>JAPZDX010000017.1:15307706-15319321 GCA_029783625.1 Naso annulatus | reverse complement strand
CAGAGACACAGAGAACATTGACAAAAAAGATTGTTGAGTTTCACATTATATCCTTAGTTTGGACAGATAGAGACAAGGTTGAAAATCAGCAGAGTTGCCCTTTAAGTAAATTTGATGCTGTTTCATTGTTTAATAAATACGCCTTCTTATCCATCATTTAGTTGGGTCAATTAAGGAACTATTTCCATTTTGTCCTTTAATATTCTAACAATGATTTCTATGGGGGGAAAAAAAAACAAACATTAAAACTTTTTTTTAAATGCTGCTATTTGTTTTACTCATATGTTAGTAATGCATTTGACACCCACTAAACCTTCTGTTCTCATCTCTTAGTGTTGTTGTTGCTCTTCTGACCCTGGACAGCATTGTTTCTAAATCTGCCCTCCATCCAACCCCATACGCAGAACAATACAGCAGCATTATGTCACTGACTGACTGACAGGACATATGAGTGTGTTTGATGCATTATCACCCAGGTAAAAACCCTCTGTGTCTGTAGTTTGCTTCCTGACCTCATTGTCTCTGTCATGCCATCCCTCTCCATCCTCTCTGTTTAGCAGGGTTTGTTTTGGCAGCCCTGGGTGTCTGGTGTGTGGGTGGCACTGGGTCGCACCAGGGTCTGGACCCAGCAGTGCCCCCCCATCCTCAACCTGATTCTGCTGACAGGGCCCAACCCACCATGAGATAATGCCATTCCAGAGGGATCGCGGCTAAAGCCTCTCTTTTTGGCTCACAGGTATATAAGAGGCGGCAGCGGCAGAGCAGAGAACAAAGCGCTCTGGAAACATTCTTTACTCATTGCTTTTCAACAACATTCTGTTCTCTTTATTTTGCCTCGCCTCGCTTCCTTCATCAGCTGGACTCTGAGCTGAGCAGGTACATCTGTTACCCTGAGCCAAGCCAAGCCGAGCTAGACTAAACTTTCTCCTGTCGCTATGGATATTGCCATCCAGCACCCCTGGTTCAGACGCACCCTGGGCTCTGTCTACCCTGCCCGGCTCTTTGACCAGTTTTTTGGAGAGGGCATGTTTGACTATGACCTCTTCCCCTACACCGCCTCCACCATCAGCCCCTATTACAGACAGTCACTGTTCCGCAGCTTTTTGGATTCTTCCAACTCCGGCGTCTCTGAGGTAACAGAGTCAAACTCAGTTTTCTTCATGTCAGAAAGTGTGTAACGTCTCTTTGTAAAAATATGTCTACTGGCTGAATATATATGTATATGATAGAATAACAGATACTGTCTAAAGACAGCAGAAGATTGTTGTGTCCATTTCTGTCAAAATAGATTCTTTGCAATGTTAAGATTAAATCAATGTGTCTCTTAAAATTTAATTGAAAGAAGCAGTTCAGGTCCTCAGTATTTATAAAAAATGCACTTTGTTTTTTCCGAATATACATTTAGTTAGGTGAATAGAATTTAACAAAGTTTCAAAAATTGGATTTAACCAGAATTTTGTTGTAGCAATATTATAGCAATTATCTAGTGTCCTGTTCTTAGTTCTGTTAAAACATTTCTTTGGTATCTAATATCCTGAGACAGCTCTGAGTTTAGTTGCTCTAGATCTGAATGTAACTTCTACTGTGCTTAACACAATTTTAAGTAAAGAAATTACATTTCCAAATGTTCGATAATTTACATTTTAAAAAGGTTCAAACTCTTTCAACTTTATTTTGACAGTGTTTAAAAGCGAACCCCTCTCTATGCTTTGTGTCCTTCAGGTGAGGTCTGACAGGGATAAGTTCACAGTCTACTTGGACGTCAAGCACTTCTCTCCTGATGATCTCAGTGTGAAGGTCGTCGATGACTATGTGGAGATTAAGGGCAAGCATGGAGAAAGACAGGTAGTGCTCCTCTTCTCTCATTTACATTCATCACGTTTGAAAATACTTAACAAGACTGCTCAGTGAGGCATGGGGATAAATGTATGCAGACGGTGGTATTTATTGCTCTGGTTCATTTCCCTCAAAATAGCAATGAAGCCTTGATCCAAAAGCAGCTTGAAAGAGAAAATTTTTGCTCTATCCTTTTTTTCCCCCCTTCCTTATACTTTTGGAAATTCTCTTTGAGTCTTTGGCAACTATCTGACAAATAATTTGTTTAGCTATAGGGAGAGGTAGAAAGGATCTCTGGGCATGAGAAGTCCGCAAAGGTGGTACCCTGTACCTCCGTCCTGTCGCAAGCAATGATTCAAGGACGCAAGGTCTTCTTTTTTGGTTGTTGCCAAAAAGTGTGCAGGACATAAATTTCACTAAAATTCCCATAGCGAGTGAATATAAACACAAAGGACGTGGAAAAACAGCAAGAAAAGAGCATGTAAGAACTGTCCTGTAGTCTCAGCCAAAAAAACACAACCGAAAGCTGAAACAGTATTCTGTAGGGCAGTGTGGAAAAAAATGGAATGTGACTGGCTGAAGATAACAAAGAGTCATGATTAAGTTTTCAACAAAATTACTCTAAAATGTGTTCTATGGTTAATACATTGTATGTGTAATTCATATTACCAATTTATGTTTGAATATTTACATCACGCTGACTGTCAGGACTGTGCCCTCTGCTGACAGATCACTACTGTTCAGCTACCTGGCTGCACACTGAGCTCTTTTTTAGTCAGTTTAAATACATATTTGTATATTACATATTAGCTAAAATAATGTAGGTATAGTATGAATGATAACATGGAAAGTCGTCTTAGGTGTCAACCTAAAGTGCGTTAATTTTTAGTAGCTACCAAGTCTACGTCACACAATATTGCCAGTGTTTAGTTCAGTTTAGTTGGGTTTAGTTAATTTAGATGAATTTCATTTATTTATACAAGAGACCATTTAGATAGTTAAGTCAGTTCAAATCTCAAATTTCTGAAAAAAGCAGACAAAAAAACGTCAATTTCCATCTGCAAGTGACTGCCAATGGGCAGGTGAAAGAACACAAGAAAACACAGAGCGGACACACATTCACACAAAGTAGAATAGAGTTAGACCCTTTTGCTTAAAATGCATCCCTTATCCTCAGCAAACGAAATTCATCAGTGCCAGCATGACAGAAATAACTGCCGTTTCTGCCTTTCCAACTGTGTTTGTTAAGTATCTTTCGGTAAATGTTGCTAAACAGAGCTTTTGTAGCCAAATGATTGTACTTTCAGATCAGTACTTAAAATAAACTACACCTAACAGAACTACATTGGTTTATTTAAACCCCTAATATCATCGACATCATCAGACAAATTCCTGATTTTCATACAAGTTTTTTTTTTTTGGGGGGTGGTGGCTAAAATATATTTAAAACATGCTGCATGAGCTTCTATATTAATAACTTTTGGTGTAATTACTTGTTTTACTTCCTAATTTGTGATCCAAACTGTAAACTCCTATGCCAGCTCAATTTGGCTGATTTTGAAGATCATCTGTGAGATTTGTTGAGTTTTAAAAATCACAAGTTCGTTCAAAGGAAAATTTGAACATTATTGTGCATGCTACAACAAAATCAGAACGTGTATCAGCATCTGTGCAATGAACTTTTCATTCTTCATTGCTAAATCTGCTGTTTTTCAGGACGATCATGGTTACATCTCTCGTGAGTTTCACCGCCGCTACCGCCTCCCCTCCAGTGTCGACCAATCAGCAATCACCTGCACCTTGTCTGCGGATGGTCTGCTGACGGTGACCGGACCAAAGAACATGGGGGGGAGTGAATCCGGCCGCAATGACCGCAACATCCCAGTCACTCGCGACGACAAGCCCAATGCTGCTGCGTCCTCTTAGAGGCAGAGCGGTGAAGGTCGACCAGGGGTGCTGGAGTCTCGATCGACTGGAATGGATGACCACAGGATCTCGATCCTTTAGGGGTTTTACGACTACCAAGTTTTACTAGTTGCTGAGTTTATCAAAAATAGCAGTTGACTAGTCGTTAAGTAACAAAGATGCACAAGGGGGGGTTCTTCTGAACCATGAAAATTGTAATTCTGTATTGCAGAGGGTTCAACCATTCCACTGTTACATATCAAACTATTCAGGATTATATTTTATAGTCTTGACCAGAAAATAAACAGCCTTCCAATGTGGCTCTTCTAAACAAAAGAGGAACAAAATAAGCTAAATTTTGTCCATGACTAGTTGACTGTTGCCTACAGCGCCGACTAGTGGTAAAGGTAGTTGACTAGTCGATTAGTTGGTGAAACCCCTACTGTCCTCCACCTCCTGGCTTCTTCTTCTCCCTCTCCCTTAGAGGATATCTGTCTACTCCTCACTTTGCTCTCTCCCCTCTAGACTCTTCTTAGCACTCTCTTTCAGTATTATTAGTATCATTGTTTGAGATTAACAAAAATCTCCCCTTGAGGATGTTCAAGTGAGGGGTGGCTGGACTTTTATAAGGAGAAAAAATCTTCTTAGCACGAGACATTCTCATGACCTGCTGCTTCAACTGTTGTTGATCTGTGCCAGAGCGAGTCCTCTGACAATACAGATGGTTGGGGTCAATCTTGGAGGTAAATGTCACACGTCTAGTCCCAGATTATTCCATCGGGGATGTTCTCTGAGGCCCTGGTTGCTTCCACTCTAGTGCTGACTCTTTGAACCTTCTCCTCTCTTTGTCTTAAATATATCCTGTACTGTAGTCTAGGCCTTTGTTCATTGGATATCTGCTCATTACTGAGAAGTCCATACTAAAAAACATACAATAAAGCTGTACAATTAACAAAAAGCAACTCCTGTGTTTTACTCTTCAGGTCAGATTTCAGTTCAATCAATGAATTGCTAATTGCTAACAATGCCATTCGTGCATTCTTTCTGTTAACTATAAGCTAAGTGAACATACTCTCTCTTCGACGGGATGCATTAGAGAGTTTAAAGGTTATAATCCTGATAGTATTTTCCTGATAGTATTTAATCATTTGCGCTGTCTTTTCCAAGTTATACAGTTAAAAATTTATTTACAGTCCACGCTTGTTAACATCTCAGTCCGTACTTACTGCAAATAGACCTCGCTTCACTTTACCAAGAGTGCAAAACTTTTTCTGACTTTTTCCACCGCGTTGTCTCTTTGATGTCAGGGTAACTATTTCATGTAGCGTTCTCTGCCGTGTCAAACCCAACACTGATGCACATGCTAACTCCTACAGAGACGCTGTACATACTCCTATTAGGTAATGAAGACCGCCAGACTGACGTTAACGTCTCCCGTTAAGTTTAATTTTCATTATCTATACAGGTTCCCAGGCACTCTCTCAACCCCGTAACATAGATAACAAAAGGAACAACAAAAGACTGACAGTTCAGTGGCCAGTTACATGTGGGCTGGTGATTAATCAAATGACCCGATGATGCTGCTCAGGAGGCTCACAGAGGGACCAGCCCACCAGGATATCTCCCGGTACTCCCGATGGCCAATCCGCCCCTGATCCTTACACCCTAGTTGTCTGTTTTACCTTCAGGAAACAAAAATTCACTTTTATGTCTTTACTTGCTCTTCAGTTATGAATCCGCTCCTCTTGTAGTCAATCAAATTTATTTTTCTATGGCCCAAAATCACAGATTACAATTCATCTCAGAGGGTTTCACAAACAGCACAGGTGTGGCATCCTCTGTCCTTAGACACTCTCATCGGGTGAGGAAAAACTTTAAAACCCTGAATCAATGGGAAGAATCAGGGAAAAATAAGAAACCTCCAAGAGAACCACAGAGGAGGGATCCCTCTCCTTGGATGGACAGACGCTAAATCACAGACTTATCTAGTTGTGACGAATCACAACAAGAGGCAGCTTTCAGCGACAATCCCTGACCACATTTGGACACATTTGCACATTTGCACTTTTTGTGTCCGAGTCAAAAGAAAAACAGCAGTCATACAATGAAGTGCCTACGCCAGCTGAAAAACATGGAGATCTCCGCTTACAAAAACTCCTCATCAAACCTCCGCAAGCACATCAAAGGAAGTTGCACTCATGAAAATGTAGCAAGCTAACGTGGCAACTTCAATGTTAACGTTAACATTGCAGTATTAATCACTGTAAGCTATGTTTTAGGTAAAAAGATAGTGTAGCCTACAGTTATCATCTTCTTAACATTCAGTGCCAGCTTCACGTGAAACATGCGTGGATTGTTCAACATGTAGTGATTGGTAACATTAGGGGTTTTTTTAAGATAATAGTTACCGAGCCAAAATATCACCACTCACTCTTGCTAAGATGCTAACTTTCCATTAAAGAACAAATGCCCTACTGGGTTTTGGTTGTGATGTTGCAGCGCATTGCATTGTGGGAACAGTAGGCATGGGATGCATACTGGCGATTTCCTCCGAATTTCCTCTTTTTATCTTGTGTTTACATACAGCATACCGCATAATACTTTTTGGCCAAATCAGTATGTACTGCTAGTATAGAATGTGGTATTATAAACAGCTGAGGTGTGCGATTGCATGCACACCTGCACTCTGGCTGCTGTTTCGAATTTTGCCAGAGGAGTTGAGGAGGAATGAAAATTCTGATAAGGAACGAGAACGAGGAGAAAGTGGAGTGAAAAAGAAAAAATGAGACGACCGCTGGAGCGTGTCACTCTGGCCGAACCGTTGAGTCTCTTCTGAAGCGGCTCGGCTGCTGTCATCTCCTCTAATTCAACATGAAAACGATGGAGAAAATGGAGGAGGGACAGGGGATTAAAGACAGGAGGAGAGAAAATGCGATCAGAGTAATTTCCTCCATTTAAGAGGATCATTTACTGTCTTAACATCACAACACAATTTGCATTTGAAATCCGAAAAGCACGTGTCTATCAACTATTAGTTGGCTGTTTTGATTTTGCTGAAAAAAGACATGAAGAGATTCAGCATTCATGTGTGTGTCTCTATTTATCCAGATGCAAACGACTGTCACGCAGCTCGAAATCATTTACCTGCCTCCCTTCCTTTTGCAGGACTGACAGACCGCCTGATCGGCTGATTGAGATCTGTCTGAAGTACAAACAGCAGTCGACCAAAAATAATTTCCCTAACTCCTGCTCCACAGAGAATCGCAGTGATTTGTTGACCTGCGTTCAGCAATAAACTGAGGCAGGTTAATGTGTTTCCATCACAGCAAACCACATCTGAGCTAAACAGAAATAGCTGCAGTTGTCAAAAAGAATGAGATTTCATTTTCAGGATGCACAAAGGCAGCAAAGACAGACACAATATAAATGTAAAACAAGGATGTATCTTAACCTTTAAAATAAATCACTCAATAGTCGCCACTTCATGTCTCCATTTGTGGACTCTTGAATCTGAATAGACTAAAAATATTGTACTTACAAACTTATTTTAGACCTGTTACAATATATGAGGTTATAAAATAAGATGAGTGGGTTTGAAGATTGTGCTGTTGCAGGGCTAACAGCGCTCTTTGACATGTGACTGACATGTCAGAGTCACATAATAGGCTAATTTAACCTCACTTCCCATGTGTGTCGGGTAGGAAAAAAACAGTTATCAGCTACATTTTATGTAGTAAATGGAGAAAAAAGTAAAAAGCAAAAGATCTTGGAGTTCCTCATCAGCAGACTGGGTTTGCTCAGGTGTCATTAACTTAATTTCCATTAAAATATGCGTACTTATGTGTGCTTCCATCCAATACTGTTCTGTGAATATCCAGATAACTTGTAGGTGAAGCCAAATTTCCAGTCAGGTGCCATTATACCACTGCAGAAGAAGAAGGTAAACACGATGACATAATTAAAGAGCAAAACTAAACAAATGGAAAGGGAGGAAGACCAAAGGAAAACGTAATAATGAAATGTTGATGTTTTATATCCAATATGGCATTTACCTTTGTTTCTTGCACTAATACAAAAATGTTATGGTTTTCTCATCAGTTCACACATATGTTGTGTGTTTGTCTGTTTTTTTTTGTCTGCCACTGCTGCCATAGGCTCTCTAGTGTAGTGTGGAAGCTGGAAAGACATTTAAGTCACCTGATTTCTAAACGTCATCCTTTCTTTGTTGAATCTGTTTCCATTGCACTTATTCCCATTTACCAATAACTGATACGACAGCCTTTCTACTGCATTTAAACATAAAAAGTTTTATATTTCAAGATTTTTTCCGATTAAAAATGTGCATAAACAAACTTTCTATGACTCAGAGCAATCACTTAAAAAATATCATTCATGCTAATATGATTTGAAAAGATATCTAGACCTATGCCACCTTTGGTAATTAAGGGTGGTTTCACACTAGTGGCCTAGGCCCAGATCCAGGTTTATTTGATTAGTGTGAGGACAAGCGTTCCCTGCTCGGGCACCTTTCACAAACAGTGCCTGAGTCTGCTTAACAGGGTGGTCCCGGGCACGGTACGCATGAGATGTGCCCAAACAAGCAATTCGGCTGCTACGTGCTGTGTCTGTATGACAGCATTACTGTGTTTTTCACAACGCACAGCTGTTGTCACCTAGCAACCATGACACGGCAGTTAAGGACCCAAAAAAGTTTAGTTTGTTATTTTAATACTCACATCCAAAAGTTTATGTAAAGTCCCACACACTGTCCAACTTGCAAGAACATTTTAATTGCATTGTGCCGGTGCTAGACCTTCATCAGGCAAAAGGTCTGAAGGTCTAGCACCAAAACGTTGCTAATAAAATTTTCTTGCAAGTTAGACGGTGTGCCAGTTTACATAAACTTTTGAATGTGCTCGCCCCTCTCCTTCGCACCTGTCTTAAGAAACAGATGTGTATTTTCCCTATTTGAAATACTTACATCCAAAAATGCGTTCTTTTACTGCCACTGCTTTGTCCATTACGTTAGCTTTAAGAAAAAAATAAGTAGTTGCTTTTGCTTCTTCTTTGTGCGTATTGACAGACTGCAAACCAACTATAAGCTTACTGCCACCTACAGTGAATCGCAGTGTGTACAAATGCGAGCGTGCTCGGGCACGGTACGAAACAATCGTTCCTCATGTGAACAGACCCTAAACACACTCAATCTGCTGATGAAAACTGTATAAAATGTTTGAAAGCTCCAGAACCAGCATGTTAATGGACCTTGAGTTGAGACTGTATTGCAAATAAAAATTTCCAGAGTCAAAAATAAGGTTTTAAGCTACCGTATCATCAGATCAGTTGTGAAAGCTTTTTTTGTGTTTCCCCACAGCGGACATTTTGACTTCAGAAGGAACATTACAGGTGTTGCTAATAACATTAATAATGACTCTGTTCTATTTACAAGAAAGAGAGATTGGTGAGCCAGCAGGCACAATACCAGGACACTAAAACTGAAGCAGCTAAACAGAATTCAGACATCATTAATTTTATTATTGTGCTTTTCTCTCTGTGATGTGACTGCCAGAGAAAAGCTTAGATGCGTCAAGTAAACCACAGAACAACACCGTTCCTTAAGCTGATGCTATACATGTGTTATTTTAACTGAAAGTATAATGAGAAAGAAATACATAATTTGTTCTGGATACACATTGTTAGTCCTATTTCTTAATGTTTATATATTGTGTGCTGTTGCATACTAAGTGAGTTGTTTGATCTGAATTTTTTTGTATTATAGACAAAATCTGATGGTTTTCTTTTTCAATTTCTTTCTTTCTTTTTTCAAACAACACATATTTTTGTTACTTTGACTCTGTTGTGCAACTTGATTGATCCTTATTCTAATGAAAGACTCTGCACGCCTGACCTGGTAAATTCAAATTTTCTGGCTAAGCTGGAGTTGCGTTGAGCTACACTGAGAACACTAACACACATGTTTAAGTGCAGGTAAATGACCATCACTTGCTGAGGTGATATTGTCGTGCTGCATGTAGGGCACAGTGGAACAGTGAAGGTTTAGGACGATCCACCCATGATGCTGTGGTAGCGTGTCTTCACGATGTCGTACATGCTGTACATGCCTTCTGAGCCTGGTTTCCAGAGCTGCTAGTTTGCACGTTTTCTCTGTTCTCCCCCTTGTTGTCCTCCATACATAAACTCCCTGATAATATCTCCAAAACATACAGAAGATTGTCCCCTGACCAGCGATTACATCAAAGAAGCTGGTCCCCAGCCGCATGTCGGCTACCCAGTGCTCCTGGCCTTACCCAGGGAAGTACCAGGATGGGTTAAACGCGGAGGACAAATTTCACATTGCACTTGGCTTACTTGTGACAAAATAAAGACGGGGTTCTTCTGTCCACACATTACACATTACATGTGGCTGATACAAGATGTAACAGTGACGGCCACGTTGGGTTCAGCCGCTCTCTCTTTGAGGTTGAGGATTCAACTTCGCCGGTCAAAGTTCACAAAAGCTGACGGCAAAACAAAGTACATGTGCAAACTTGCTTTTTTACCGACGTAAATGCTTCATTTGCCCCTTTGCTTGCATACAATGGAAGTCAAGGGGAGGCAAGTATTTGCCGGTGTTAATTTTTACATGTCTGACTGTGCCCTAACAGAAAGATGAGGCTTGTCAGTACAGCACGGTCTGTACTTGTTCACTCGGTCCTGGTAAAAGGTGTAACCTGGCAAACTAAATTAAAGCTGCACAGCTGTCCTTTCACAATGTTTCCATAGCAGCAGGACAGACCGACATGTCACTGATAATATGCCTTTTTAAGTACACAAAAAGAGGATTAAAGATTGAACTATTTGATTGTTTTTCAATTTTATCTGGATTTCTCTAAACATTAGTTTTGTGCCATATTTCATTTTCTCATATGTGTGAACAAAAGCTCATTCCAGCTGTGGGGAAGGAAAATATAATTCATTATTGTGTCTTAACACATGGCCATTAAAATGACAGGCTGTGTTGTGCCTCATTAATCACTTATTCTGCTGCAGGATCCAGACTTAACCAAACAGACCTGATGATCAATGGGATACTAGAACTTCAAGCTCAGATTTTTAACGAGGGTATTATACATTATTGTCCATGTGTCTTCACTGACAGCCCTGAATTAATTTAGATAGAAGTCAGGAATACAGGGACTTTCTAGAGATGAGAATTTAATGGAGCTGGAGTGCGAACACTGAGAAGTCCACAGCTTCTTCTTCTTGCTCTCTCTTCCCAAACCTTATAAATATTAACTACAGACCCACAGCAGGAACACAGGCCATCAATAATGCAGCTCCCCAAAATGCTTCTTCCCAAATAATTGCAGCTACAAGCAAAGTCCTGGAGACAGCCTTTAAGGTGTTGCAGCCGAGGCACCACTGCATCATTTTGCCTAAATAATTATTTCAAATGGACAGCAGTGCAGGGGATATTTGTTTTTTATGCCTCTCCTGCTATTTCTCAAGCTTTCTTGAAACAAAAGCAGAAGAAAAACCCTTAATAAGATGGTCGACCATGACTTGAAGAAATTGAAGATGCAGATGTAAAAATACAGCACAGAAATTAAGAAATACTTTAATTAAAGTCTAATTTCTTTACACTGGAAATGCAACAGCTTGGCTCTGCTTAAAATAAAGTATGCAAACCTTTTGCCTCAAAAAAAAAAAAGAGAAGCATATTAAAGAACATGCCAGTCTATTTTTGACTTCTCACTATTAGCAGAGATCACCCCATGTTCTACAATTGTTGTTTAAAGCCCATTCACTGCCATTCATGTTGAAACAGGGTATAGAGACACTATAGGACACGTGAAAGTTGCTAGGTATAGAGA
>JAPZDX010000017.1:15080213-15090604 GCA_029783625.1 Naso annulatus | reverse complement strand
TTCAACTTATTTTTAGTACGCATTCACACTTGGCCCAGTTGTC
This sequence comes from Naso annulatus, assembly GCA_029783625.1. NCBI lineage: Eukaryota > Metazoa > Chordata > Actinopteri > Acanthuriformes > Acanthuridae > Naso > Naso annulatus. Next base: position 15,090,561 of record JAPZDX010000017.1, on the reverse strand, counting down.
TCGTGCCATGCCGAAGCATGATTGTCCCAACCCCCTCTCCATGCTCCTTTTTAACTGTGCCTTAGCATTCTTGAGCTACCTTATCTATGACGTGTAACCCGTATTTTTAAATACTGAACCATTTTTGGTTCATCTTGTCATAAAAATTTAAAAAATTTTTCTCTGGTATGTGCAATCTAAAACACGGTCAGATTTTCTCACTGCTCTTGATCAAGACTTTGTTTGCTGTCGTCTTCCTGAATTTATGGTGAATCCTTCACAAACAGTCACAGCGATGTCAGCGCACTGTGCCTAGATTCTTGCATGTGCCCTTGTGCCATGTCAAAGCCAAACTCTCTTAACCATGCCACGGTCGACAAAGTACTCACACTAGTCAAACAAACTGGACTTTGGGGGTCAAACGTGCTTAGCCATTGTACAGATTGCCTGGTGTGAGTGCACCCTAAGGGCACCCTTAGTCTTTATCTTTTCAAATCAAGCATTTATTTCTTCTTTTCAGATAAGTTATTTTATGGAGTGAAGCAACAATCAGTGATCAGCAAAACAATATTAAGATTAAAATAAACTGGTAGTCTATACCTTGTCTTTCATTGTTTGAAAGACTTCTTGTACAAGAACAATGTGGCCGATTAAGGGCTGTCTTTTAAAAGCTGTGTTCATAGTTTGAATTACAGGGGAGCTGAGGGGAGCTTGGCTCCCCTGAGAGGGACCTGAGCTCCCTTGAAAGCCTCTCCTGAGATGTGTAGGGGGAGCTCTAAAAAATTGTCCATAGATTATAGGCCTAGGTTGGGCTTTTATTTTCCATTCATTAAGGTTCTCGACATTTAAAAAAATAAACTATGTTGTGTGTTTATTTGTTCATTAATTTACATTACATTGTCTGACCAACTGTCTCCACTAATTAACACAATTCTGTGTCTATTCCTGCTGTGTGTAGCGGTGCTGCGCTCAAATCACTAGATTTATGTAGCCACCTGAACTCCTCAGGGACAGAGGAAGAGAGATGTAGCTGAGAGATGCAGACCGCTATTTTATATCGCTCAGACTGTTCAGACTGTCGGATTTTAGCCCTGATCTTGTTGTCTGCAACAGGTTTTGGAGATCGCGGATAAAAAGTCCCAGATCATAGGCAAATCAGCACACATTCCTGTGAACGACGATTGGCATGTGTGAGCTGTACAAGTACCCAGTCATGAGCTTGCCGACAGTATGACTGAGTGTTGCAGGATAGTCTATCTAGCATACCAAATATTTGGCCCAGAGACAGGTGTGCAGGTACCAAGGCTGGATCAGTAGTGATGGGACATTTCCCAGTGGTCTGACCTGCTTTAATGAATCAATCAGCTTTTGTGTAACAATTCACAAAAACATAAGAATATATCAATAAAAATAGATTAATCAACATGTGGGTGTCTAGTTTTAAAACATAAAATGAATGATCAATGACAGTGAAAGTAATTTTACTATTTAAAAAAAAGCCTAACTAATTGATAAGATTTTTGATAATGAACAAGTAACTTGAGATTTGGTAGATTTATAGAAATTTGAAAAAAAGGTTACTGCCTCTAGTAAACACTACCACAGCTTCTGTATTAACTTTAAATGGAACTATGACAGCTTGGTTGGAACAAAATGACTGCTCCTGAACAGAAATAGACTACATGGCCAAAACAATAAAGTGATTACAACCAAAATATATATTTTATGAGATTATCAAGCTGTGGCTTAAGCATAAAGTATCATACCTAACCATTACTTTACCCTTAAGCAATCTTTCAGGTTGTCAAAGGATCAAGGTCCACATATTTTCTCTATTTAAATGTATTGCCAACATGATGCAGGATGTGCCTACAAATATGCTTAAGCGCACAGTGACTCACAAACACGTTGATCCCTTAAAATCCAATATTCATTTCAGGGATGAGAGGTTTATCTCTAAAAATCTCACAACCTTGTCATTTTGAAGATTGCCTTGCTACAGGTGAGACTTTAAACAATTGCACAGTGGCATTATTTGTTTTCTGTCAGCATGTAAGTGCTGTCTGAGTGGGCTGAATCTTATTAAAAAAAAAGAAATCAGGGGAGTCAGACGTGTCTCGTCTTTAATCTGCTGCTGTCACTTTTCTCTGGTGTGTATCATTTGTATTGGGAATCCTTTTTTCCCTGCCTTACACAATACACACAGAAGGAGGTTTCATGCTAGTATGCTGCAGGACAGGCAAGTCTCTAAGGAAACAGATTCCATGTCCTAACTAATTTGAACAACATACAGTACAAACTGATTATAAACAGTGGGCCACAAGGCATTCTCTGCTTTCAATTTCAGTGCTCGATCACAGCATAATAGCACGAAGCCAGTCCCCTCAGAGGATACAAGGATCAATACCAAGAAAAGCACCCATAGACTGACATTAGACATTCCAGTGTTTTGTTTAGGCCTCAGGTCAACTTGGGATGTTCAGGTGATAAATTCATTGATCACACTCAGCCTGAAAATGCTGAGCTTGAAAATCTGAATAATTAGTCACAACAGTTATTAGAAGTGGCCGTAAACACACAGCACAAAACAGACCTTGGAGCTTGTGGAGTTTATTTAAATGTGTACACTGAGCAGATAAAAATATGAAGCTCACTGCTTAATTGCAATGTTCAGACTATTAGACAGAGCATACTGTATGCCTTTTTCTATATATCTCCTTGTTAAATTGTTTATTTGATTCCTTCTGAAGCACTGATGAAGTTCCGATTGATTCCACTGAATCAGTTGAGACTTGGTTTAGATGCATGGAAATTACTTCCTCAGTGCTTGTAGAGGACTCAGGGGTTCACTTCCAAACTTGTCAAACTGCATTTTATTTTTAGCATGTTAGAAATATTGGGCTATACATATCCATTTTTATAGTGCATTACACACATATTAGACACATGGAGAGCATCAGGGAGATTATCACTATAGACAAAGTTCTATTGGTTAACCTCCTCTTTTTTGTAATCTGCTGAATCAAATGTTGTCTTTACTGCTTCAGTGTAATGGAGAGAGCAGTATTGTTCATAACTATCACAGGAGTTTAAAACTTACACATTGTGTTGAAACATGAGAGCAAACTGAACAGTTATAAATTTACAAAGAAAGGCTGTATCCACATTATTCATTTACTAATTAACTGACTATTGATTGTCATGTCTGGTTTACTGTTTACTGAGTTTTGTCCTCTTTTCTAATTAATTATAGAGAGGCTATCCAAAAAATGTAGGTGTACATTTATAACTTATAATCAGGGGTATACACATGATGCCTATACATCCTATGTACAGAGAAGGTACAATCAATTTTGGGATTTGTTATTACTAACTTGAACCACAAGTTGGTGGTAATGTATGGGCCAGAGTTATAGTCGACAAACTGTGAGTTGTAATCGGTAGAAGTAAAAAGTTTCTAGTGAAAGAGGAGAGGTGAAAATAACAATGCCATGTGTTTGTTCGTGCAGTTGTTCAGTAAACAGAAATGTAAGGCTCAGGCTATATACAAATATATATATATAAAACATGGGACAGAAAATTATTTTCAGCTAATAGTGATAGCTGTAGCTAGTTTACCAACTATTGAATGACAGAATTTTAAATATACTGAAACACATGCCCCTTTTACATAGCCTGTTCAGTGCAGGTTTAATGCGCCTCTAACACACCTCACCAATCTGTTTTAACAGCACGGACACGGGGTGGGGTGTCTGAGTTACAACGCCAAAAACCTGCCTTTGGTGGTATCAGAGCTGAAGAAGAGAACCCGGGGTCAAGTGATGCTTGTGTAAATGGTACACCCGGTAGGGCGGGTCAGGGGCAGGCATCTCTCTTGACAGAGAGATCAACTTGAAAGATTAAACAGAATTATGACAGAATGGACATTTATGGCTGTTTTATATCATTGTCTGAGTTTTGCTACCATTTTCATGCAGTGTAATCACTTCTTTATTGTTTATGGTAGGGGTTGGACCATGTTCAGGGGACACGATAACATAAACAAAAAACGGATTTTTATCCTTGTAAGAACCTTTTTCTTAAACTTTATCATCTAGTTAAACTCAATTGTGTTAAAGAAATACAGGAATGAGCGAACAGGCTAGAAGTTTCACTGGATGCAGCATACCAATGTGAACCGCTAATGTCTAAACCGATTATCTGCCAAACCAATCATCGATCTATCCCTAGTTTAAATATTTTATAATGAAGTCCCAGGTTAAAGTATAGTACAACTTACTCTGTACTGTCATTTTTGACAAATCGTAATGCAGTGGATGGTTTTGCCAGATATCAGTTTAGCAATCAGAAACTATTGTGTATGCAAATGATTGTTTCTTATGCTCACAAGATTTTTTTTTTTTTTTTTTTGTAGTATCTTGTACATATGAGATTTTCACTTGCCCCCCAGGGCTTCTGTAGAATGGAGATACTGGGATACCCACAATACTGGCCAAACTCTGAATCAGTGATGGCTGTCAGAATGTAGAGCTATTTAACACTTATTTTAACAAAATGTAAATTGCTTACAACACCTTTAATGCAAATATAGTACAGGCTGTGCAATTTTTCTTGAAGATGCTGCAGATGATGCTGCTCAGGTTAACAGTTAGCGTTAAGCAGTTTAGGATAATTTACCTTAGTATGTTTCTTCAAATTTAACGGGGAAAGTTTGAAAGCTAGTAATTTATCTTTAGAGGGCAGACAAGGAAGACACCAGAATCTCCACAAATCATGTCTTTGAAAATTTTTTGCAGACGTCACACCCACGTGTCTGTGTATACTTGCACATTCATTGTTAAGAGATTTAATGGCCATAGTATTTATGACAGGAGCAAAGGAGGATGTCAGGTAATGTATTATTAACAGCGACAAAGTCGGAGTAAGGAGATCAGGGTGATTGGATGGATCCTACACATGACTTTCACAAAGAAAGTTACTGTATATGATGTTCATGGGCTCTGTTTTCATGCTGGTTCAAAGCTGAGCTAAGCACAGGTCTAGGAGTATTTGTAATTTCGTGCAGCTCAAGTGGCTTTTTTCCCTGTGCCAAGTTGCTATTTTCATGAACCAGGCTGCGCCAAGCCAGGTGGAGCAGTGCAATAGAGGGTGGGTTGGTAAAAATGCACTGATGCATTGCAATTTTGGTGTCATTTTTGGGGTGAATTTGCACTACGCCTTTCACCAGCTCAAACCAGGTCTAAAGTGCAGCACAGCTGGGCTATTTTCTTGCCTTAGTGGCCAAGAAGGCACATGAACAGACCTATCCAAATTCCCACAGGCAGGTTTGGTGGATATAATCTGTGTTTCATCCCACTTACATAAATAATCAAGACATTACTTATGATTATTACTTCTATTTCAGTATACATATAAAATATCAAGCTTAGTCTATTGATTTGGATGTGTATCGGGCAGATGATGTGCTAATTATTGTCTCACATCCATGAGTAACATAAATCCATACAGTGCCATTGCAACAAACTAAACTTTTATTAGGTTGCGACCAAAAGAAGGCTTTAATTTGACCCTTTATTAATTCAAAATAAACTGAGTTCCAAATACTGAGATATGACTTTTTTTTCCAACGATAGTTCCCCCGAAATAGTTTTTCTCTAATCCTTTGAGGTCAAGAGAAACGCGTGAAATCTACCAATGTTGCCAGTGTATATTTTTGATATCCCTCACAATACATTATTTAAATTTGTCACAAACTCTAATGTGTCCACACCAAATTATATGGCCTTCTGTAGTTTCTCTATAGCATTCAACTCAGGTTAACTGTAAATAGGCCTAAACAGCAATCACATTACACAAAGTGATAAAAATATAGAACCCTCAGAAATCTACCCAGTCGTGCAAAGCCAAAGACACTGCTGTTATTTACACACCACAGCTTACGCCATTGAATCCATCATTGGAAAGTAAATTTGCGCACACATCAGTGACATTACAAGCACGTCAACAGTGTTGTTATGAACAAAATGAACGTTCAAGACAAGTATGTCAGTTTCCTGTGTAAAGTTTGTCTGGCACCTGTCTGTCCCTTCTTCAGCCGAAATTGACAATCCGCTGCATCACAGTGGTCTTAAAGGGAATGAGAGTAGCTGATCTGATTGGCCATGATTGAAATCTGGGGGTTATGAATATCACCAATTTTCCCCAAGGGAGGGAAACGAGGTACAACACATAAGTATGGAGATTGCGTCTTCGCGAGACCAACCTGAAGAAACTTTATCAACACACCTGTCACAGCCAATGAGGCTATTGCAGGCAGGTGCATAGACTGAGGGGAAGTCCCGCCTTCCCCTCAGGATATAAATCCCCTGCACCCCCTCATTTCCTCAATCTGAGTGGCACTTCACCGAGCAAAAGGGTGGTGAGGGGCCAGCTTGTGTTGCACCTCATTTCCTTCCCTCAGGGAAACCTGAGGGGATCCGGCCCTGGCGTGTCTGTGATGTAGCTGCATCACTCACCTGCTGAGAGCACAGTCTGAGTGACATCTTATGCTGTCACATCCAGACAGTAAAACTTCATTAACATATGAGTGGAGGACTAGCTTGCTGTGGAGCAAACATTCTCCACTGAAACCCCTTTGAGGAGAGCCCAAGATGCAGCCGTGCCCCTAGTAGAGTGGGTGCGCATTTCGCCGGGCATTTGTGCATTTTCACACGCATAAGCACGAGGAATGACTTCCACTACCCAATGACAGAGGTGTTGTTTGGACATCGCTTTCACCCTAACTGGGTTGGCAAAGCAGACAAACAATTGGTCCGTCTGCCGCATCTCTTGTGTGCGGCCCATGTATATGTGCAACGTGTGCACAGAGCATGGATTGCGTAAATGCTGCTGTTTGGCCAAAGCAAACGGGGGGAGTAAGAAAGATGACAGCTCACACATCATTGCTTTATATGACAGAGCAGTTACTTTGGGGATGTTTGCCGGATTAGGGTACAACACCACTTTGGAGTCGTTTAATGCAAATCGTATGCACAACGGATGAACAGAGTGCATGTATGTCGCCAATACGCTTTGCTGGCGCTCTGTATTGTATCAATCACGTTATCAGGCAATCCTGTGGCCATCAGTTTCTCCCTCTCAGGAGCCAGGCCCACAGGTCCCAGATTTCTCTGCGCACAGGGAGACACCACGGACTCCACTCTCCAGCAGTGAGATGACCTCAGCGAACTATGTCCTCCTGGGCCAGCGAGGGGCAATCAGAATCATTGACAGTCCCTGTTGGCGCAGGCATTCTAGTATGGTTAATATCAGTGCCACTGGAGGGAATGCATCCAGGAGCGTCTGCGGCCATCTATGGGCTAGCGTGTCTAGCCCGAGGGGCATGCGCTCATCCCATAGCGAGAAGAACATAGGGCAATGCGCGTTTTCTCTTGAGCCGAAGAGATCAACACTTGCTCAACTATCTCAGGGTGGAGCCTCCATTCCAGAGGTCTGCTCCGCTGTTCAGCACTCTGGGGATGCGTGTTGCTCTGAGGGACAACAGATGTGTGCTGCTCCACATCAGCAAACTGTCGCAGAGGGAGAGCAGGGGAGAGGAATGTGTTCCCCCTTGCTTGTTCATGTGCACATTTACACACGTATTGTCACTGCGCACCAGAACATGGTGACCTGCCAGCAGGCCCATATCATAAAAATGTTTCAGTGACAGAAACACAACATACAACTCCAGCACATTGATGTGCCATGACCTCTCCTAGTCTGTCCAGGTTTTATTCACTTGAATGTTCTTACAGATGCCTCCCCAGCCCTATTTGGAGGTGTCTGATTTGACCAGGATGTGCAAGGGGACTCAACCTAGTGGAACCCCTGCGGTCAGGCGCGCTGCATCTCTCCATGGAAGCAGCGTACTGCACGACTGAGTGACCCACATCCTCCCGTTCCCCCAGGTGGACGGGAACGCTTGTCTGGTGTGCACCCAGCCCTGGAATTTCCTCATCAGTAATAGGCCAAGAGGCACCACCTCCATCATCAAGGCCATGAGCCCAAGCAGTCAATGTGATGCAGCAACTGACACCTGTTGAAAACTGCTATTCTCCGTGAAGATAACTGAGCTTGATTCTTTATAGAATTCAGTTCCAGACCCAGAAAGCAGATTTTCTGGCTGGGGATGAGAGAGCTCTTTTCATTTATGAAGAAACCAAAGGATTGCAAATGTGTTAGCAGCCTGGATGTGTGTGTCTCTGCCTGATGAGCCAAGTCCGCTAGAATGAGGAGATCGTCCAGATAATCGAGGACCCGTGCTCCGTTGCTTCTGATCAGTGTCAGCGCCACTTCTAAGCATTTTGTGTAAATGCAAGGAGCGAGAGATAAGCCAAACGGCAGAACCTGATATTCGTATGCCATGCCCTCATAGGCGAAGTGTGTTTGGGCAGTATAGCTATGTGAAAATATACATCCTTTAGGTCCACTGTAGTGCACCAATCTCCCAGATGCACAGATTGCATCACTTGTCACAATGTCAGCATTCTGAACTTGAATTTCCTCAAGTGTTTGTTCAAAGCTCTCCGATCCAAGATGGGACAGAGACCTCTGTCCTTCTTTGGAATGACAAAATAGCGGCTGTAAAACCTGCATTGAGCTTTGTGTGGGGGAACAACCCTTATTGCTCGTTTTTGCAGGAGAGAGTGAATCTCTTCTTTTAAGACTGGAGTGGATGATGGCTGCACATTTGACATTATGCCTCTGAATAGAGGAGGGCGTTTGCTGAATTGGAGCCCATAGCCCTGGACTACAGTTCCCATAACCCACTGCAACGTTGCGCATGCACTCCAGGTGGCTTCTCTCTCGGACAGCCTGGCGAGTATTAGTGGTACATGTGCGCCATCTGCCAATGGGCCAGGGCCACGGCCAGGGCTTGACTGGGAGAGAGACATTGTGCAAGGGCAAGGGGGGGCTTCATCGCTTATGTCGACCATAAGGGGTGTCTGTGCAGGGTGTGAACAGCCCTTTATTGACAGACAATGAACATTTTGAACATGTGTGCAAGTGTCTTTGTTTAACTGTGCCAAGGGGGAACATTCTCTTTAATGGCATGAGAGTCACAATTTAACCACACATTCTGGCCTTGTGGGGGGAACATGTGTGGGGTTTTGAATAGGTGTGCTTAGGTGCAACTGTATGCTTAACCAGGGCCTCTTTGACACCGGAGCAAACTGAACTTGAGGCAGCTCTCTCCTGTGGGTCTAGAGTCCCTGTACTGAGGAGAGACAGCAAGCGTCTGCTCCTCATCTGTCCCCCCTGTTGTCACCAGGGAAGTTAGGAAGAAGGTTGTCTTCCCTTCCTAACTGCCTGGAAAGACTTAGGAGCCGACGTTTGCCTCGGGATAAAACAATGTTTAACCCACGCAGACTGTTTTGGCTTTGGTTGGGGTCTTAGCTTGGGTGTGGCTGAAGGCCGCTGGTGAGTGTGGTCCTCCGGAGACAGCCTCTTCTGGGCATGCCGAGTGTTAGACTATGAATGGGAGCATGAGCGTCTCCGCTCACTGACAGGCTTCAGCTGAGTGCATGCGCACCTGGGCATACTCAGCTGTAATGCCTCCTCCTGTTTCTTCCCCTGATCTCAGCGGGCTTAAATCCTCTCCACCACTTGTCCAAACAGCTCAGATTGTTCGACAGTCTGGTGGAGGAACTCCGGGCGCTGCGCCTTGGGAAGCTTGGTCAGCATCAGCCACAGGTGACATTGCACAACGACAGTTTCAGCCATGCCCTTACCTAGAGCCACCGCTGCCATGCTGGAGAGCCTTAAGATAAAATCAGCCATTCTGTGGACCTCATCCAGTAGCCCTGCCATGCTCTTCTTCCTGGTCAACGCCTCGTGCAGGTTCCGCAGCTACTCTGTCTGGCACGCCCGCAACATGGAGGCTGCATTGAGCACACGGGTGTTAAGCCCTTGGGCACAGTAAATCTTCTCCAGTTGAGCGGCAGAAAACCTGCACTCTTTGCTGGGGAAAGTGGGCTTGCTGGCCATCATGTTGGATTTAGGTGCCAGGTGACTAGTCAGTGTCCCGTCCATCGGGGGGATGCTGGTCAATCCCGTTGCCTCCATCCCCTCCAAATCCAGGTATTGGGAGAAAGGTAGGGATAGAGGAGCCTTTGGGGATGCCCAGGACTGTAAGAGCTCCTGCACAAAGTCTGGGAACACCGGTAGCTTGTACCTCACCGAAGCAGGTTGTTGTGGGAGAAAGTAGTTGCCCGCAAGCCAAGTCTGCTGCAGACGGGGGGGGGGGCACGGCATCTCCAGGTGCCTGGCCACCTGGCGGCACAAGGCGATTAGGGCCGGGGTTGAACCATCAGCCTCAGTTGGGAAGTCT
>JAPZDX010000017.1:15003328-15013581 GCA_029783625.1 Naso annulatus | reverse complement strand
ATATATATACACACATACACACACATTATGGCTGTAGCAAATCAAAAGCAGGCCTATAACAGGACAAAATTAATATCTTACATATTAGAGCTTATTTTAGTTTTCTATTTTAGATCCATCAGGCAAAAACGCAAGGTCGAAATACAAAACTGGTCAAAACTTACCAAGACTCGCTAGGAAAAAAACATAAGGAACTGCTGGAATGCTGACATTAAGGACAAGATGAACTGGCAAGGAATGAGGAGGGACACATACTAAATACTCAAAGGCAGGGGGGACAGTGCGACACAGGTGCAGCACTTTAGAATACAGGTGGGCAGGAAGAACATGAACTGAACTCACCTTTTCATTAAAAAAATTGACATACTTAAAATTGAGGATTAGAACTGCTCTCTACTGAATTTGATTTTAACTTAATGTGGAATTGGAAAATTTATTTCAGAATGAAAAATATTTCATGAAGTAAAACTGAACTATTTTTCTGACAGGGAGGGCCAAGTCAGTGGGGTTTTTTTGTTTTTTGTTTTGTTTTTTTTTCTTTTTGACTTTTAAATGTAATCATAACACTGTAAATGCGTACGTAGAAGGAAGGATATACTACAGTGTGCAGTGCAGTTCAGTTATTGTTGGATTTTAGTTTAGGCATTTAAATAACCAGGTAGAAACTCAGCTGCAATACAAATATGTAGAGGAGATTAGTCAATTAATTGCATATAATTGGAAAATTGTAGCCTACATTTGCCTCATACTGACCCCATGTTGTATTTTATTTCGTCTTTATTTGAAAGAGAGTGCATATTAATGAACATCAGTATAAATACATATGGAAATATGCCGGAGTTAACCTGATTGCTAATTTACATCTGTAGTCTCTTGGCAGGTAACATAGACCATAAAATACCATAAAAAGACTAAAAGAGACAAAAATACAAATTACATTAAAAAAACAACAGAAAATGTGACAATATGCAACAATTCAGGCAGCCATTTATAAAGTGCAGTAGCACAGATAAAGTAAACTGTCGGATTAGAGTGCATGATGTAAAGAATGAAGTGCATAGTGCTTTGTCTTATGTACGAAGGTGAAAAATTTAACACATATGTTTTGTGCGCACAAGCATCATCTACTGCTGTATATAATGTTTTGTCACAACAGTACCGGTGACTGTAAAAAATGCAAACTTTGAGGCAACTGGGCTAAGAGGGCCACAAAACAGGCAATGGGTGTGGTATGTAGATGCCCAACTGTGATTTCTTTCAACCCTTTAAATAGCAAATAATAAATCAATAGTACATGACACGTACAAAAAGCCACGCGATATTTGTGATCTTTGTCTAAAAACAACATACTACAAGACAGTGGGTTTAGGACAAGACCCCAATAAGAGCAGTTTTGTCATTAATGCTCTTCAGACCCAAAAAGTCCACCACCATGTACTGTTTTCTAATACCATCTCAAAGTAGAAAATATAAAAAACCCCACTTCATAAAGTAGGTATACTTTAAAAAGGAAAGGAAAAGTCACACAAGTGTAATATTCCTGCTCCTTTAACAGATAATGATAATGTTGTACAAGAAAAAAGTGTGAAGTGAGTGGTAAGCAATATCAGTGAAGTGGGTGAGAACTGAGCTGAACACTGAGCAACACAGAGCGGAGCGGCTGAGGGGGGCTGTGAGCGACCAAGCAGTGGGAGCAGACAGCTGCGTGAGCGATGAGGGGAGATTTTAACCACTCAGCTCACATGCTCTGGTGCCAAATAAACCCAGGCCTGGCCATTATTATGATAATGACACCACCAGCATAAAACTGGTACCCATCAACCTGTTTTTATGCACATTTTAATTTGCACATAAAACTACCTGGATGATAACAGAAAATGTGAATAAATCTTGAAATATTGCACAAACATTTTTACGCTTGAGGAAGGTAGAAAAGTTGGCGCATCAATGACAATGCGAAAAAGTGCAATGGAAAAAGTTTCAGCAAAGAAAAGATGACATTTAGAAATTATGCGACTTAAAGGTCACTCCAGCTTCCGCATTCCACCTCACTGGAGAAGCCAAGGTGGCAGCGGCAGACAAAAACAGAAAAAAAACCCGGTATGTTTGGACTGATGAGAAAACTGCATTCTACTAGTGCAAGAGACAAAAATAAATTTGTTATGTTAATGTTTTTCTTTGGTTTTTCTTTCTGTTTGCTTATTTGCGCTCTGTTAATATGTCATCACATTGCACCTTCTTCGGCCAACTGTTTGGACTACCTACTGGTTATCTTAATGAACTAACTAAATCCTTATATTGCATAACAGTAGATACAGGAAACACAAATTAATATGTATTTTTCTTTTTGCCAGATTTCTCAAAATTCCATTCTAAAATTAGTAATATAATTTAATGGAATCCCAGCTGTAGAAAAAGTAATTTTTAGCTCAATTATTAACAGAGATCTTTGGACAATTTGATATGCTATAGTGCAGTTACAGATTGTTTAAGTCAGCCTCCAGTGATAGGAACTCAAGCCCCAGGGCACGTGAACAGTACCTTCAACATTGTTAATCCTAATATAAAAAATGAGGACATTGTTCCACTGATTTCAAAGACCCTAGTTTTCTGCTGCAGATGCCAATTCCAGGCACTGTCTCTGCTGGGAAATATTATCCAGAGTTGTGTCCTCACATAATTGTTATAGATGGACTGGAAACTCAATTAAATTTCCCTTAAATAAGATAAAAAAAAGATGAATTAAAACAATAAAAAAAAGTATTTTAAACCATCAGAGTCATCAATCAGTATAAATAAAGCTATAGCCAGAAAACATCCTGCCACTTTTTGAACATGGACTCCTCTCTCCTAGTAAATGTGACATTTTTACTAATACCAGAGCTGTGATCTTTTGGCTGTCTTTTCAGCACTAAGTGGCCTTCCAGTGTTCAAAGTGCCTCTGAAAGGAGCTGCCATTCTCTGTTTCTTGCATGGTGGCTCATAACAGACAGTCATGCGTGGGGAGAGGCAAAAGGAAATGACTCCGGGCTGGGTCATGACATGACAGAGGGATAGAGACACGGTATCTGTGTGGTAAGCTCCCTGTCTCCTAGTACACTCAAATGCTCCCTTAGTTGACAGATGAAACAGCAAGGATGCGACATACAGTATGGGGTCTGTGTTATTGTGACATGCAACACTTGGTTGCCATCAGCCTTTCTTCAAGGTAGACTCATACAGCCTTACACAGGATGTCACATGACATTGAATCATGCAGATCAACATAGAAAGCAGTGTTGACCCTTTTCCCTTTTGTTTATCTTGAGGAACTATTTTTTTTAGCTGCTCTTATCATATGTTGACATGTTTTTTCTACTTGGGGCCTTTTTTGCTCACTTTAACTCAAAAACTGTATTATATTTTAATCAATATGTGCGCAATCTCATTTGTTTTCTTGACAATTTTCTGTGTTCTATGTTGTGTGAAAATGTTGATTTCATAAGGCAGAGGTTGGCATTTTCATCTTTATGTATGTATGCTGATTTATTGACGCTTTCATGTATGTTGTGTGTACATATTTGTGTGTTTGTGTATAAACAGACTGAGCAGATGTGCAAGTTCACGCTCAGCAGGGTTACACTGACATGCCACTAGCTCATGTTTGTGCAGCTTTTTCTCCCAGCAAGCAGCTATAATGTGCAAACACTCTACCATTGCAGCTATGCTGCCCTTTTATGTGCATGTTGAGACCTGTTCTCCACTATTTGCTGTTCAGTGAATGCTACAGCACACGTCATGAAGGTGGGAGCACAATGTGACAAGCAGATAATACATTCTAAACAGTTTAAAAGCTCAAGGACTATTGGGCAGAGTGGATAATTACCCCCTTTTAAAGCAAAAACTGACTTATTTCATGTTTGCTTCATTTCATTAAAGTTCGGCCTTCATTTCAGTAAGTTCTATTATTTCGCCCATTTAGAGGAAGCATTCAATAGGTTTCTTAAAACCACCAATAGTATTATCTAAATCATTACATGTTCTCTGACCTCACCATTTATATTTCATGACTCAACCACAGTTCACAGATAAAACTGTGCTGCTAGGAATCTTTGATTATGAGGCTTTGTAACAACATTGGAAAGCTCATCTTTAAGGACGCGGTTCAACTTTGTGGAAATCGTTTGGTTGAGAGCATTATTATCAATGTCATGTTTGTGTGTAGAAATGGAGCTGAAGTCAGGACATAGTTAATTTAGTTTGTTATAAAAACTGGCACTGTCCAAAGGATGTTAGGAAGTATATTTTTGGAGTTTGGACAGAGACGAGCTTGCTGTTTCTTTTGGTTTTGATTTTATTTTATTTTGACAGCTGACAGGAGATAATGAGAGGAAACAATAAGAAAAGAGAGAGAGGAATGGCAGTTAGGGCAGCTAAGGTCTCTTGCAGAATTCAAATGTTGTTATTGAAGGGATAGTCCAGTATTTTTTAAATGGGGTTGTATGAGGCACTTATGCATATTCAGTCTGTTATCTTCTGCAGATGGAAATCAGCTGTGTCACTTTCAGGAGAAGGGTGGAGAAATCACTGTAGCTAAAGTCCGCATGTAATGTTGCAGACGGGGTCAGCAGAAAAACGTATTGTAGCCACATATATGTATGCTTCCCTAAAATATCAACATCTGTTCAAGTGTACACTAAATTTAGGATATTTTCACTGCTTTAGTTTGCCACCGGACAGCCATTTATTTTGGTCCGCCTTCACTGGATGCATGCAAGCCCCCGCAGCTGGGAACACATTCTATCAGGGCTAGCTGTCGTGGATGTAGGCCCTTAACAGAGCACTAGATATCGTGCCAGAGTTGGGTCCTTGTTCATTTCAGGAAAGTCGCTCAGTAAAGCATGAAGCATACAATGCTCGGCTTCTTGGTCTAGGAAAAAACATACTGCACATGCTCCATGGGCCAATAGGGGCCGAAATTTCACAGTAGCATGTCTTTAAAACCCGCCAAATGACCGCTTGGGCTCTCCTGGACTTGCTTAACAGTTTCTGTGGTCATAGCTACACGTTTGTGAGCTTACTAATGTCATGGCCTGTAGAAGCCTAGCTTAGCCGCAGCAAGCAGTGTTTGTGTAGGAGGCAGCAGATCTACATAAATTATTATGTTAACTTTATAGTTATATACTAACTTACGCTTAGTGTTATTGCTAGTGTCCATGCATCAGAGGCAAGTTAATATTGATCTAAAGAAGCGTAATAGTAGTATTGCACAAAGTAAAGGTGCAGTTAAGCTATTTGGATAACTGTATCTTGCACTGAGGTTGAAAAGATTTAGATGCCACAGGTGCCACATCACTTTTGCTGTGTGCATTAACAATATTCCAGACATTCATGTCTCGTAAATTAATCCAGTACTCCAATATAGGCCTATATTTTTTGTGGTTAAATGTTGTAAACACTTGTGTTTTTATATGCAACATTAATTGACAAAAATAACATTGTTTTGTTCGTTAGCTTATATTTTCCATTTAGTGTTATGATATAGTTAATGGGTCTTATTCACAGTTTGTTTCCCAGTATTGTCACTCTCAATTCTAAGTACATAGCACTTCACAAGCATCCCCAACCTTCCATTCATCCATCTTCCGGCTGTGTGGCATCCATCAAATAAATTTGTCTCAGTTATTAATGTTTCTTAGTAATTTGTAAAAACTATGGGCTATAAATATCCAATGAGTATAAACCATTTTGGTAAAATTATCTACGGATGTTAGCTATGTCCATTTTCACACATTACTGCCACCATTCTACAGTGGTGCCATGGCAGCATAGAAGGGGGGTTATGGGAATACAGCTGATAGCTGGAGATGCTAGGTGACAGCATACTGCTTGAATTCTGCTGACTGGATTTTAGGATAATACTGCCTCTGATGACAATTTAGTCGCAATGGCAGAGTGGTGCTGTCCGTATTTCTGTTCAATAACTCCACCCAAAGTGAAGCTATCTTTATTGTAGCTTACTGTAGCCCCCACACTCTACTGTTTGTGTGTTGCATTTTATGTTTGTCATGTTTTAATTCAAGGATTTACTTGTCATGATGTTTGTTTTGAAATGCTCCTGCTACATCTTAAAAGTTATTATTAGTTCATAAAGGCAATTGCGTAGTAATACATACATAGCAACTGCTTAATAGTGTAATGCTAAGTCTGCTAGCTTTGCCATTTTTCTATGGGATTTCCCATTGTATTGATGTGTTTATTCTATGGAATCTATTTATGTGTTCTTAAGTGTTTTTATTGTGATGTATGGTCTGATACAGCAGTTTCCTTGATCTGAGACAAGTTTCTCCCACAGGAGACAATAAAGTTATCTCAACCTTACCCTCAAAATCAACAGTGAATACCCTTTATAGATGCTCTATCTTAAATATATTTATTTTATTTCTCAAAATGATTAATTCAATTAAGGTAAAGAGAACTGAACAAAGAAAACAGATTTCAGGCATTTAGTGAGATACATTGGCCTGCTGTGTATGTGGGAGAAAGAGCATAACGTGCAGGTCTGACTCTTTCTCTGGAGTCTTCACTGTGCTCTTGTCTTCATATACCAGAGATGTGAGACCCACATTACACATACATGATGTTGGGAACAAGTGTTGTTGCTGAGTTTGATTTTAGTTTGGTTGGTGGCTCAGTTTCAGTTCAGATTCAGATTCAGTTTTGTCAGACATCAGTCGGCAGCTGTTGCTTTATCACAGTTTTTTTTTTCTTTCTGATAAAGAATTGTTTTTGTTAAGGCACAATAAATGAACAATCATATGATTAATCTTTCCTTGGCCGATCTTCAAGAAACCCCTGGATGCTGCAACATCCACTGTGGCAACTAATAGAATGTATAATATGCTAATAAACAAGTTGTAGAGGTGACAGTGGGCACATTTAGTGAAATACACTTTAATTCCAAGAGTTAAATGAGAAGATTAATATCAATATAATGTCTGCGTGTTAAATACAGAGAATTCAGGACTTTAACTGTCAGATAGACTATGAGCTGTTGTTACTTTGTTTCTTTCAACTCAACTGTTCTTTGACTGATCATAATATTCTTAAGGATCGGAAGCTCTTTGTGTGTGACTGATGCAGCTGCTTTAGCGCTGCTCACAGTGTGTACAGTTGTTAAGAGTGTATCACACCAGTGTGGCAGATTTGTTTCATTTAATGGAAGTATTTGGTCACAAACTGCTGTTTTGGCAGTGTGCTGTTGTTAGTCAAGGTTTAGCTAAGAATCTTCATCACACCGCAGCCTATTCAGTTCACTATGAACTTGTTTTTCTCACACAGAACTCCAGCGTTTACATGCATTTTTAAATCAGATTTTTTTTTTTGCTAATAAAGGTTTTTTTGTCCCCTTTCTTTTTTTTATTTTTAAATGTTTCTTATTCCCCTTATTCTACTTTTCTTCTCAACACCAGGAGCCAACTCAAACAAAGCACAAGGCGCAGATTTCAACAGTAATGATGGTGGCAATCATGAAGGTATTTTTCCTTATCTTTCCCCCCTCTTTTTGACCAGCAAAATTAAAAGCCTGACACTTTGCATGACAGCAAACCTGCAGACCTCTTTTTCAGTCTGTTTCTTTTGACTCCCCCTTTCTCCCCCTATCTTTTTAATCCCTTTAAAGTGCTTCTGAGTGCACTGCTCTCATTTTTTCATTTAAGTATCAGCCTCTTTTCTCTTTGGAGTCATGTAAATAAGAGTTTCTTATCTGAGGTGAGAGGGCACTTCTAAACAGCAAGGAGGTCCCACCACTATTCTCACCTCTCTTTGCCAACTCAAATGTGATATGAGTTCAACTCTGCATGATATTTTGTCTCCTCTGATGAATTAAATTTTTAAAACGACCATGTACCTCTCTTTCCTCTCTACATTTTGTTTTTTCTTCTCCCATTGCTCAGTGAAGCATGAGCACTAACCCATGTTGTTTTGACAGTGGAAAATTTGTTCATCAGTGGCTCGGAGAGAATGTCTGCCACATGATTTTTTTCCATTCCTCTATTAACACCTGGTTTCTCTGCATGATAATAACGAAATGGTGCCGCATTTTTGTCTTCTCTGTGTTGGGGGATCTGTGGGGACTGGCAGATGACTGGAGGTGAAAAAGCCATAGAGGATGTTTCAGTTAAAGGGCACCATTTGTCTTCTTGGGGAAAGACATGCAAGGCAAAGAAAAAGCAGTGACATTTCCAAACCACATTATTATGGGCAGTTGTTCAGTTTTTACGGATGTTGCTCTAGAGAGGGATATTTGACATAATCCCCACTGTGCATTCTTCTACACGAGTAAGCATTAGTCAGATAGCTCTGTGTGCTGTGTGTGGACCAGGAACCAGTCTATGAACTGATGCTTTTCAGTGTATGTTAATAGAAGACAGATTTCTGAAAATAAGAGCATCATTGGTCCGACCGAGGGAACTTTACATCTGGTTAATATTCAGTTATTATTGGACAAATTAAACAAATTAAATCTAATTTATTAATTCATTGGATTTATAAACTGTATTCCTCAAGATGAGTTCTTCAGCCAGTAAACCTTTTTGTATTATGGGTGCAGCATCTGTCCACTGCTGTGAACTTTTTTTGCCTTTGAGTTCTTTTAGATCATCCAACTGAGAATAAAAACAACAACAACAAAACACACACATAAATAAGTCATCTATGGGACAAAACATGCTATGTAACTATTGTACTGTCAGTGTCCAGTGAAAACACAATTGTTGACGTCAACTTTCAAGTCCCTATGTGGAATTTTTAAATGGTTATGAAGAAGTCCAAATTTAATACTGATGCCTCACATCTTACCTACATAGGCAAATGAGGCCATTGGCAAGGAGACTGGAGATTACTATCCTGTCTTTTACAAAACCTTTGCCCGGTCCGCTCAGTCAGCGGAAACGCTTTGAAACGCTTTATGGCATACAGACCGGAAGAGACGATTTATTGTTCACGAGCATGATCAATCTGCTGTTATCTTTGTTTTACTATCTACTAGTGTAGTACCCATTCAGGACATGTGCCTGACTCTGTATCAGGGGATATGTGCACTGCAACATACAGACTTTTTTCTCCTTGATGGGTCACCCTATCAGTCTGACACTGCACATGGGCATAGAGAATTGCCTTAGGCAGAGAATGATAGTAGATTGAAGTTCTTGCTGGTACTTCTACACCAGCCTTCAACGCCTCATGTTGTTGAGCCCCTGCCCCCAGTTAAACACATCCCTGAGCAATTATTAAATTTTGTAGCATGAGTATGGTGTAGAAATTAGGAATACTTGACATGTACAGGAAATAATAAATCTAAATGGTGTTAGGTGCAACCAAATAATTTTTGAATTAAACTTTAAAAATCATAACGATTTGTTATTCATTCATTCATTCATTCGTTCATTCATTCATTCATTCATCCATTTCAGCAGCTGGTATTAGGCCTATAAAAGTCTCTGAATTTTCATATCAGTGGGCTTAGAAAGGAAAGAAGATATTGAAACATATTACAATGTCTCTTACAATGTGAACTGAACTCTCTGGTCTAAGCTAGCATCATCTGTGTTAGCTTGTTGTGAGGGTCCTGACTCAGAAACGGTCCCTGCATCCACTGGCACTCAACTGAAATGTATGATCCAATCAGATAAGTTATACTGGTACTGTTATATGTCAGCCAAGCACAGAAATGTTTGAAAGTTTGGTCATTCGTCTTTGCTACTACCTGGTGCAAATGATATCAGTTAATTGGTTTGGTTGTGAAACAGTCAAACAAACGGGAACAATAAATCAAGCACACTCTTCCAAGCGCTTTTTGGCTGGACTGTAGGAGCGAATCAGTCCTTGAAACACGTTTGTCACTGAGTGAGTGATTGAGTGAGACCAAATTTCAGGATTGGTCAGTCATTACTCTGTCCTCATTGGTTGTTTCCCTTTTAAAATTAACCCGTGTGAATGATTAATCGGAAACCAATCGATATCAGCCGATAATCATTAGAAATATTTTGAATGGTGGTCACTAGAAACACCAATCAGAGGAGTTGACCAGATGATGTGACACACGTGAGACAATTTGGTTCAGGCTACGCCACACGAAAAATGGCTTTACTAGTTGGGCAGTTTTACAAGGTGTCTGAGGACAGTAAACAGTAAACAATAAGCACTGAAAATAAAAACAGACCACATAGATTCTCCTGCACATATATATATATATATATATGTGTGCAGGAGAA
>JAPZDX010000017.1:14960826-14971075 GCA_029783625.1 Naso annulatus | reverse complement strand
ATAACAAGGAAGTTGAGCTGACATGGTGATAACACTGGCGATTCATGACAAAATGTAGGTGAAATGAACGAGTTTCATGGCAGATAATGTCTTATTTAGAGGCCGCATTGCCTATCATATGGATACGAAGATATCGGATGGATCTAAATAGCGTCCGAAGGACTCCAAGCTGAACCAAAATTGTCTGGGTGAGTATATGAGCGTATTCATTCCTATAAATAAGGTCCAGGTGTCAAAAAACGGGAATTCCCCTTTAAGGTTTATTAGAAATGCGAATACATTATTTAAATCATGTTAGTACATGTTGTTTCTTTGTCTCCAATTTATTTACCTCTCCCTGTCACACCACTACTAACAGAAGAAAATAAAATATTTTTTCTCCACTTCACTCAACATAATTTCGATCTTAGTGTCGGAAATTTTTTTCTTTCTCTCCCTCTCTCTCTTTCTTTCTTTGCACCATGTTCGCAGGGCGACAGGATGCACATAGCCATAGCAATTATCACCTCCTTATACGAAGCTCACTGGCTAATCATGTGCTTATTGCTGACTAGTAGGAGTGCACCACTGTTCATGAGTCCAGAGTAGGTTTTTAGTACCAAGGTTTTTTGTACTGGCAAATCTACCAAGAGATTTATGTTCAGTTTATCTGGGACTGTTCATTTGAAATTAATTAGATTTTTCTTTCATTGTTAACTGTTAGAGCATGAGTAATGGCTTCTACACACCAAACTGAGAAACTCACCAAAATAGTTGCTTCTAACTGATAATACGATATGTCTGATTTAAAATTTGGGAAATATTAAAAGGGGAAACATAAATCTGTTTTTACATGCAACAGTAACAAAAATCCAACTGACACCATGTAATGGTGGCTAACTAATGCCAGGAGCAGTTTGGGGACCCCAAATCCTAATCTCGCCCAGGGCCCCAAAATGTGTAGAACCGGTCCTGCTGTGACAGGCTGTCAGCAGCTACAGGAGAAGAGGTGGTGCGCTGGGTTATGAGAAAGATGCTGCACACTTTACTGTCTCTTGACTTTACTTTCTGTTTCTGTGTGGAAATGTGATGTTTTCCCATCACACATTGGAGTCTAGCAGAGTGACAGCTGATTGACATGAGGAGTCCAGTGCAGGTTGAATGCGCAGCGATAGATCAGGTAATAAAGGCGACGTCTCACCTGTAAATTTCTGAATCTTCCTGACACTGTGTTCATAGACTTCGATAATGTGATCATGGGTCATCTCCACTTCCTGTCCAGGCTACAAAGAGAGCAGGACGGGCCTCATGGGTGAATGCACTACCGGGTTTAATAATAACCATATATGTATTGAGGAAAGGCAGTAACGCTGCTATACGTGATGATGCTGTGTCCTTCGTCCTTCCGTCCGTGGACCTCATGGGTAAAATTATGAATGCATGTAATAATAACCATGTACTGTGGGAGCACATCAGCTAATTGATCGGAATTTTGTTTGTATTTGAGATCATCAGCAGCTAGCTGAAGAAGGCTTTCCACTTGATAGAATGGGCAACTATGTGCAACATTTAACTCGCAGAAACACAGAGTTTAGGCTGCTTGCCAGCATTACTGTCAGCCCTGGCTCTGATTAAATAAATGTCGCCTTCCTGAAGACCTCTGAAAAGTAGAAAATAAAAGACGTTCATTATGGAAGAGAAACATCCGACAGTTCATCCCACAAAGTCTCGTTACAGAAGCCAAAAATGGCCATAGTTGTATGTTGTGTCTTAGATATGAGACTAAAAATTGCTGAATTTATATGTGGAAAGTAGCCACCTGCCGTCTGTCCACTGACTGTTCGTTGCAGCTATGTGCCTGGGAAAAGAGAAGCAGGAAGCATGACTGTGGGTCACACTGTCTACTCACGGTGCAATGTGACGTGAATTCAAACAAAAAACTCATATTTGTCTTCTACCACGATGCATGGCAGGTCAGAATCTCAATTAATGCGATATAACAACATCTATGTGATTAGTTAACAGCTTGTGGAGACCTTTTTGGCTTTCAGTTGTCTCGCTTCAGCAAGACTGCTCCACACTCACTCCACAGTAGGTGAAACGCCCACTGACAATGTCCTGGTTGTTTGCGCAGATTAATTTTAAAAGGGCAACAACCAATGAGGACAGAGCTATGACTCCTCTCTGGCCAATCATGAAAATGCTTGCCTTACTCACTCACTCACAGACAGACGTAAATCTTGGGCTGCCCGCGGTTCCCACGGTCCAGTCAAAAATAAGGAAGAGCTGGGCTAAATGTGTGTAATCATGGAAACTACAGTGACTGGCTTAGAGGGCTTTCCCTTCCTGTTCCCGTGCCCTTTTTCGTGTGCTGACCCGCTTACCTGAACAGCCAGTCAGAGTGATTTTTCTTACCAATGGGTTGCTGCCGGTTCTACGTGTTGAATTGACCAACCATCAGCCTGGTGTGTAGAAGCCTTACAGCAACGAAAACCACCATTTTTAGTGAAACATTTTAGTACTGTTTTTGAACTCCAAACCAGGTGTCAGTGTCGGATGTTATTCAAGACTGACAAAATTTTTTAAATCTATGTGATTAATATCTTTAAGTATTGCTAATTTGGCTTTTTTTTTAGTTAATTGTGAAAAAGCAGCTCTTGACGCCTTGCAAATTAAAATACAACTCCAGTAGAATGAGAGCACTTATCACGTATTGAAGTTTGGTTAGGATTAATTAGCGTCACTTTTTAAAGCACAGGGTGCAACACAGGGCATTTAACGATAACACCATCTGTAGCAACACTGAATGCCCATAGCAATAGAGATAGAATATGTTACATTTTGATCTAAGTGTAAGATACTCATTCTTGCCTAGCTGACTGAATCACCATTTTTTTCACTTTCATAACTTAAGATGTTAAACCTTATGAAAACATATATTCCGCAACTTAGAAATTTATGTAGTTAGTTTAGTTTTAAAAACAAAAATCCCCAAATCTGTGTTTGAAATAAGAGCTAATAAATGAATGGTTGTTGTCAGCTGCATCTGAATGATTTCACTGGGTAACATTATGTATTAAGTGGGGCTGTCAACATCAACAGATTAAGTTTATTAAGTTTATTATGATTAAGTTATTTCAATTATTCTAGAAACTTCAACCCATTCACTGTATTTTAATGCAAATAAATCATATTACTGCAGTGCCTGTTCAAAACATGCCTGTTCAGAGCAGGCTGATTGTTTGACCTCTGGTATTACTACTTGCAGCTTGATCAGGCTTTATGACGCAGCCCTATAGAGCGGAGCAGCTCTCTGATCATGTAATATTAATACGTTTTGAAGTTTTTAACGGAAAACAGCAAATACACAATCCCACCTTTGACCATACTGTGGGTTGCAATAGCAGAGTGGCAGATTTGTTGTATGGATGAGAGCCACTCATCCAAACAATTTTGACTCATGGACATTGCACTTCCTTGTTTCCCCAACAATCTTCCTGCCATAAGAAGATCAAGAACAGTTCTCCAGATATGCAAAGGACAGAGACTTATTGCTTTATATGTAGAGAGATGACTACGTTTGGCCCCAACTTTCTTTCATAATACCAGCACATATTTTTACCTGGCTGAATTAGTGAAATGTGTCTCAGTGCGCCACAAATGCAGATAACACAGGGACTGAGATACCATGTGGCAGCACAGGGAAGTCATCTTAAAAATAGGGCTGTGAACGCTAACGCGATAACCCCATTTGTCATGCATTTCTTCATTCCAACACCACACATGTATTTGTTTTATCTCCCCCTAAAAATACAAGTAAACACTCAAATTTTAATCTTACAAATTATCATGATTATTCACAGCCTATTGATTGACAGCACTAGCATTAAATCATCTGGCAGCACTTGTTATGACACTGCAAGTTGGTAAATCTGGGCAGCTGCAACTTTAACATTTTAGTATTATAACTACAGGGACAAGACAGAGTGGGCAGTCATGTAGACACACAGCAGGCAAAGATAAAAATATGCTGCCACCTGTTACTATGATAGAGGTGAAGTTTGACTGAAAACAAGCTTTTACAACTTTTGAAACTCAAGCAAAGCTGAGCCATGTCATGCTAACTTTGCCCATTTCATTTTAATATCCTGACTGTCAGGCATAAAACCTGTCCAGTGGAAACTCTCCCAGGCATAGCTTCAATGACAGAGGCTGAGCAAAAAGCAACAGGAGGGAGGGGGCGAGACTCTATTTTGGTTCCATCATTGCTCTTCTCCAAACGTTTAGTTTAAAACACAGTAGCTCCCACACAGCTATGATTGAGATTTGGTACAAAAAAATGCCACAGGTGATGAACATCAGAGTTTTGGGGCTGTGATAAAAACAATGAGGGTTGAAGCTCCCTAAGCAAGCCCCTGGCACCACATATGGCCTAAAACTAACAGTACAGGATGACAGTACTCAGGATGCAAACCAAAGTCTCTGTTGTCAAAGTTTGACTGGTGGCTTATGAGGTGCTTTTATACTGTTTAACTTATGATTGTTGTTGGGTTTTTTTTTTTTTTTAATTCTTGTTAAAAACAGCTTTGACAACAAAATGTTTCTACTTTTTCATGCACTTTTCACTAGACACTGTGTGCAATTTTGACAAAATATCTCAATTTAAATTAGCAAAGTTCAAAGTTAAGCCATCACCACCAATAACAATGATAAGAAAACGAGTCTGCAACACAGAGGGAGTTAGATCTGAGGAGGCTAAGATGTTTTTCTTTTTTTGTGGGTATCAAAACAGCATATTTACAAAGAAATCACATTTCCTTCAACAGAAAGATTTACTTCATGGTCTTTCTGTGATGTTGCATCACAGAATTACATCTTTCTAGTGCAGTGGTTTTTCAAAGTGATGCAGGCCTCCTCTGGGGGGCACCAGAGCACTTCAGGGAAGGCATGGGACGAAAAGAAAAAAAACGAGAGAAAAACTTAAAACCAACTTACATCTAAGCTAGTTAACTTACGTTAGGGGATTGGATCGATTCATAACACATTCAGTGAGAGAGAAGAAAGAAGCTAATGCAAGAAAACGGAGAAAGTATGACAATAACCTCTCCAAAGAGTCTATAAAAAGTGCTCATCCCCCTTCAGCTCCACCTACCTGTGTGAGTGCAGATTTCCTGCATTAACCATGATTCAAAGAAAGTACCACTCAGGGCTATAGGAAGGGGATGATTTATGTTTGTTCCTTGCTGCCGTGCTTTAGCCGCGCTGCACATTGACGACACAAGCTCATTGTTCCCACTGAAGTAGGTGAAATTGTTTCCAAAAGTGTGTTTAAATGATGTTTTTCAAAAAGATGAATGTGTTCAAAATGTTGAATAAGGTGTTAAAATGATGGAACACGTTTAAAATATCTTTAAAAGATGTTAAGAATAGATGGACATGTTCAAATACTCCAAAGATGTTCACATTGTCCAAATTGTTTAAGGTAAAACAGACTGATTTATTATTGTTAGTTTTTTTTTTTTATGTTGTTGAAATCCATATTCATGCTGTAATTTAACAATATGATAAAAACAAAAATAACACAAATAACTGTATAGTAGGGGTGGTGCAGTTGCTATTATGCTCGCTGGGGGGAGGCCCACAGTCTGAGACTTTGAAAACCCCTCGTCTAGTATATATTCTCTTGCAATATATTTCTATATTGTGTTCATATAGATGAAAATGAAACCCTGATATATTTTTTATACAATTTAATCTCATGTTAACCGTAGTACTATGTGTGACTGCCTGTGCAATGGCTGAACTACTTGCTGCTGTGCGTAAATTTCCCAATTTGGGATCAGTGAAGAACATCTTAGTCCAAGAAACAGACTGACTGATTGTACAGAAGCAGTCATCTGAGTTCCCCCTTAGCCCATGGTGTTAGTTGAGACATCGGCATTGTCAGCTGGCTGGTTTACGTGCGTCTGCCAGCTCTGTGGAGGTTGACCTGTTAGACCCTGATGGATTTCATAGCCCAGCTTTTGGAGGACAGATGGTATGTGGTGAGGTGACAGTAGTGGGATGCAGTGTGTGTTTGTCCCGTGTGTGTGTGTGTGTGCGTGTGTGCGTGTAAGGGCAGCTGATGAACAAGGGGATTTAATGCCTTGTGACCCAGATCTAGCCTGAGCAGTGATGTGTGTCCAGTGTTCAGCGCTGTAATAGGGTTTCACTGAATGTGTGTATAGCACCACATGCTGCAGTACAGTATATAGACTCACTGTATTATCTACTTTTATTGCACAAATCTGCAAAAACACTCCTGGGTTTTTCCACAGTATATAAAGTCTGCAAAACAGCAAAGAATAGCAGTGACTGTAGGGACATGATGACAGTCTGTATTTGAGTTGATCCCTTTCTATCACTGTCATCCAGCTGTCCCCCACCTGGATGAGCTGTCACTCCGATGGAGATCCCCCGCTTTCTCCCTTCTAGCCCACCATTACCTCCCTCCGCCCCACCTGTCCTCTCCAAGCTCCTCGCCACAGTCAGTGGATTCGCCGCACACAGGCTTGATACCTGTGACAGCTCTGTCACACATCATACACCCCTGCAATGTGTACACCATCGCTGACTGTGAAGTCCAAGGAGGGGCCAAGTAGAGCTGGGGTCAGGGGAGAAGGCTTGTTAAGTCTCACTGCCAGGTCTACTGTCAGTGCCGCAGCCTCAAATTTCCACCAATTTTCTTCTTTGCTGTCTGTCAATTCCCCAAATGACAAGTGTAAAATGTTGAGATGACAGAAATTCTACACCTCATTCTGTCCACATGTGAAGACTGTCTGCAAGAAAAATGTGATGTTTAGATGTTACAGTAACAACAACACCTTAAAAAAATACTGTATTACAAGTAATAGATCTTTAATTAAGAATGAAAAGTTTAAATGATTGCAAGAAGTGTGATTGAGTTTGGTTTTAGTGTGTGGGAGAAATAAAACTTTTGGAGACAGAGAACATTCAGATAAATTGGCAAATGAAAAGAAGGGGCAATGAACAGAAACACAGAGAGGAAGAATAAAAATAAACAAGAAAAGGGAGACATAGAAGGAAAGAAAGTAATGAAGACTAACAAAATGAGGAAAGACGAAGGGATAGGATGGAGATTTAAAAAAGAGAATAGGAAACTCATCTTTGTTTTCCTCCTTTACTAACATCATATGAGGGAGGGAGGAAGAAAAGAATAAAATTAAGTAAAACATTAAAAATAAGGATAGAATAAAAGGAAATCAGTGGAGGAAAGACAGAATGCATAAATGATGGAAAGAAAAAAGAAACAAACAGAGGAAGATTAAAGACAGTAACTTAGAAATACATTATGATAGAAAGAAAATTGAAAAAAAAAAAACAGGACAGAAGGGAAGGAAACCAGCAAAGCTGGCAAAGAAAGAAAATGAGGAAAGAAACCAGAAGTGACAGATTAAGTAAAAAGTCTATAAGGAAAAGAAGGAAATAAAAAATAGGCAATAAGGATATTTTGTATATATTATAATATTTATCTCTATCAGGACAACAGATGGCCAAAAGGAAATTAATTACAAAGGGAAGAGGGAAGAAGAGATTGAAAGTAAGATGAAAGAACAAATAGAAAAGCCTAAAGCGTTACAAGTGAGACAATAATGAAGAACAGATGGGAGGAGGAAACTTGAAAAGAGAAAGAAAAAAGAAAACTGCGAAAATATAATGCAAGGCAGGAAAAAATCAGACTTGATAGAAGAATGAAAAAAGGAAATCAAAAAAAGAGATGAATGAGGTAAATTTGAGGAAAGATAAATATGATGGAAGGTGAGAGGAAAGAAAGAAGGAATAGTCGGTAAACAAATGAAACAAGATTTGGGCAGACAAGAAAGAAATTAAGAGGGTTAAAAAGAAAAGTAGCTATAACAGACAACATAAATGAGCAGAGGAAAGAGGCAATGCAAAAAAACCCCCTCTTGTACCGCATGTAAAGTAGCTCAACAAATAAACTAACGAAATTAAACAGGCCAAAATTTTTTGTAGGCTCACTCAGTTACTTCCCACCTCTAAAGCTGCGAGTACAGTTTTAACATTGATTTCTATTTTTGTATTTGTTATTAATTTGGTTGCATCCACAAACATTGATGTAGTAATACACAAATCATTAGAAACTGCCTCCTTGTCCTCACACAAGTATCCTGAAGGTCAACTTTTATCTCCTGGTGTGACTAAGTGACTCCTTCACCCCATTTAAAAAGCTTGTTTCCTTGGGCCATCATGCTCAGAAACATCTACTTGTTTCATTTTGGAAACTTATTCCTCCATGCCCTCATTCCGTCCTCTGCTGAATGTAGATCTGCCATGGCTGGCTAGGTTTCGAGAGCAATTTGGAAAACTAAGAGGGGGCTGACATCCCCACTCAACTCAGCTGCAAGACGGGAGGGGGTTGAGGATGGGTGTTATGGGGGGAAGGCAGAGAGAAAACTGAATATTTTGGAGGGGAAGACGCCCTGTAGGCCTGTATTTGCATTTTATTTATTTTTCTCTGCGCCAAATAGACACGTGGGTGCCCATTTGATTCATCCTCACTGGCTGTTTAGCCAGAGCTTTGTCAGAGATTCCTCATCCAACCTGTCTGTCTGCTAACAGCTTGTGTGTGTGTGTGTGTGTGTGTGTACCATCACGTGGATAGCCTGCAATGATGAGGCTTTAATGATGTGGGTGTCAGAGCTGCAGCAGCCCTGCTTCAGGCCTGCCGCCGCCGATAGAAATTAAGGAGAGGAGAAGGCAAAGAAAGTAGCCTTGACTCGGACTGACACATGGTCAGAGTTTGATGAGTCCGCTGACATTTATGAAGTGACAAACACTCAGCGAGTCACACAGGATGTCACGTCTGCCTCCACACTGAATTATAACAAAACGTGTGACTATTTTATCAAGGTGATAAGGTGTTTCATTACACTGGTACCAAACCTCGAATTTTATACTGCATCCCTGCTGTATTTGAACAGATTTGAGGTGCCTTTACTAAAACAATGTGACACACAAGCTAACATGAGATTTGATTGACTCATGTTCCATCTGCAGTAACAACAGTCTACCAACTATTCCAATATTTGCCATGAGTCAGTTTATGAAATTACTGTCTTACTAGATCTGTCAGCTGTAACTAGCTGTGACTACATGTCAACTGTATTCCAGTGGCATCTGTTGATCACAAGTGGCCATGGATCTGAGCCTTGAAAAGTCATGATCAGTTGGTACTGGAGCAAATGGAATGGACTGTATTTATATAGCGCCTTTCTAGTCTTTTCAACTGCTCAAAGCGCTTTACAACTTAAGTCAGCATTCACCCATTCATACACACATTCACACACTAAGGGCAGGTGACTTCTCTACAAAGAGCCATCCAGCTCATTAGGAACTCATTCACACACATTCACTCACCAGTGGCGCAGCCATTGGGAGCAATTTGGGGCTCAGTATCTTGTAGACCGGAGGAGCCGGGGATCTAACCACTGATCTTCCAATTGGTAGACGACCCATTCTACCTACTGAACCACAGCGCCTGTTGTGGCTGTGCAGGCCAATGCAAGAGTGATAACCCCTGCTGCAGCGGCTGCACTTGAAAGTGGTGTCTACAGGTAAAGCTTGTTGGCTGTTCTTGTGTGTAGCTCTTTGTTCAAGTGACACAAGTTTTAGCTTCTTTTCCCCATTACTAGAGTTTGCAATTTAGTCTACGGCAAAAGTGGTCCAGAGCAAGTTCTTCTTGACTTTAATGCCCATGTCAAGGCAATTAATGTTTTTTTTTTTTTTTTTTTTTTACAGACATCTTTGAGTCGGAGTTGGAGGTAGCCCTGAGCTCTCTTGCCTGTTGCAAGCTCGCCGTATAGTAGATCGTATAGCTAGGTGTTTCACAGTATTGAGTTCAGTGGCATTTGCCTCGAACCAGTTGTCAGTCTTCCCCTGCATCCTGCCAAAGACAGAGAATGCAGTGCCATTGACTGTCTCCCTTAGATGAGCCCGTCTCTGCTTTGCGTCTCCCTCTGAGGACTTCGCTTGTAGACTATCTTACAGTCTCTTGACACACATCTCCACCTTCCCTGGGTGCTTTGTCTTGCTGGTATCGATATGTGGCTTCCCCGGCAGTTTGGCTTGATGAAACTTCTTCTTGGGCTAAATCCTGATCTTACAGCAGACCAGCACGTTATCCTTATCGCAACCAGTACTTTGGTAAGGACGTGCAATGACTACACTCTTCAGCTGACAGTGTAACATG
>JAPZDX010000017.1:14905500-14916329 GCA_029783625.1 Naso annulatus | reverse complement strand
TTATGGGGCATATATGGAATACCCAGATTTAAGGGCCTATAATTGACAAAATATAACCCCAAAAATATATGTATGAGATTTAGGAGAGACTCTAGCTATAAAAATGTATTTAACAAAATATAAAAATTTATAGCATGTCCACATTGACTTAAATTTATGAATTTAAACCAGTATGCATAGTGCTAAGAACCACTCAAAACTCTTATGGCCCATCTAAGGGCCATGAGAATGGCAACAGGTTAATATCAATGCAAAGATATAGAAACTGACACATTGTGTGAGTGCTGGATCACAAAAATCCCTGCAGCAGAGTTAAAGAGTGAGGAAGCTGGAAGCATGGGAGGCTCTGTTCCTGTTGTTGCTGCACTGACGGAGGCTGAATATAGCTGAAACCATTTAAATTTGTTGTTGGTGTTGTGGAAAGGTATGCCTTTTTCCCTGTGGAAGCGTTTAAGGCAGGCAACCATCAGATTCCTGATGTTGGCCTGTGACTGTGGATGGGAAGACTGCCCAGTCTGAGGTGGAGGTGGAGTGCGAGCGTGCTGTGTTTGGTTTTGAGGCTCTGCACCAACGTGAGGGTGACTGCCGATGGGTCGGAGTAGAGGGTGTTGTCGTCCCTCAGTGACAGTAGAGAAGAGGCCCGCGATCTTGAGATATCTTGTTGATGGCTGCGGGACTATGGTACATTAACCACCGAGTGCACCAGGCTCCTGTGAGACCCTGGGCTGTGGTCTGACTACAGTCCTGGTAGAGGATAGCCAGTTTTAAACAGGTCATCACAGAGGTCACTAGGCCTATTGGAATTAGGTGGAATAGTGCGCAATTCGCTGTCCATGGTGAGTATTAATTTGACTTGATACAAGAGCTGAGCAAGTACGCGTAAAGCATGGTCCATCTAATCTGTCAAGGGATCTGAGACACACTTGCCGCAAGGGTTATCCAGGTATAATACGCTTGTGAGGTGATAAGAGGTGTGGTTGAGATGTGGTCCTGCTCCTGAACCTAAGTTAACTTACTGGGCCCTATCTTATGCTTGTCTGTGGTGCAAGGCTCAAATGCCTGCTGCAAAAGTTTTAATTTATTCAAGTAAAACTCCACCTTCGCTGTCTCTTGCCAGGGGAAGAAACTGTGTTGTGCCCTTTGCACTTCCTGGCCAGAGCAGATTCTCCTATCAGCTGTTCACAATCACTTTATCAGTTCATGAATGTGTATTTGGCCGGAGATGCAATGACAAATCAGAAAGTCTGCTCTCATTACCTTTAAGATCTTAAAGTAACATTTGGTGGAGAAAATAAAATGAAAAAAGTCTCTCTAAAGTTGGATAAGCGCACGATTCCGTCAGGCTCTGGCAGAAGTAGAAATAGCTTTTCTTCCAGTGTTGCAGTGTTCTCCTTTAGATGTAATCATAACTGTTTAATCCTTGTTTATCTGAAACTATAAAGGCACACGTTGATCCAGCTGTCAGCGACTGATCTGTAAAGACAATCTGACAGCTGTGATACCGTCCCGTTTATGCAGATCAATTAGGCTTTATTAGTCATTATTCGTGTGAATAATGTTAGAGATACAAAATACTTACACTCACACACCCACATGGTGTTCACTTGAATATTTACACATTAATTCTGATGACCTGATTTCACCTACACATACAGGGAGAGAGGGAGAGAAGGAGAAGTGATGGAAAAACTTATGTGATTCTCCTCTCCTCTGGTGCATGTGTTTTTGTCATGCCTGTAAAATATTCTACACATACAGACATTAAAAAAATGTGTAACACTCGTCTAGATCATATTCTGGTGTAAATCACACACAAAGAAAGAATTAATTTGGAAAAAAAAGGTAAAAAACTATTAAATATTAATAAAACTATTATTATATCTGGCTACGCCACTTTTTCTCATTGAAAATATCCCATCACCCATCTTATGCAGGTGGCAAAATTGACATCTGCACTGGAGGTAAGACAGCAATGTCACCTGTGCCAGCAGCACAACAGCTCTGCGCCTGGCAAAACATAAAATGACAGATTCTGGCTAAATTTTAATGTGCTAAATTTCACATGTAGTTTCACCACACGAGGTCCGCTGATATAATAGTTGTTATTAGCTTCACATTAGCAATTTAACCGTAGAGCTTGGTTACAGACAAACAGGTCGCAAGGGTTGACCAGGTATAAGGGTTGTCCAGGTATAAGTAGGCTTGTCAGATGATTAGAGGTGTGGTTGAGGCGTGGTTCTGCTCCTAAACCGAATTTAACTTATTAACTTCATTTTTTTATTGTACTCTTTTCTGTGTGCACTTCATTTTACTGTTTTAGCTCTTTGTATCAACATGCATCTGCCATAATAATGTGACAAACATAATAATAATTCATTGCATTTATATAGCGCTTTTCTAGGTACTCAAAGCGCTTTACAATTGCGATGTCTTGCGAATAAAGTCTTATATTATAAGTTGTATAGAATGTCTGGTGTGTGTATGTGTACATATGTGTCAAACTCACCTAATGTCACAATACGCCCTTTTGACTGCAGCTGGGTAATGATTGCACTTTCTTCTCACTGCAGAACTCCTTTACAGTGTCCACACAGTAAGAGTCCTAGATCCAGAAGAATGTTGACCTCTCCTCCATCCACATGCTCATAAACTGGAATCAGAGAAATTTTGTCATAGTTGTTGCCTGACAACAGGATATTACTGGCCACCATGAAGTCTCCAACCAGCATACCATATTTCAGTGTTGGCCGGGAAACCCATTTCCACACTGTATGGCCATACGGACACATCTGAGAAAAAGGAAATGGAGAAAAAACATAACAAACAATAACTGCTAATCCACATAAAAAATACGTAACATAAGTAAATAAGTCTAAAGTCAAATAAAGAGTCACTTATTCAACAACAGCAACTGTTCACCTGGACTTGACACTGATTTCAAGTGGTCCACTCTACCTTGCGCCCTTTGTAGGACATGTGAACAGGGAGGAGATGTTCAGCAAGCCCTGAAACTGCAAACTTTTGAAACCGATACATTCTGAAATCAATACATTCTGCAGTAGTCACTACCAAACTTTAATTAAACACTCCAAAGTGCACCTATAGGAGGCTGAATATGACAACAGTCTACTGAGACGAATTTGAGTGTTCGTGTCATAATTTTAGAAACGATGATTGAATTTGTGCAATTTGTTGCTCGGGTTGGGGCTTAGCAGCAACAAGAAGTAAACAAAATTGGCAGCTCTAAAGATATGTCTCCACAAAGTTACACCGCCAACTACTGGCCTGACATGCATACTACAGTGCTTTTGATTGTCCATGTAACTGCAGATTTCTTTTAAAAGCAGGAAAAGGACAGACTTTCCTGTTTTTCTTCTTAATGTTGCCAAAGGCCACATCTACACTGCTGCGTCTTAAATGTTTTAGACCAAAGACGTAGCAAAATTTCTGCATTTCAGCTTTGTGTCCTCACTAACCCGGTGTCTTAGCAGCTCAAATACGGAACAGTTTATATTGAATTCTCTATCTTGGTGTCTCATTGTGGTCAGGCACAGACGGAGGAGTTTGGAGATGCCGGAACAGATGCCAGCATGGATACCCTTTGTGATTGGTTGCAGTCATGTGACTATTTTATGGAAGAAAACAAACCTGTATCATGAAAGTATCTGTGAGCCTCGGCTTCTCGGCATTATTTCGACATGGATAACAAATTACAGGCCTTACTGACCTTGTTGTTTCTGCTAGCAGCTGTTGTGCAGTTAATTTCTGCCCTTCATCATGCTGTTACTGCTTACATTAGTACATGTCAGTAAATGTCTGTGGCTTTAAGTAGACAAATATAGTGAATGTTCTCCATGCAGCCAGGGCAGCAGCCCCTTACCCATGCTGGGATCCATTCCAAGGTCCACAAACAGGCGCACATCACAGTAGTCCAGCTGTGGGTCCAGCCTGGCAGCTGAGCCTCAGCTGACTGCGCCAGCAGTGCAGATTCTTTAACTGCTCCCTGGTGGTGTTCACCTGCAACAAGCTTATTGTTGCTGTGGTTCTGCTGTTTCAATTTTGATCCTTTATAAAAAATTTACATTGTCAAATTTTGTAATGCTATATAGCACTCTTTGAAAAAATGCATTGTATTCTTATTGCACTTCATGTTGCACTCAAATTCAGGCAAAGAACATATCAAGGTGCCACTTAATCACTACTCTCTTAAATACATAGAGTCAATAATGACAGTTACTTATAGGTAAAGTGTTGTCTAGATGCAGGCATTATTGATACAAAATTACACGTAGGCCTATGTGTTAATTTACAAAAATATCATTATGACAGGCATAAAAAATATAGTAACAATCAAAAAATTCTATTACTGCTCTTATGACAACTAGAGGTCTTAAAGCTCTGGTAGGTTCATTGGTCACTGAAGGAGACTACTTTAGCCAATGTTAGCAAACTTGAGCTAGATATCCTCTCATGTGAATTTACTGCAGTTTCACCGTCTATCCCAGCTTTGTTAAGCTAGTAAAGAAACCATTAAATCTGGCTAAATTCCTACTGATTTCAGAGATTGGTCTAGAGCAACCGTAAGGTCAGGACCTTTTTTTTGAAAACCTCTTAGCAATGTGGTATGACAAACAGAATCCACGTGAGGTAAGAAACCAACTAAGCGGGAAAAAAAAATGCTGTTTGGTCTTATGTATTCAATTACCTTGACACTGTAGTCCATGACAAGGTAGGAACATTCTTGTTACACAAGAAGTCTCAATCAGTGGTCAGATGGTCACAAAAAATAAGCTCTTTCTTTGAGGTCACCAAAAAATTTGTAGTAATTGTTTGTAAACGCTTGCTCCTTACTATAAATACTTCTAGATAAAATTTGAGTGGCACACCTTGAAGCTAATAAAAATGTTAAAAGGCAGAAGATTAAAAAAATAAATAAAAAGGCAAATAGAGTGTTCTCTACCACCTCAGGACCAGAAGCATTGGATAAATGGGCCAGTTAACAGCCTATCTGCAGTGACTGACAGCTTTAAGTGAACAGCACCAAGTCAGCATATCTGATAATTGGCTATTGTTGAAGGGGAGCAGTGTGTGTGTGTGTGTGTGTGTGTGTGTGTGTGATGGAAGGATGGATAAAAGGGTGTTATGGAGGTGATGAAGATCCTGACCTCCTCATCCTCATCTCTCTGTCTTGTCACCTCATCTTCATGTCTTTTCACTTTCTGGAAAGGAGCCCGTCCTTATATCATCTTGATCATCTCCCTTGACCTTTTTGTTAGATGGCCTCTCTCAGCATCACCTCATCTCTCTCTTAAAGAATGCTGCCAGCTCTGGCTCAAACTCTCCATTGCGTCCCCCTTAAGCTTCCCACTGCACCCTCAGAGTTGTCAGATGTGGTAACTGTCATACCCAGAAACCTCCCCATATTAATTTAGATTACTCTCAGTGGCAATTTTGTCCTCAACTACCATTGTGACAGTGTTTTTAGCATGTTGACAGTGTGGTTGACATGCTGTTCAGTGCGACTAGCTTTGCAGGTCATTCATCAGCTTGGTTGGACTAAAAGAATCCTGCTGTGATAAATATTAGCATGGATGTGTTTATCATTCAGACCTGTTGTAGAGTTGGACGTTTAGTGATTCATAGAAGCTGGGTAGATGTGCAGGATTACAATACAAGTTAGCTGTTTCTATAATTATTAACATGTTGATTACACTGCAAAATGCACTCCAAATGCATCATCATATCAGTGATATGACAACTTCATGGTTTAGAAGGTAAGATTGGAACGTCCTGATCAACAGTACTAAATCTTAATATCAGTATGTGTGTCCCTCACAGTATAAAAAGCACTAAAACCCATTACTTACGTGTAGGAGTGGTTCATAGACATAGGGCTCTTTCTGTGCTAAAAATTGGGACTATAATATTGTAACATTTATTCTAACTCACACAGGCTCTGCCCTCTACCAGACTCTATATGTAAGGTAACAGAAGTCCATGAATTTACGGACTGCCTAGACATGTCATCAGACTAGCCCCACTTCTCTTGACCAGCTAAATGTTAGTTGGCACAGCCTACCTACTTACTCATAATCAAAGGCACTGTAGTGGATAGTTGGGGTCCTTATCTCACCCGATGACACTCACCTTGAGTCGGGCGGAAGTAATAGCCTAACCTTGCAGGGGTCAAAAAATCTTCAACAGACGTCCTACATACCTCACACCAGGGCTCACAAAGAGTGCGTAGAACAACTGACCATGCTAATCGTCCCATTAATTTATTAATGACAGGGTTAAAAGAGTGTCCTTTGTTAATTATGTTAACAGTAGCTTCTTATCCCAGAAAACTACAATTTACTTTCTGAACCAGAGTCTTCCCCAAAGGGTGCATGCAACAAAAATAAGATACAATTCTAAAAGACGCATTTGTAATCAAGCTTAGTAATGGACACAGCATCCAGAGTACTTTTCATTGCCCCTTGAATACAAGCCAACTTCTGAAGAGGCAAACCTCTTGTATAAGCTCACTGTCTAATGTGATGTCAAAAAATTCAGTCACCTTCAGAGGGTCCAGAGTTTTTTTCCTCAGACAGCAACATCCATCTGGTTAAAAACGTCTTTTGGTGAACTATTGCACCTGTCTGGTGGGACTGTGGATAATCCACCACTAAAGCTGCATTCAGACAGGAAGTGATGAATGCCCCAAGATTACATACAAAGTCAATGTAAAGACGTGATTAGATGTGATTTCATTTCGGGTGATGCGAATCTCGCAATACACGCAATCCTAATCATGCAATGCGGCATCCATCTCCTTCATCACTTCATTGCATGAAGCAGAAAATATTGAGCTTTTCAGGCAACATCGCGTGGCACAAATGTTGCCATACGTTGCCGAACAGATATTGAATCCAACATGGCTGTCAAAAGACTATTGCTGTGTGTGAATACCATGGAGTTCCTACAATATGAATTTATACCCTATGGGATTATGTTATAAATACAGACACTACATCATTAAGTTTTCCAATGTTTCTGGGACTTTCACAACTGACACAGTGCAGAAATGATGATGCTAATAGCTAATGCTAACTGTGGCTGACACAAAGCGGTGGATCACTACTTGACAGACTCTGGATGATTTTGTGAAAACAGACACGACACAGTTTTCCAACCTGTTAAGGAACTCCACAACTGATAGAGTGCAGCTAATATGGTTGTATCGGCTGAAATTAATGACAGAAATGGCCAGTTACCCTCCACTGAACAAGCCTATGGGGGGGTGTACTTCAGACAAATGACGTGATTGAAGAGATGATCCAAAATATGATCCAATATGATCAAGCTACACAATACTGGCGTTTCTAGCGATAAATATCACCTTCATCGCTTTCTGTCTGAACGCAGCTTTAGAAATCTCCTGACAGGTAAAGAACAAAAGCCAGTTTGCAGTTATTCAGCAGTACCCAACAGGGTGCAAGTCTAGAGTCCAACAGAGAAGAGGGGAAGTGTCATATGGCCCAATCATGTGGCCCTTCTCAACTTCCCATGTTAGCAGTTTGTTGACCACTTCTTTTAAAGAAGATAGAAGGTTATTACAGATGTGTGACACTGTAGGAAGAAAACTAAGGCCAGCAAGAAAACCTTGAACTAAACCAGTAATCAGATAGTTGACAAAACAACAGTTTGGATGCTTTTTCAGAGCTCTACCAAGTTCTGAGACGTTGGCAGGTGGAGATGGTTTATTAATTTCTTTTTCACAAGACAAGCGCGGCGAGGACACACAGACCACAGGTGACCATCTCCCCAATGGGTGCAAGCATGTATAAATTCACAATTGGAGAATCTACACACATTTCCATTGAAGTGTATGCTCATATATTAAATATTAGTCTTCAATGTGCTACAGCAGGAGTCTGAAGAGTTGCAGTCTTATTCAACTTCCCAGTTGTCTGCTCGCCTAGAGGTGAGACTATTGGATCTGAAACAGCTACTGAGTTTTTGGGCAGAGACTATGTATGAAAAAAAGCCACACACAACACAGGAGAGTGTCTGATGCCTTGTGCCAAATCAACAATGGCCCGCTCAGATCTGTGTCAGCTTAATAAGATTTTGGTACTCGTAAAAAGAGTGCCTCCATATGACATAGCCAAATCAGAAATAATAATTAAGTTAGTGTTCTCTTCAAATCTACCGTCCAGATAAACTTCAGAAATAATGTCCCTGTAGACGCCAAAAGCAAAATTAAATTCAGCCATAATCAGGTTTTTCCTTTAGAACAAATGAGACCTCCCCACCGTCAACAAAACACCTGTCAAGCACACCAGATGAACACAGAAAAGTTTTACCTCATTACTTACCAGGATTTGAGGCATCAGATGATGAGAAACTGCAGCAGCAGCAGGGAGGAAGGACACCCCAACTGAAGCAGTGGGGACTGCAGTTCCCAGGGTCCTGTGCAGTGTTGACAGCAGGAGCAGCGGCGCTCCACTGCAGAGGCCAGCGGTGGAAGGCTGTGGAGTTAAGTTTGAAGGGAAGCAATCGTTATGATTTTCCAAAACCTGGAGGTTGACATCCATCTTGTTGAGGGAGGACTGAATGTTGAGCAAAGAGGCGAGGACGGGGTTGTCATCCTGGAGGTCTGTGTCTGGTTGGAGCCTGGCTCTCTTAGCCTGGATGATGATATTTGCAGCGGAGGGGGTATCAGTAGCATTCTTCCCCCTTGAAGAACTCTTCCTTGGGATGGAGGGAGAAACGATGGGAGCAACAGCAGCAAGATCAACATTATGGATATTGCTGACAAAAAACTAGAAAAACTCCTCTTGGCTAGCCACCAAAGGAGCAGAGACATTACAGCTATACAGAGCCATGACAATCACCGGTCAGTCCTAATCGAGGGAGGATGTTAACTTGCCAGGCGAGAAGAATGACAGGCAGGGAGGTCCTCATCGTCGTGTCACACTGAAGCATCCAAATCGGCTTGTGTTTCAAAGATGCAGTCATCCCTCGAGAGCAACCCATCATCATCCAGTCTGAAATTGGCCATCAGGAGCGCAGAGATGGTAAGTAACAAAAAAAGCATTTTACCGGTAGCAGTTGAGTGTACAGTTTTGACAGCAGAGATATATGTGAGGAGGGAGACTTATTTAAATGGCCCGCCTTGTGTAGAGAATGACTGTGATTGGTGTGTGACTGATAGGTACCTACGGTGTCATCGGCAGCTGTCAGCTGAACACAGCTGGGTTTACAATTTCTGTGTACTGTGTGAACTAATACAAAGCTTTATTTGCTCCAAGATGAGCTCTTTTTAAGAAATCAATGGACTCATGCTAAATCAGGTTACTACTTTTAAATCCTCAGATGCAGATGCACAGAAAATTCTTTTTCCTAACACTGAAATGGACATGTGCATGTCTCTAGATGATCCTGAAATAAAACTGGAGAGATTTCATTTGGGTGAGATTTGCCCTCAGATGCATGAGTCCACTTTGAGTGAGTACTGGAGTAACAGAAAAAACCCCCAAAGGCTTATGCATCCAAAAGACCCCGATCATTGGAAAATCTAATGAAGACTAATGAACAAATGCTCTCTGGACCTTGCATTGAATCATCGACAGAACTGCAAAAAGAAATACTCACAAGAACAGACTTCGATTACAAACTAACCAGCCAAAAGTGTCTAAGCCTGCAGCAACATCTCATCATTGCTGGGTTTTGCATGATGAGAGCCAATCAAGAGACAGTACCGTAAAAATTCATCCC
Organism: Naso annulatus; assembly: GCA_029783625.1. Lineage (NCBI taxonomy): Eukaryota > Metazoa > Chordata > Actinopteri > Acanthuriformes > Acanthuridae > Naso > Naso annulatus. Next base: position 14,906,567 of record JAPZDX010000017.1, on the reverse strand, counting down.
CCCATTTAAAAAAAAAAAAAAACAAGAAAAAAGAAAAAACTTGACACTAGACAAATACGCAAATATGCTTAATTACAAGAGGTATTTTTCTGTCCTAAAAAAAAACAAACAAAAAAAAACCCCTTTGCATTTCCTTTGCTTATAACAGACGTCTTCCACCTTTTTCAGCCCAGGGATCCCTTGATCAATAGAGAAACAGAGCAGGGACCACCAGATTAAAAAATAAAAATAAAAAAAATACAAAATTGTTGGTTTTAAGGTGAGCCAACTGTTTTTAACCTATTTTATACTCATGCATTATCATATTTGTAAAATGTAGCTTATTATTCCCCATTAATATTAGAGTTTAGTTTTAATTAAGTTTACTCAATATAATCTTTGTCAAAATTTAAAAAAAAAAAAAAAAAATCCCAATTTTAGAAAAATTTTAACCATTTTTGGGGACCCCCTGCAGCACCTCCATGGACCCCCTAGGGGTCAGGACGCCCTGGTTGAAGACCACTGGCTTATAGTAAAATCTATTTACATTCTCTACAGGAGGAGTTTTTTGCCCCAGAAAGTTCAAAAAAAAAAAAAAAAAAGACATTAACCCTTCCTTAACTCCCTAACTCTTCTAGTAAGAATGATTTGATTTTCTCACCAACTAATTTCTTAAACATACTCCTCAAGCTCTGCAAAAGGAATCAGCAGTAACATTGCTCTTTGTACTAGGAGGATTTTAGTAATGTTGCTGTTTTATAAGAGTGATATTGCCGAAGTCAATGCATCGATGCAGTATCTTGCAGCTTATCTCACTCATTCATCAACTCAGCCCCTACTTATCAAACTCACCCTGGTGTTGACTAGGTAAGCCCACCCAATAGCCTGACAGCCATACAGGACAGCCAGTCGAGGGACAGTGCTGTGACATTTCCTGTCCCCATAAACAAACAAACAAACAAAAAACTGCTTGTGATAAGACAGAGCTCTGTCTGCGCCTCTTCTCATAAAAATCCATCAATCAATCAGTGTAACAGCAGCAGTCAAAAAGCAACAGCGAGGATGCGCTACAGCAAAATGAATATACA
>JAPZDX010000017.1:14840906-14852109 GCA_029783625.1 Naso annulatus | reverse complement strand
TAAATAGCACCGTTGTAACTCCCAGTGGCAATGTGCGCTGGTCTTTGTGAATTATGTGGTATTTGCAACGACACTTACTTGCACAGAAAGGGGGTAATTTTGAGCCAAATTTTTTAAATATTCCCTAATCTACATGCATGCAAATGGGACAGGCGCATCTAGGAGTGGCAGTGCAGAGTGTGTGCAGTTTGTGTGCATTTCACCCTTTGTGCGTGCTTTGTAGATTGCGAGCTATTTTTTCTTGTATTTGCACAGGTTTAGTGGTTGCAATAGCAGAGCAATCCTTTTGTGGATCTCATCCTTTGTTTTCTTTTTGATTTTTTCTTGCACGTCTTTTTCACTCCATTATCATTTAACACTACTCTGTGCTCCTGTTTCTCAGTGTAATGCAAATGTCCTTCCATACCTCTGTGAGTAATTTAATGCAGTTTAGATTTTTTAAAATATTGTTTATGGCTGTTTTTTGCATGCAACTTATTGACATTGCAATTAATCATGAAAATGCATAAATTTGTATAATTAATGAGAAAAACCTTGAAAAATATTGTTCGTTGATGACATTTTTGATTTGCATTTTCACCTGCAGTTTCACTGTTACTAGGATGATTCAGCCATCATTTTTTGAAGACCTGTGGTGTTCCTTTTAGAAGGGTACAACAGTGATTACGTACTGTAGTCCTATAAAGCTGATGGGTTTAAGAGTGATACATTGAAATACAGAACGGTCTGAATCAAAGCAACAGATGTTGAGATATACAGTCCACACTGTTAGTGTGGTAAATGCCCATGTCTGCAAACTCTAGTCCAAGTTGAAATATCAAAGTGGAGTTTCTCTTCTCCTCAAAAACTATTTGTTTTCATAAACAGAGTAGTACTTCTTGTGATGAGTCATAAGAAATAATAGTCTAAACAGGGAGTCTATTCAGTTTCACAGTATGTATCACATCATCTGTATACAGCACAAATCTTTGATAAGGTTCATTCTAGCAGTATTAATAGTTTCATCCTGTGACGCACTGAGGCCTATTTCATAAGTCCCCTTTCCCTCATTTGGCATCAGAAACTCGTGTAATTTTCATATGATTATAAAGTCAAACAAAACTCATGCCAGTAAGCTTAAGTTAGCACCGAAATCACACACAATTTCTTAAAGAAATACTCGTTTAGTTCTTCTTCATGGTCAGAGATTTTTATGTAGAATAAAGCATTTACATATTAATATGTGAGTGATTTTTGCACTGGTATTAAAGAGCTATCTATAAAAATGCATGATTAAAATCATACTTTTCATCCTCATCTCCTACAATTTCATGTAGAAAATATATTAAGCTCAGTGAGTATTAATTTATGACTATAAAATTATCCCAAACCATGCCACTCAGCTTTTTGTGTCTTAATTTTAAAAGTCTGACAGGAAGGACACGTTTACAAACCTGTTTTGGCTTTGGATCTGTTCATGCAGGTGTGGGTAAAACTGACAAGGCATGAGTTATGAAAGCAACAGCAGGTTGTTAATGTGTACTTGAGGAAAAGTGAGGCATGATGCAGCAAAATTTGCTACACAACACCCTGAGTGATTTAAATGACTGAAGCACTTTTATCTGTGACCATTCATGACATTAAGTACACACCTGCTTTCACATTATCAGCTTGCAGTGACCAGATGCTGTTATAAGTTGCGTGCTTTCTCTCCAACGCTGGTTACTTTATACTAGTGTCTCTTTACCAGACAGCGTACAAGGCATGCACAGACATACGCATGCTTGCAGCTCTGCTCATTAACAAAGCCCAGGGCTCACCCTGGGGCCCTCCGTGGGCGCTGTGTTCATCATGGAGCCACACGCAACAGCCATCTGGAGTTGGAGCTCCCTGCACAACTGCACCTACTGACTCGCACTGATCCCTCTGCAAGACAGGGAGTCGCAAAACAAATGGTGGATTTTTAATTTGAGCCTTCCAATTTCATGTGCAGCTGTTCTCGAAGTCACTTCGGGGGAGAGTCACGCCTGATGTTTGTTGTCAAGTTGCTGAGGCTGCATGTTGTGCCATCATCGTCAGCAGTTTGTGGATTGCCGATCTATTTGTGTAGTGCGAGGACAAAGCATAAATAAATTTGAAAAACAAAGTTAAAATAAATTGCTCTTACCATCTTCCACAGTTGCAGAGCTGTGGATTTCTAGGATATATAAAGCCCTTGGAGGCAGGAGCTTAATAATGTTGGACTCCTAATTTGACTTTTATTGCTGGTTTCCTTCAACACTTGCAGAATATCCATACAAATATCCATGTATGTAAATGCACCGCAGGCTGGAAACTGAGCTTACAAAGTTAAAAATCTCAGATCAGTTACACAGGTATTGATCAGTAACTTCCACACACACACACACAGTGCATTGTGAGAGGCATCCAGCCGCCACCTGAGCATAACAGAAATGAGATTAGAGAGCAGTCCAGTGCAGATTTAATGACTGAACTGTAAAATATAGCAATCATTTATAACTTTAAGGAAACACAGTCAGGTATATAAGACTGTGAGTCCAAATAAAGTCAGCCGGGTCCTCAGGGATCAAGTTTTTGAAGAGAGATTGCAAAAAAAGACATGGGTCATTAATAAACATCGGTAGGCTTTCACTGTGAGCATGTGTTTGGTGCAGTTGTGCAGTTACTTCCAGTGCATATTGCTTTGTTGCATTGTGTTAGAGATAGCAAGAGACCACATTGTCTGCCATCACACAGCACACTTCAGATTTGTTCACAAAGCATCTCTCTCTTTGCAATTGTTGTCTCATTTTAAAAATGCTCAGTTTGTAACAGCAAAATCCTCACTCACAATGCACCATGCTGTGTCCTTGAATTTGAAGGAAATGAGCCTGGAAAGTCTTTGAAATATCCTTCATTTTGATGTTTAAGGATGTGTGGGAATCCTGAAAACACATCTCTTAGTACACTAAATCTAATTCACCTAATATACTCAGGTGTCTCTTTTTCGGAATGATTCTGAATGAGTCTATCTTTATGTATAATCTATAAAGAATTCCTGACTTTTGACTCATGAAAAAAGTCACATTAAGGCAGCTGTACTGTGAAAGGTTCATGCTTGTTTTACAAATACATGTTGCTTTTTGAGTCCTCATTTCCCGAAATGGCCATGGTGGATGAGAATGTTAAAAAAACAACCCATAGAGCCACAATAGCCACATTTATGGAAAATATGCCTGGTCGAAATAAACTAAAATTATCCTTATAAAGTGCCATATTGAAATGTAAAATGCTGCCATCCAATAAGTAACTTCTCCCTTTGAGAGACAGATAATATACCCACATTAAGTGCACTATATATTCAAGGGAAGAGACTGTGAGATTCAGTTTACTTAAAATGTGCTGTAAGTAGATAAATCTCTTTTACTTTTATGTCCCACAATTCCTCGAGTTTGTGTTGGTTTCTTTTTCTTAGATATCATTTTCCACATGGCATAACATAAAAATTACAACCCTGAGTTGGTTTAAACACAGCAGTCATAACAGAACTGCCACAGTAAATTTGTTTTCTTTTTCTCAGCAAAATCATCCTTTTCCTGTTTAGACAAATTGGTGATTGCTCTCTTAACAACATTAATCATGCATTAATGTCATTTACTTTTAGCACCATCAGGTGCCACAGGAATAAATCCTCTTCAATGTTAAACCGCATCCATAATCAAGGACTTATGAATACGCATAGGACCTTCTGATTACACCTCTGAAGATGTAAACAAGTATAATTAACGCTGTGATTATCAACTTTAGAGGAATTAATTACTTTTGATGTGTGAACATCTCAAGGAGCTCCCCTCAGTTTAAGAGCTTGTTAAGAAACTCAATGAAGCCGCATCCTGTGTGTCACAACGAAACAGCACAACTCGATGTGCAGCCCCCCAGTTTGAGCGGATGACATGATTAAGCGATGCTTTGCTGGCACAAAACAAAAAACAACGGATACTGGCAAGAGTCATTAATTACTGAAGTGATAGTTTGCCAATACTGGCTTTCATTAAAAATAAGATCAGTCAGTTACTATTATTGATTACACCTAAACTGCTCTCTGTGGGAAGACCTGTTTTATACAAATGTAATGTCACTTGACACAAGTCTAAATGAATATGTATTCTTTTCTCATTATTATTCACTTTAAAAAACATTTCTATCCTCACTCTATGTTTGGAATTGTGACCACTTGAGCATTCTGTCGGGGGACATCTGTGAATGTAGGTGATCTTTAAGATAACGTATTAATCTTCTTTGTCTTACCCGTTTTCTATCTTAAATAATGTTACCGTGTTGGATGCTCATATTTAATGTTGCCAAAGGGTGAAAATATAGGTAAATGTATGTGAAAGAAATTCCTGCGAACAAAAAAGCTCGAGTTCAAGACATGTTTCTCATGAACCTCATCAGCTTCAGTTGAAATACTACGGTCTTCTCTACATTTGTCACCAGGTTGTTTTTGCTCCTCCCATTGGTATTGTTGGCTGATTCTGCAGCGTTACTTACCTCATGATGTTTTCCTCTTGTGATATTCTCTCGTTTCCAGTACCATTCACCTCTGAGCTCCAGCGCCTCAGCCACACGGCTTTTCTTCTCTCTTACGTCCAGTGCCATAAAGCCATACAGCTTCCCTGCCTCAGCCACCTCACCTCCAGCCTCCTGCCTTTTGTCATCAGCATCAAGCAACTCCTCCGCTCAGCCTGATCATCCACTCCATGTTGCTCAGAATAAAATACTTTTTATCCTTAGGTCCGGTCTAAAAACCCTCGCTTAACAGTCACAGAGGTAATGTCATTGTCGATTTAGCAGACACAGCATACCCACAAAATACAAGGGCATGTCCATCAGCCTTTCTAGTTATTTGTACTGATTTCCCTCCACTGCAATAAATGGGATTTGAGAAACTATGTTTATGTGTATGCCATATCCTCTGACCCCTCTCTCCGACTGTCAAGAAGTTTTTATACAATAACCTTGAAGACATTACCATGGGTATTGTAAAGGGATGTAAAAAAAAACTAGAATACATTTCAAGTATCTCTAAGCAAAGAAACCAGTCTTTACAAACATGGTTTACACATTTGCACAGTTTAAAAATGTGAGGCTATGTTACAGTGTAGTGAAATCCAAGAAAAGTCAATATACACCCGCCTGTCTGATGTAGGTGTCAAATGATTTTGCATGCTGTCCAGCAGAAAGCAGATCTGGAAAACAGCTGGAAGGCAAACTTGACACCATCCTTTTTGAAGGGCAGTAATAATGATATACTGTGGGATTTTAAAGGTCTGTTAACGACTTTCATGACCGCCAATATCAAGTTTAAAGCTTCATATGCTTGAATTTAAGGGTCAAGATATCAAATAGTTACAGAAATTCAACAAAATATTGGCAAATGTAAAATTATCATACCCTCAAGGGAAAAGGAGGGACTGTCCTGAGCAAAAGGGACAGACTTATCCTTTCGCACAGGACAGTCTGAGCAAAAGGACAAACTTTAGTTGAAACTCTCAAGGCATGCACAGCCAAGGATAAACTTAGTTCTTTCCAGTTTTGAGGTGTTCAATCACTTGAACACGAGGACTTGTTCCAGGCAAACAAAGCTGATTTCGTGGTAAAACCTCAAGTGGCTCCTTGAAGGTTACTGCTAATTGGGACTATTTATCAACACACTCCAGCCAATAGTGACAAGTACATGCTCTTTTCCCTGTTTCTCATTACCACTATCTGTAATGAGGAGAGAATGTATCTTTGAATTTACATACAAGGGCAGCTCGGGAAAGAGGAAACTGGGGACTTTGGGGAGCGGGTTAATAATGGAATGAATAATTTGACATTCTTTGTGGATTTTTTTTTTTAAATACAGGACTAAGGTGGACTGATGTGATAGTGAGTCCTGCCAAAACAAATTGCTGATGTCAACACGGCATCCTCACTTTTGTGAATTAAGGAGTCACTGAGGTAAAAGGAGTGTTTGTTGTGAGACATTTCGTTGCATTATCATAGAGGACAGTTTGTTCCCTTGATTAAGCAATTAACGCAGAAAATAGGTTCAAAATCCACATCCTGTTCATTCACATGAATACAACTATTAGGCAGTCACCAAATTTTGAAGATTCCTATTTATGGTATTTGCTTTTGTGGTAATGTACAATAGGGTGGAGATCCAAAGTTTTCAGATAAAATGAGCACATTAGGGATGGGCGGTATATCAGTGCTGCACTGCTGTTCTGATGGCCCATTGTTCTGCCGACTCACTGTTTCGCCCATATGTTGTGAAATGCACCAATATTACAGACATCCAACTGCTTACTGCTCCTCCATTCCTTTCAAGATGAACAAGAATGGAGAGAGATGGCTGCTGTTTCAGGCTGTTTGAATAGCTTAATGACTTCCATTTATTTGCGCAGACTAACCCAAACCCTTACCCTAACCCTAACCTGAACCAATTTATGCCTCATCCTAACCTTAACCTAAACTCAATTCATACCTCTAAACTTGGTGCTGCACCACTGTTCCACCGACCCATTGGTGCATCTCACAACATGCAGGCGGAACAGTGAGCTGACGGAACAATGAACAGGCCCTGGTATATCAATCTACATCACCATGGTTTATGCTGAACACCTAATCTGCTCCAGAGCAGGTCATGCTCGAGATAAGAGATCAGTGGGTATTAATGCACTGCCCACTGACCAATCAGATTAATCAAGTCTCTTGGAGAATGACATCATTGAATGAATGACATCATTTGCAGCACTCGGAGCATGGATCATGAGAGGGTCTCTGAGGAGGGCAAGGGTGTTCACAGACTGACAAACCTCTCAAACATTAAGTGAAGATTGTTATGTGTAGAAGGAATGATTTATCTGTGTCAGCTTCTATGCTGCGGAGAATGAATGAAGCACTAATGAATTTTTGGACCTATTCTTATTTATTGTTTTGAATTATATTTTATAATTACTTTGTTATAAAGTCCGCTTGACACCAGTAAACAGCTAAAAGAAAAAAGGCCTACATATAAACAACACGTTGATTTAATGTCCTTGTGTCCTTAATTTAGTATTATGTCCCATTATTCTTTCATATGGACTCTGAGTCAAAATAAAAGTTTGAATGAGTAAATAATTTAAACATACTTTAAATAATTAGATCTACTCCTGCCCTAATGATGTCACAGTGATATTAGGCTAGATATTAAAAGCAGTCTCATGAAGAGCTTTGTGTAACGCAGCAGTTAAAAACTTACAACCAAGAGTTTTTTACTGTGTATATCTTTGAATCTGCTGCACAGGCATGGCGCCGGGATTTTTTCTCTACCAGTGCTAAGGAGGGGCTACAGCAATATGTGGCGCTATTAAGAAAATAGTTTCATGACTTGAGAGTCTCATTATTAGGAAGTTTTAATGTTTGTTTTGTGTATGTGTGTGTGTGTGCAAGTGATGGCATGCAAAGCAAAAAGTACGATCCTTTGAAATAGAATATTCCAGCCATTTGTAATCCTCATACAATTTATGAATGCAGTAGCGCTCCTGCTGTCCAACTTTTGTGGCTGGGTTTGGATTCTCATTTTCTACCCTGCACAGTCCATGCTGTATGCGTGCAATGAGCCAAGCCGATACGTGCAACAATGAGTGGTGAATTCAAGTGCTCCTCAGATATCCAAAATGAGTTGTTCTGACTTCTGTGTTTATGAACTTAAGACTTAATGTGGGAACAACGTGGTCGGACGCTGAAAAGATTTGTTTTTAACTTTTTATTTTTATGATTAGAACATTTAAACAGCACATTGATAGCTGTTTATTACTTTACAGTTAGGTTTTTCCCTTGTTTATTCCAGATTAAATCTGAAATGACTGAACCGGAGCTACCCAGATTTGTGACGTGGCTACAGCCCCTCTGAACCTCGCTGTGGTGCCATGCCAGCTTATGCAGCTATTTTGCGATCCAGCACTCATCCCATGAATTTTTCCTTTTATTGTCTTTGCAGTGATATGCAGTGACTCATCCATTCTATATTTAAAAAACAAAACGACTGTCTTTTACCAGTCTGCAACACATCATGCTTGGCATTTCATTTGATTAACAGAACCTGCAGCATTTCAAGTTCTAGTTAAATTTTTTCTGCTATATGAATGTTGGACAAACAATTGCACAGCAGTGGTTTAAACAGGACAACATTTGCCTTTCCCCCCCAAATCAATAATATTTTAATAGCTGTTTACACGTACCTTTGAATAAAATGTAATTTAGTTTTATCAAAATCACTCAAATGTGAGACACAGCATGCAGCAGTTAGTAAAGGACTGCTCTTACAATGGGACGAGGCTTGGTTTTATTAAAGGTTGAAAGCCATGGAGAACTTATATAACTCTACAATAACAGTTCTGACAGAGACAGATTGTGATGGTGGGAGATTCATGCAGAAAACACATTTTTATCTGGTAATTACTAGTACAATGCTGTCGCATTTCATTCGATTTGCTACCTGCTATCTGAGCTGAAACAAATAAAGGTTGCGTCTCATCCTGAATTCAAATATGACATACGGTCGCACCCGAGGCAACACAGAAACTGTTAAAAGATGAGCAGGAGGGAATATCTTGGCGCTGGATTATTTCAGCTCTTTTCTTTGCTCAGAGATTTCCATTGCCAGGTTGATTTAATCATCCACATTAACAGAGCTAATTAAAATTTGTGCGCACATGTTGCTGAAAAGGCCTTCAGAATAGAATTACCTTGGGATGCTGTTTGTCCTCCAGGCCATTGGTATGCAGGGTCTGTGCTGCTTCTCGGCACTGCTTGACAAGTCTTATCTTCAGCAGTCATCCACAGGTGTTCTCTGTCACAAGAGTGTGATCAAAATGCTGTGCAGGGACGTGGCTGCAGCCAAATGCTGTTTACTCACCGGATTACAGGCAGGTTGCTGGGTCCCTGGAAGTAAAGCATCACCGCACCCATCTTCACTCTTAATATTTGTAATAGTAACCAGAAGTGACAATTCACAAACAAACAAACATTTCCATTTTAAAAGCTTTAAGAGCCTGTTGGGATACAATGATCTACTCTGACAAAAACTTAGGTAACAAACATTTGAAAATATTTTACTTAAAGTCTACAAAATCATGTTAAGACTGTCCTGAGTTTGGCACTAAAGCAAAGACTGTCCAGAATTTAAAGGGGTCATCTTCTGGGAAGCATACATGTAAATGTGTTCAGCTGGTTTTAAGATTTTTTAGATTTTATAAGGATCATGAATATCTTACTAAATCTTTGTAACCATTTGGCATGAAGGTTCTTGAGGAAACAAGGAAAGATACAATCAACTTCGACTGCTGACTGCAAGGTATTCACTAAGTTAAAGGGCACACCAGAGCAAGCTAAAGTGATGTTCATCAGAAATATCGCGCAGTTAGATAGACTATAGAAGCCTACCAGAGCAAACTATTAGCAATACTAACATTATAGCAGGGTAATCTCACTAAACACAATGTACTATTAGTATTACATCATACATACAAAAAAATCACATGTAAAAAACTCACAAGATAGAATCATATGTATAAATCTCACTAAATATAACATGTTATCATTCTATCGTATATGTATAAAATATAATCATATGTATAATGTATAATTATATCTTTGAAAGGGGAGCAGAGTCTCACGTAGTTAGGCTTGTGAGCAAAAAGTGACCACCTAGGTTATGATACTTCAGTTTATTTATTTATTATCTATTATCACATGATGATAGACACACAAGAATCTCAGTATATTGGATGTCTTAATTTTGAACAGAATCAGCTTGATTTTGAACAGGATATAGATCCAGAAAATAATCTTTTCAAAAACATACACACCAACTATGGATACTTTACTGAAAGGGAGTTCAATAATAAGATCATATGTATCTATCATACATATCAATAGCAGAAGTATGTATGCAAACTTTCACAGTATAAAAGATTATCTAGCTATCTCGGATCAACGAGATAGCTAAACACGGATCAACTAAGAGAGGGGCACAGACTTTGGTTTGACTGCATTTCCATGAATAGAGTAAACAAAATCAGAGGGGTTGTTGCTCTATTTGTGGACAAGGGCCTCACCTATAGAATGGTGGAAAGGATGTCAGTAATTGTTGAAAGTGTATGTGAGTGTATTACTAGTGAAGTTTGTCTGGAAAAAATGGAAAATGTCATTGTGAGTTGTCTGTATAGGAAACCTGGGTCTAACATTGAAACATCGATTGAAATTACAGAAAAAATATTTGCACAAGAGAAGCGAAAAGTTAAATATGTATGCAGGGATTTTAACATAGATTTGTTGAACCCCAAGAGGCATTACAAAAAGGATGAATTTATTGAAATACTGTACAGTATGGCATGAATCTTTCCTAACAAAACCAACCAGAATAACATCTCAAGGAGCCACACTGATTGATAACATTTTTACAAATAATATGGAGAGCAGTGCTGTAAGTGGAGTATAAATAACTGATATAAGTGACCGTCTGCCTGTGTTTATAATTTATGAATGTAAGTATAAGAGGAACCGGGGTTTTAACGAAGTTAAATATAGGAGGGTAAAGACTGAAGAGACTATAATGGCACTCAAAAATGATTCACTGAAACATGATTAAAATAATATATGTGAAGAAACTGAAGTAAATAAAGCATATAAATTATTTTTAAATGTATTGCAAATCATATATGATAAAAATTGTGCTTCAGAAAAAGTAAAAACAAAAAGAACCACTCTGAAAATCCTTGGAAGACTAAGGGTTGTTGAATTAGTAATAGTTTATAAGACACACACACACACACATGCACGCACGCATACTCACACACAAACACATAAAAACCCACACACATACAGAGGTCAGTTCATTTTTTGACTATTTCTGTTCAGTACATGTAAGACATGTATTAATTGAGAGTAATTAATTGCAAACAAGGACTGGATTGATTTTATGAACATGTGAGAACTCTGGTAATTAATTGTAAACAAGAACTGGGTTGATTGTGTGAACATGGGAGGATTCTGGTGATATGACTAGTATGAAGTCAAATGGTTATCTGGAACTGAGAATATGGTTTATTGATAGTTTTTGTGTTGATGAATTTTGTGTTAATTTTTTAGATGATGGATCACTTGCAAAGAAGGGGCAGTTTCCAATAAG
>JAPZDX010000017.1:14813447-14827744 GCA_029783625.1 Naso annulatus | reverse complement strand
ATATATATACACACAAACATATTGCACTTTGCTTGCACTGTTCTTGTTCACTGTTGTACTAAACACACACAATAGTAGCACGATAACTACACAAATTTAGACTTAATAAAAAAAAAAAAACAGCAGTGGCGGGTCCTAATGGATTCAACCTTTCAATGACAGAGATCCGAGACCCGCTGCAAACGGTACCAACCCCAAACCAGACCAGCAGTCATTTCACACCTATATCCATCTGCTGGTTTCCATAATCAGCTGTTCCCTGCTGGTTTTGAGTGATTACTGTGAGTGCTCTGAATAATAAATCTAAGGAAATAATGCTCAGTTTGTGTTGACAGTTTCAGTTTTGTTTAGATTTAACTACAAGCCTAGGTGTTGTCCAGTGTGCCCCAGGCGCTGTAGATTTTAGATGTGTTCTGTGATTTTATTCTCTCCCCTTAACCTGCCAGAACAGCAGCAGCAGCACCCCGTCTGTGTTGGGACCTGCTGATTTGCAAATTAAGCACTGATCCAGCTACAAAAAGCAGACAAGTTGACCCAAACAGAACATATCTTTATTGTCAATCTAAATAATTGCTAGGCCTGGGCATTTCACAATCACTTGATATACGTCCCTACCAAAGCACGATATTGGTAGGGACGCATCCCTACCGTTCCTACCCAAAACTATGCCCTTGGGTGCAATTCAGTGCCTACAGCAGGTGGGAAATGACTGACCAATCCTGGGGAATTATGAGCGTGACAAAGTTCAGGTGGCCAGAGCAGTTATTGTTTTGTGCAGTCGGATACAAGAAGAAAGTTGCCAAAGACAAAAGTGATGTGCAATTGAATTTCTTCTTTGGGAGAAAAGCCTGAAACAGGACCGTGTAAAGTGTAATGCAGAGGAATTCCAGTGATGCCGAAGGGCCCCCCGTTTTTCCCCCCAGAGAGAAGGATGCTGACCTTGGAAAAGACGGGCTGGCGTGGTCAAGCCGGAAGCTGGGGAGGATAGAATGGGTAAGTTATCAAAGAGGTGGACCAGGTATGGGAGTTTGTGAGTGTCCAGCAGGATCCAGCACCAGACCTCAAACAGAATGTCGAACAACTTAGAGCAGACAGAAGCGAGATGAACCCGGGGTAAAAGCTGTCTCAAAAGCCCTTGATGAGGAATTTTACTAACTCTGACTTAGGATGATTTTTCAGTGCATGTTTTAATGTTGGAATGTTGATTGGCATTGAAGCAGACATTGATAATGACTGTTTTATTGGGTTGTGGGGACTGGCAGGTCGAGAGTGGCCACCACCACAGGAGGAACTCACTTTCAGGAAAGTGCACTGAGACATGCTGCATCCAAACACAGTGAAGTTATTGCTGATGGAAAGATGACCTAGCTGCAGCACTGCTCTACCTTTTTTCTTCATGCCTTGAGGTAAAGAGCATGGAGGCGGAAAAGCTTGTTGCTTCAAGTATGACAGCTGAGGATGGAGTAGTGGAATACAGACGAGGGAAAAGAGATGGTTGACTTTGAGTTTGTGGTATTTTAAGGGGGATAGGACAGGCGGTGACGGGGTGAGCTGATGATCCGCATATGTTACAGTTGACACCTGAACAAGCTGCTTAAGTGTGACAATACAACTGTAGAACTGATTATGGTATTGACAAAAACCTGCACCACCGAAGTGAAGGGCCAGGCCAGTGAAGCCCGAGGACCAGGGTCAGGTGTTCGTCAAACTCCTGCCTTCGAGCTGGACAGACTGTCTCTCATAATGTCTCTGTAAAGAGATAAGGTGTAGATGAACTGTAAGCTCCTTAGAATGAGCTGGAACTTTGGCACGCATGATCATGTGGACTATTCTGTGCCAGGGTCCAGCAGGTCTACATTTCTTCCATAGGCTGAGAGTGATCATTGTCAACCAGAAGGTGTTGCTCCTCTCCTACCATGCCATGAGACCATAATGAGACATGGCATCTGAGCCCAGGATGGCAACCTGACTTTCCAGCTGAAGGCCCAGATTACTCAGCTAAGACACAGGGTCATGAAAATAATGGGAGTCAGGCAGCATCCCACACTCAAGAGTGTCTTTGAGGAAACAATTACCAGACAAGGCCCCGAAAATAATTTAAGATCCTTCATCCTGAGTACCAGCTTCTTTCCTCAGGCAGACGGTTCAGAGTTCCCAAGTGCAGGCTCAACCATTTTAAAAACTCATTTGTCCCCCTGTCCATCAAAGCCCAAAATAACAACCTAACCAAAGATGATCTCCTGTTAAGACAACAGCAGCGATTTCGTTTAAGTGCAACTCTGTTGATGGTAGTCTGTGAATGAATGTATTTGTGTATGTTTGAAAGTATGAACTTGTTGTTTGTTTTTTTTAGATCAAACATTTATTAGAATTTGAAAAGGCATCTACACACGTTCAGCAACACAGCAGCAACCAAAAATATTAAAAATCAAACTCCACATATCACAATGTGATCAATAAAGTGTAGTCAAAATAACCAACCCATAAAGAGCACACATGACTTTCAGGATGCAAATGAATATACACTCCAGACCTACAACTAGAAATACCAGTGTACATACAAACCCCCTCACACAACTCACACAGGGGCAACACATATACCCGTTCATACATATGCATGCATAGACACACACAAGTGTACATACACCCAGCTAGTTGCAGTAAGGAATATAAACATAAGGTGGCTAACTTGACAGTTTTTAGAAGAATATGTATTGTATGTATGCACACTGTATTTTTAACAGCAGTTAATGTATATGTCAATGACAATTTTCCTTCAGGACAGTAAAGTTTATCTGCTCTTATCAATACACCTTCATGGCTGTCAGTCAGTCTCGGCTAGAAAAGTTGGTGAAAGGGGGGATGGAGTAATTCAGCAAAGTTGATACATTTACAAGACAGTATTTGTTGACAAAGGTGGGCAGTCGTGGTGGTGGTGTGTGTGTATGTGTGTGGAGGGGGCATTGCTGAACCCAAGGATCAGTGAGGTTGAATGCATTGTGGATGGTGCAGTTAAGCTGGTAGGCAGGGGGCAGCTCGGCGCCGCAAGGTGCAGATGCCAACCCGGTGGCCCTTGTAAAGCTGCAGTAATGAAGGGACAGAGAGGAGAGATGTGCAGGCATCCAGTCACAAAAATGCCAGTACGGAAAAGGAGATATTGTTGTGAGAGGAGGGAAGGAACTAGCAACCCCGGTGCCAGTCGGCAGAGGGAGAGGTTACTGAAAAGTAGAGGCAGTAGGGAGAGGAAACGCAACCCATGGCCAGTATGTTAAGAGAGATGTTGCTGAGAGAGGGAGAAACTGTTGAGAAAAAGTGGCAGTGGAGAGAGAAACTGGCAACCCAGTGCCAATGTGCGGAGGGAGTTGTTGTTGAGAGATTAAGAACAGTGGGAAAAGGGAGCTGCCAACTGGGTGCCAGTAGACAGAGGGGGATTTTGCTGAGAAATAGAGTCAGCGGCAAGAGGAAATAGCAGCCTGGTGCCGGTAGAGAGGGAGAGGCTGACAGGAGGAAGAGATGGTATTAAAAGGAAGCTGGCAACCCGGTACCGTTAAAAGCATTTGATGTGGTGTGGCAAGGAATGGTTTGTTGAAGGGAATGGGAGATGGTATGGAGCAGAGCTGGCCACCAGATCTATGAAGAGCGTGGTAACTGCACCCTTCTGAGGCAACCAGCTGAGGAAATACTGTAACGATTTGCAACTTTTTCAGGTCTTTAGGAAATTGTAAGAAGTTAAAAAAGTTTGACTTTGCTAACTGAGCCGTGATGGGTGTTCTTTGTACCTTCAATGCTCTGTGGAGGCCCACCACCGTCTACTTGAAGATTTTTGACTGGAGTGGATCATCAGGGAGGTCTTACTGGAGCATGTGAGCGTGACCGGCGGCCCTTACTGCGATATGGAGGTGAGTCTGTGTGCCTGGTGGGTTTCCCACTTCAGGAAGCATCACTGGAGCGGGTGGAAGTTGAAAAGATGGGAATTACAGTTTTTCATGTTCCTCTGGTGACCAGTCTTCCCTGAGTGGAGCTGTAGGAAAAGAATCATTGGAGTCTTCATACAGCTGAAGAGAGCAAAAAAGGAGTTGTGAGAAAAGGAGACTGCTGACCTTATTATTGAAGCTGGTGTGCTGAGGTCTTGTTCCATGAATTGGTGGATATGGAGAGCGGCCTCTCTGGAGCAAGCATGGCTCTGTTATCTCCTGGGTGTTGCTGCAGACCAAGATGGAAAGAGTCTGGGGTGAGACTGAAAAGCTCTTTGTCGGACAGTATAAGGCACAAGAGGTCCAGGTGGGATAGATCGATGGCGATGTTTGATGTTCTCCTGTGTGCATGAGAAAGGAGAGTGGGCAGGTGAGAAGGGCGAAAATGAAGTGATTGAGATGTGGTCCTGCTCCTGAACTTCAGATAAAGCTTTTATCTCCATTAAAAAACAAAACCAAACACAAATAGTTTTAGGCTCTTTTAGATGTCTGTCCACAATGGGAAATATTGGGTTTAATGCCGAGAGCCACAACCAGGCCAGGGAAGTCAAGAAATACTTAAAGAAAGGCGAACAGTCAAACAGAGAGTTGGTTTGGGTCTTTTTCTGGCAGAAAGAAAAAAGAGGCCCCACTTTATCTTGTAAGTTATTCAGGTGGGAGACTTAAATGTTATCAACTGCACTTGAGTCACTTCAGGCAGCAGGACATGAAATGGCTAAACTACACCACAGAGCAGTGCAATTGGATGTGACCACAGTCAACAGCCATGGATGACTGGCAGTCAAAGAGACACAATAGCTTCGACACCTCAGGGCTCATGATGCTGTAACAAGGTATGTAGGCTTTTATTTACGCATCATGTGACATGTAAGATCCCCCACACCGGAGGTCCTGCTGGCTCACTATGACTGGTGACGGCGGCGTGTGTGCATTCAGACACAACCTGGCACGACAGCACAGCACATCTCGTTCCTCTGAAACAACAAGCCTCATCTGTGACGGGTGCCTTGAGGCCAGGGACATTGTCATAATGATATAGCAAAAGCAAATGAAAAATGAAATTCATCTTCCTCTGTCTTTCTTCTCTCTCACTTGGGCTGAAGTCGCATACATGACCGACTCCCGGGCCAAAGATTTGCAGCACTGTCGGCTCAGACACTGAAACACCATTCACATTTGTATAACACCGGTACACACTGCTTGAGAGGTATATTTTTTCTTCCCGAAGTAGAAAAGAAGAGGACCGGCAGTGCTTGCTGTCCCGGAAATGCATTCCCCTCGGAAATCCCCAACATGAGACAAACAAACACCCTCCCCATGATACATTAGCTATTCATTCACATTTGAATGGTTATGCTGGTTGCTGCCAAGATTCACTCTCTGTGCAATGCTAATCAATTCCTGCAGCGGCTGGATAAGACCACTGCACCCTCCCTTTGAGCAAGAGCCAACACTAATATGAATGACTCATTTGCAATGTAAAACAAGATAAATTAGTAATCCAGCATGGAGGGTGCATGCAAACCACCCCTTAACCTAGAATATAAAAACCTGTTTCTCAAAATGACGGGCTGTTGTGGTGTTTTATGTCTAACAGGATTACACAGTTCTGCATGAGCTACAGTGAATTGTGATGCTGTAAAGAAATGTGTTTTCCTATTACAAAAATAAAATAGAAAACCTATTTCACAATGTACTTACATTTCTGTTTTCAAATGCCATTGCAGACCTCCCCTACTTGCACTTTGTTGAGGTCACTGCAATTGTGTTCATTCAAATAATTCTGAATGCATCATGGCCCTTGCACCTCCAGTTGAAGTGAGCCATAATATTGGAGACCTTGGTCTATCATTCTTTATCTCTGTTACTCTCTCTCTCTCGACTTTTCCTCTCTCCTCCAAGCGCCGCCATCAAGCAGGCAGCAGAAAGAGATTACAGTATAATTCAAGATGCAGAGGTTGAGGACCTCATTTGGGGGATTTTGCATCTCTTATCCCATATTGCAGCTGAGCAAGGAGCTTTCTCCTTTACCCCCTGCTGTGACGCTTACCAAAAAGAAAACACAGTTCCTACTCTCAAGTGTCAGGAATGTTTAATTATCTTGTTAAGGCACAAAAAGGATTTGGGTGACTCAGGATCAAAGTGTATGTCACTGGAGGGATAGGGAGTTATATCTCTAAGCTTTGCAGATGCTCCAAAGGGGTCTGGACTAAGTCTTTAATGTGAGTGCTGCTAAGTAGAGGGTGTAATTTTCCTCCTGTCACGCCTGGACTTGATGTAATTCTTTCCATTCTGATCTGCTTCACCAATTTTAGGAGTGTTCTATCCCATCCATCAGTTTCTATTATTTCACTTTTGATGTTCTGGTTTCATGTCCACTGTTACAGAGCATCTACCCAAGTAATCAGGGTTGGTTTTAAAGGATGAGATTCTATCCTGGACTTAATTTTATACTGAGACAGCTGTAGCGCCGAGTTACATTCACAGAGTTTTTAGCTTATAAAATAAAATGTCTAGCGTCACACTGATCATACTGTGACATACAGAACAGGCTCATTTTTTTCAGCCACAAATAGTAAAATTATGACTTCATTCAGATTCTTTAGTTTCAGGTTCCAAGTATTTTTCATGCTGGCTCACAAAACTGGCATAAGTATAGTAGGAGCAACTGGTGCAGTGCTCTGGGCCCAGAAACTTTTTATTGGCCCATGAAGGAGGCGACTGGCAATCAGTTTATGTTGCATAGTTTTCAAAGCGTTTGTTGGCTCACATCACATTGTCAAGGATTACTGGCACACTTTAAAAGACCAGAAATATTGTAAATGTGGCAAATAACACAAATGACTTTCCTACTATGACGGTCAAAGTCGAAATGCACATTGGGAAAAAAAAAGGGTTATCAGGAAATAGCAGTAAACTCTGACAAAATCAGAAAAAAGGTTTTCAATAAAACTCAAAGATGTTCAATTTAAAATCATATTAGACCAAGAAATTGTTATGATAACTATTAATTAGAGATCAAAATAGTGGGGCTTTATTTGTATTTTAAAATGTATAAACCAACTTTTACTCAGATTTTTAATATCAACACATCTAAGTAAATTATGTTTTTTGCCCTTGTTTATATTGAATAGAGTTCTCTTGAGACAGCTAAGAAAATTCTCATGTAATTGGAAGTAACAGGACTGAAAAGTACAAGCCATCAGTGCAAGCAGTGCAAAATAATACAAATAACCCTGTCTAAATTATATTTTTAATCAAGAAAAACAACTCAAGTTAATGAAAATGCAGAGTTTCTTGAAGAACTTGAGGTTGACCCTGTGAATTGCTGAGATCTGTGGCTGTGGGGATAGATCCTGATACTGTTAGTAGCCACCAGTCAGAGATCTAACAATTTGAGAAAAACAAAACAAGACTACACCTGGGAAGATCTTTGTATGACAGCAAATCTCTGAACAGAAAACAATATGGAAATATGGAAGCAAAAAGGGAAAAGGCAACACATATTATTTAAAAGTGACTGCAGGTTAGGAATGAGCAGAGCACCCGGCTGAAACAAATATTTGGTATGGATAATGCACTTTTTATGAGCAAGAGCATTGGACAAGTTAAACGTGTCAATATCCGTACACATTATGAGAGAAACTAAGCAGCTCTCTACGCATCAGTCTGTGTCAAATAGAGTGGCTAAGTCACACCCCTTCCGGCAGACCCCACGGGACCTTATTTCGGAATAATTTTGAACGGTAGTCAATGGAGAGAGACAACTTATTTTTCGATCCAGGTTAAATTGTACCGTCAAACTCAAATATGATGTTTGTCAATTTAAATGATAGTTTTACAAATGAATAAAATCACAGTTTTCCATCCCGCTGCTGAATTATAAGATTTTGAAAATACATATTTAGAAAGACTACACATCCGATCGACGTGTAAGTGACGTAATCAAACCTTTCTGTAGAGGCGTTAAAGACAGATAATGATACATAAAACGACAGATAGATAGATAGACAGATAAGTGATTGTTTGAGGGAGTGATTGATTGATTAAGAGAGTGAGAGAGAGAGAAAGAAGTTACTGTGCCTGTGTTTTGCACTGGGATGCAGTCACACCGGCAAACGTTCTTGCTCATTTTTTTTGCTTCCCCGCGAAACCTTATAAAGCCGGCCCCGCATGCTAGCTCCCATGGAACCGACTAACTCTCCTTTTGCATAGCTGCAGCTCTTAACATGGCCAGAATTATAATGATTTGTACCTCTTTAATACTTTTTTCTTCGTTGTGGAAGAATGCAATGAAATTTGCCAGGTTGACTGTCATGTTAGTGTTGGTGACGTATATTGGGCGCGACAAAAGATGTAGTACACTGACCACTTTTACGTAAACTAAGGTTATTCTACTATTTTTACTTTAAACTGTGCCTTTCCTGACTTGTAAAATTATCATTTAAGTTAACAAACATCATATTTGAAATTGACAGCTCAAATTAACCAGGAACAAAAAATAAGTTGTCTCTCAAAAATTTTCGGAAATAAGGTCCCATGGGGTCCACCAGAAGGGGCGTGACTTAGCCACTCTATACTCACAGGACTCCACCTTCTCCCCGCACACACTGCAGTTCTGCTCCTCTTGACACACAGTAAATGTGCTGTCACAGGCAGCCTCTCTCTCTCTGTCCATTGTCCACAGGGATTAATAACAGTGTGACTCTGTTCTCAACTCAGGTGACTTATCTGACATATCTGCCAAATTTACCTTGTATTTTGCACGGTGCAGTGGACAGTCTACTTCATTAACTAGGCAGGAATGAGCTCCTTAACTGGCAGGTGTGATTCTCCGAAGTCTGGAGTGCCAGCTAGTTAATCAGCTGCTGCAAAGCGCAGTTCATAAAATGTCCGCCACAAAGATGACAGTCACAAGGCTGAATGTACATGTGTCTGTTAACAGAAAGCGCAAAATTCACATCATCAGTTTACCGTGCATTTAGGAGCTATTAAAACTAGAGTGAAGATCTACAACTCTTCTCACCCTTCTCACACACACAAAGTATTTTTCTTGTCTAATTTTATTTGCTGACTTACAAAGTAAAGCACTTTTTCTTATTTTATTTTTGACAATTAATATGGTTGACCTGAGACTTTTTTCTTGCCATAACTTCTAATAATAAATATTATTAATAAATAGTGTAATATTAGTCTGTTAAGCTCCATTAAAGGTGCAGAATGTGATTTTTGAGAAACGTGATTGATTGTTGAGTCTCATTCCAAGATAGTGAAATACTGACACTACGCATTGGTAGGTGTTGCTTTTTAAACATCATGTTTATACTTGAAACTGCTACATAGCCTATAGGTGTTTGACTGCACGCACCCATAATCTCTATCACACACACACACATGCACACACACAATTAATTAACAGTATTTTGTGTAGAAATGAAAAAAGTAGATGTCCTGTCAGAGAGCTGATTGAAAATTGCCCTTAGATCTTCTGAAAAACATAATGTGGTGTCACACTTACAAATGTGGAAACACCTAATTTAAAAAAGTTAAAAAAATAATTCTAGAAATACTTGTCTTGCACCTGTGATTTATGATACACAATGCACTCCAAGTCACGGCCACTGCCCTTGCCGTCCAGAAAAGCAGAGAACATCCAAATCGAGTGAAGTATGAGTATGAGGTAGGAGTATGGACTGTGGTTTCTTATTGTAGTGATCCAACATTTGCCTGGCATTTCAAGATGACAAGACAAACATTTCAGGTAAAAGAAATTCCACTTCTTACATTCCAGACTGTGCTATGATCTGTATGAACTAATTATTTTATTGAGAGTATTAGGCCTATCATTATTGCTGATCAATGTTGCTGTGATACCATAAATCATTTAATTAAAACAACTATTACCTTATTGTGTTAAAAAACAAACAAACAAACAACAACGTCAATACACTTACTAGGCTACAAATATGCCTTTAATGTCATCAACACTTGCACAGGAGACGCACTTGTAGAAGTCCTCTGGATCCATTGTGCACATGTCTCTTAATACAGCTGTGTTTGCAGGTCACAGCTGATTGGGTAACACCTCTGACACACCCACCACGTGAACAGGAGAAAACGCACTTCAAAGATGTTGCACACCGTTGCACACCATGTCAAAGAAACAGGTTGCACAATCTGGAAAGCGTAGTGAAGCAGTGCTCACTTTGCTGAGATTGAATGTACCCCAGGCAACTTCCAGTTAAGCTAAACCTATTTCAAGCACGGATAAGGATACAGATAATCTGGTTGGTTGAACAGAAACAGATCATGCTGTACTCACTCATCCCTATTGCTTGTGCAATTAAAACACAAGGCAGCAAAACTGAATCACTAGAAATCAGTGACATTTGCCACAATGTGACAGATTCAACCCCAAATGATGACCACAATGAAGCAAGACAAATACAAGCGAGATGTCTTAAAATAGCACAATAAACTTTTATTCATAGAATTTACACTTAATGCTTTTACCGTTTGTTTTTGCTTGTTTGTTTTTTTTAAATAAGGAGTACTGTTGCCCCTTACTGAAAATTTTTAGCACAAGCACAAAATTTAGGGGCCACACCTAAAACGCAATATTCAATTTTCTACATGACCTAAAAAAAAAAAAAAAAAGAAAGAAAAAAGGAAGGCTGAATTTTTGCAGGACGTACACACACGAGTAATTGTAAAATGACTGTCAAAAACTGGTCACAGAATGCGACCATCTCTTTGCCGTCTGGAGCCCTGCCTAACTTAGAGAGAGGATACAGTGTGAGTCTAGAGGTAACTGTTGACTAGCAGCATATCAAATGTTATGTTACGAGGGCATTAAATCATCAATAGAACTGTTAAATCCATGTGTGCATTTCTGCTGCCCTCCGACAGACTATTATAACTCCGTAACATGCTACGGTCATGTTGTTGTCAGTTTTAATTATTTCTCCTTCGATCCTACAACACGAGCAGTCAACTGCCTGCACAATCCCCACAGTTTGTAACATCTGTGTAATGTATTGGGACTTTGAGATGAGTTCACAAGCAAACTGGGCTGCAACTAGGCTATTATTAATCCACTAAGGGAAATTTGAGAGTCACATGACTGGGTTGCGAACCAATAGAAAAGAATAGGTAGAAAAAAATGTAACTACACCACAGTATAAGAGCCCATAATGTAAGCCAAATATGTTTTAGGCTGTGGACCAAAGTAGCTTTAGTACATTTTGCTGTGAGACTTGGATGCCAAAGAATACTTAGTCATGTTTTAATTAATCAAATAGAACTTTATAATGTGCAGATGTAGATAATAAAAGCTAAAGAGAACCTTTCTAGAGTTTTGTTTATAATGGGCTACAATAAACAACAACAAAGAGCAAGCCCCCAGACTGTTGTTCACTGACAGTGTAATAGCTTTCAATTACAATCTGTTGGACCCCTGGAATTCCTGTGTAGTGTCAGTTCAAACTATTGCTCCCTAGTGCAAACGTACTGCAGAGCCGTGTGTAAAGATTTACCCCGAGCTCCAGGCCAACGTTTTACATTGGTTGCACTGGTGCACTTAACATTTTCATTTACATGCACCTGCACATGTTGGCACCACAATAATACGACTATTACACCTTTTCTTGACAATCATATCTTATATGGGCTTGCTTGTATCTTTCTGCTTGCCATATTCATTATTTACCTGAAAAAATAGACACACTTAAAAAAAACAAAAAAGAAACTCGTGTTTTTAGCATGCAAACTCGACTGAAGCACTTTGTGTTACTTTTGTACTTGTATGAAAGTTCTATACAAAAAAATCTGATCAATTGATTTAACAGATCACAGAATTAGGGGTTTTCTTGTGGCCAGGAAGCGACACAGTAGCATAGAAATAATGTAATTTTGAGCTTCAAAAGTAGTTTGTAAAGACAATGTGTGTACTGTTGGAGATTATCTCATCACATCTATGTTATGTGAACAGTTTAAAAAAGAGATTTTGGTGTGTAAACTAATCAAAAGCACATTGCACACTGAGCGAATGATTTTTGACCTAATGTTAAGGCTTGTTTAGCCTCGGGTTCCTGGTGTTACATGGTAGTGGGTCACACACCGATTGCATTAGGCATACTTGACCACCAGCACCCCCACCTGCAAAACTGCAGGGCGGCAGCAGCAGCACAGAGTTGCTGAAGAAACGGCGATATTTCACTTATGACAATGGCAGAGGGTTAGTTGTCAAAGCAAAAAGCAAAAAGCATGCATGTAACAATTTACTTCACGATATTTCAGATGCTAACAGAGATCTTGATAACTTGAATGACTGAGGACCTTGTTAGCTCACCTGTAGCCTGGAGCTCTTTATCTACCAGCACTGATCTAGATCCATTACTTTCACGGATGGTATGAAAATATTTGAAATTGATCCGCTGTCAACAAATGCTAAAAATGACTGTTGTTTTGCTCTGGAAACACATTTCTGATGACTGATAGTGCTTAACAGCAGTCGATATTAAAGCTACTGAAGACACTGTAATTCCTGTGACTAGCCTCCTTTACAATAAAAGTCAACTCACGTTTAGCCAGTGAAATGCTTTTATTGTAAAGCTGTAGCTGTAGAAATGTTCAGTTAGCATTAGCAGTTACTGAACACTGTGCACTACAGATAGTGTGTTTTTTCATGTAGAGAGCCGTGTACTGGGGATTTTTAATTTTGGACCTGCACATGTAGACCAGCTAAATGTTAGGCGGACTGGTGCAACCTAGGAAAACTTTAAGTCGCATTTCACAGACCTTGGAGCCCTGTACACATTAAAGAATTTAATTTGATTATGTCCATCAGGCTTTAAAATAATGGTATAATTTAATCGACAATTGAAAAGTAATTTGCTTTCTATTTGCATCTGACTAGATCAATAACTCCTTTCTGACCCTTGATTTATCATTTTCCCGTCCATTTCAATGGGTAGTTCTGCTGAAAAAATTACCTGATACCAACAATTTTTTCAGTCCTACTATGTATGTGATTATATGCTTTAACCCTTTACCGAATGCAGGGTCAGAGAGGAACAAAAAACCATTTCACAACTATTTTGCACATTTTTCTGTTCTACATGTCATAAGTGGACTACGCCGTTGCTTCTTTCCCAGGAGCACTGTCAGAAAACGTTGACTAAGCACAGTTCTGCTGACCATAAAAGGCAGAAAGCCCTCTGTGTCTGTTTATCAGTTAAATGAACATTGCTTTCCAACAAAACCTCCTGGAAATTCACTGTTGAGATCCACAAGCTCATGATATGGACAAACATAAGCCTATTTAAAAGGTGCTGTAGAATGTGTAAGGCTTCTTGTTAACCACTCAGATTGTTGTCATGCATTTAGACCATTATGTGAGTCTTGCAAGGAAAAGGTATGGTCATTGTAGCTATTTTATGGAGGTGATTTATTCTATGCTCACTACAAAGGACACGCTCACAAAATCACTTGTGGGCTGTGAGAGGATACATAATTGCTTTTACAGATGTGTTATAGAACACTCTCATCCTGATTGTTTTTCTCTGTGCGTGGCCTGTGATGTGTCTCTTGCATATAGCAAACTTATAGCCTTTTCACACCAGCATTAGGTATGTGGGTAAACCCACTAAACATCGGCGATGGATGATTTTCACAGGGCCAGTAGACCCAGGACTGATTGTGATTTTGCCTTTCTGTTTTTTTTTGTTTTGTTTTGCCTTTGTTTTTTTCGCCTCCTGGTGCGTCATATCATCCAGGTGTGTCATGAGGATTGCAATTTTGACTGGGCCTTACCATTACAAAAATTAATATCAATGGACAGAGGGCTAAAAATTTTTCCTGCTTGATGTGTCTCTATAATGCCTTGAAAGCACAAACATTTCTGTTGTGATTAAATAATAAATTGACAATTCAGTGTGCCACGCTTTCTCTCTCCCTGAAGTCACTTTAAACCAATAATATTCCAGTCAGATCATCCAACCTACAGGGATTACTCTGAGATCAACACTCAAAGATTAACTTGCAATGCAACAGTTTTGGTAGCGTTCATGTCTCATTAACTCTGGAATCGTTTACAATTTTGTCATATTGTCAGTCTACACATCAATCATAAAGTAGGGGTGGGAATCACAGAGTAACTCACGATACAATACAGCAACACTGCGATAATCCTCATATTGCAAAACAATGACATTATGATACATCACAATATTTGTCTAACTGAAAAACATCAAATGCATACATAACATAACTGAATACTTTTTTTTTTTTGTCCCATTGATGTTGTAAAAGCCAAAGTGGGTC
>JAPZDX010000017.1:14724933-14735428 GCA_029783625.1 Naso annulatus | reverse complement strand
TACAAAGCATAAATGACCTTGTTCGAGACTGCAGAAAGCAGCCTGGAGAGTCTCATACGAGGCTCCAAATCAGCCCTGAGCTCATCCAAAAGCTCCAAAATTGCATCGCTGGATAGGTGATTTGTATTCATTCTTTTTCTGGCATGCCAAAAATATTGACGAAAGTGTTAAAATCACATTCTCTGTGCAGTCTTTCATTTTGTCTATGCCACCTCATCTCCCCAATAACAGCAGCCGTCTGTGTGCAACAGTGGGCAGAATTACACTTTCCTTTCAAAAGTATTTAATACAGACACAAACACAGTCACCAAAATCGCTTTCAGGACTGATCAATCGTAACGCTTGTGCTCAATTAGATGTGTTTGTATTTTCTCCTCCCTGTTTTTGGCAAACTCGGGTAAAATGCCCCGAGATGCATATTCAATAATGCAGAGGTGCTAATTTAAGTGTGCACAAGTGTGTCTCGCTCATTTTAAAGAGACAATCCTCAGTGCGCACTCTTAGTAGATGCACTTGCACATTTGTTTGTGGGTGATTACAAGTTTGCACATTTTTGCACATGCAAACTTTCGTTAATTCAGACCCATAGTCTCTTGTTTTTTTGTCAAAGGGAAAGTATTTCTGGTTTTATTTTGTATTTGTCATGCTTGAATACTGGTCACCATTAACTTCAATTGTTTGGGAGATTACTGCATTGCCTTTTTCCTGTGAAATTCCAGCAGTGTTTTTTGGACTGAAAAACTTCACCCAACCTTCCATCGACGAGGAGGAACAGATAATGACTGGATTTTCATTTTCAGGTGAACTATCCCTTGAAGTACAGCTATATTAGAGACTCAAGCAACGTTTTGCCTTGAGCAATGTAAGCTGTATTTTTCCGTCTATGGCCAACTTCTTGGCTTTCACTGAGCTAGGCAACCTCAGCCCAGCATCAACAAAACTTCATCATTTCATTACCCGAGGGGAGTCTGATAACACAAGCAGGCTGCTATCATCACATGAATTGTCTGTGACAGTCTCACAGTTGGCCTGAGCATGTTTGCCTTGCCTGTGCAGTAAGTGGTGTGGTTTCAGTTCACTGGAGTTTTAATAGAGTGGTTTCATATCTCTGTCTCTCTTTATTCTATTAACCTATAGCTGGGGCAGTTTGTTCATTTTCAGGTCATGCAGGGCCATCAGCCATTACAGTTAAATGGGAATTTTGATCCAAGTCCAAAGCACATGTCTAAAAATACTGTGTTTGATCATATGTTATGCTTCTCGTACAATAAATGGATCACCCTTCCAGCAGCTGCAGCCAGGAGGTTTGGTTTAATTCTCTTTTTTTCTCCTTGTTGAGTCTTTTTAAACAGGTCAGGCTGATTTTCACTCTTTCCACTATCTCTTTCTTTCCTTTTTTCCCCACTCTTGGATCTCATCTGCAGTCCCGTTTTCCATCTAAAGTCGATCTTTGTTTTTATGCCCGCAAAGGCTTCACTCTTTTTCTAATGAGGTCCTGCCGCTCACGCTCTTGTCGAATAGGGAACCTGGGAATCAGAATTATGCTTCAAAATGCTGTGTGAACAGATGGTCTCCATCAGCTCCTGGTAGTTTTTCCACTCAGGTGTTACTCCCTCACCTCTGTCCTGTTGAGTCATTAGCAAAGAGAGGCAACTTGGGAACAGAAATCGATGAAGTGGCACTACTCTGATTTAATGTATTACGAATGTGCTGGGAAAGTATTAAATGTGAGCAACCTGACTTTTACTGACCTTTGTCAGCAGATATCATTACATTAACACATCTTCTGCAATAAAACCTCCCCTTTCTGGTGTGAGCAGTGGACTTAAATCAAAATCATTGTATTTTGCACATGTATCAGAAACTATAAAAAACAGTTATTTGCTTTTAACCTCGCAAATATTCATATCCAGATAAAACTCAAGGATTATCTTTCTATCGTCCCACTTCTCAAGCCAGGCAAATTACTATAACCCATTGGATTATCTGAAAAAAAGCCAAAACAAAGTCTTCTCATGAAAAACTGGTATATAAGATCGTGATTATACGACTTTAGCAACATTCTAATTTAAACTATGTGGCTATGGCTTGCAAAAACATAGCAGTAACATGATGTCAGCGTTATATCCCTTAAAGGTCATTTGAAGCTTGAAGAAGTCGGCAAACTGTGAGCTACAGAAGCCCCCTAAAAAAAAGGAAAAGGAGCAAAAAGCACTGATTTTGCTTTCTTTTTGCAGAGCAGGACATACATTCATTGGCTGTTAGTGGTACCACGTCTTAAAGAACCTCTGCAGGATACTGAAATTTCAGTCAGGATGGTTTCCACATGTGGACTATGGGCCATGACAAATCTTACTTGTACTCTGGCTTTACAGGAAGTCTAAGCAGTTTCAGCTAAGTCGTTCTTGGTTAGAAAGTACCCATAACACCTACACCAAAACTACTGGGTCCAGTACTCAGAGGATGAACTCTTATTTTGGATGAATTCAGTAAATTTAGAACTGTGAAAAATGCCTTTATTTTCCTGGTAGCGCTATATATGAAAATATTTGTAAAGCATCAATAAAAATGCATTCTGAACATACTTATAATGTGTAACAATGTGCCTGTAGTGCTGTAAAATCACAGTTATGAGCAGAGTTACCATAACCATAACTGTTACCACCTATAACGCATTGTAAGTGTGCTCATAATGGTTTATAATGTGTTGTATATGTTCATAATATGTTATAATGCATTATAGAGACAGACTTCATAGAAAGTGTTACCAAAACATTTGAGACACATTACAGATAAGGCTGTAAGAACATCTAATAATGAGTTATTTGATCACTTCACATGATGGAATATTAACTCTTTAGCTGAATCTGACAGTTTCCATCTTTCTTAATAATAGTAGAATGCTCATGTGTGTCTTTTTTTCAACCAATCCCTTTTTAAGACCCAAACCAAAGGTCTGTCTGTCCATTTTTTCAAAAAAAAAAAAACAACTGCTCACAAATATGTAGTTTCAATTTAAAATAAAGGCTCGGCAAATTTCTTAAAACTTCTAGTTAGATGGTTTTTATTATTATTAATTAATAACTAGAGGAAATATTTCATTTGTGGGGAACTATTTTTAGCAGCAGATTGATCCACATTTGATGCTGTGAGTATCTGGGGCAGCAGCACAGCGTATGTGGGACTGAGTCAAAACAAAAAACGTGATAGCCAGGACAACTTGGTGAAAATTCATGTGTTTTTAATAGTTTTTGGCCAACAAAAGAGCTGCCTGACACAGAGAAATAAAACACATCAGGCTTCGATGCGAACACATTATTGCACTGACGTTTTGTGATGCATATTTTTATGTGTTAGATTTCTTTCATGTCATGTATGCAAATCTAATGCAAAACTGAATGCAGCTTTCTGGATTTCTTCTTGCCGAAGTAGTTGTGGAAAAGTATCTGCAACAGCATTTAGATCATTTTGACTGATGACATTGCAGGTGAGTCAGCAGCTCCTTGAGCCAAAATAACATCTCTCTACTGGGATGAAATTACTTCTTCTCTTAACGCATTTGATGTGAGACAGCCGTCCAGGCCTTAGATCATTCCGGTGATAGAAGTGGAACTGACTGATTCTCTGCCCTTGACATACTGGATCAATGTTTACAGTTTATTAGTGGTTCCTATAAGTTTATTTAGCAAAATTGACACCAACAGTTCATCCCTATCTGCACTGCACCCTGAAAGTCCCATTACTTCCATAATAACATCTTACTGGCCGATATCCAATTTGTATTTAAAGGCCAATATTGACAAACTGACACATCAGTGTAACAGCACTGCTTCCTGTGCAGAAAAGTGCAGCCTTTCAGCAAACCCTCTATCCTTCACTCAAGCTATAATTGAACGAAACACTAGCTTTCAGCGCACTCTTCACCACCTTTTAAATAGCCAGCAGCTCTTAGTGTGTGTTATTTTGCAAACTCTGGGCTGTATGAGCCATTCTGGTTCGCTGAGCATTATTCTGCAGAGACAGATCTATCTGCTGATGGAGACAAATGGGCCTGGCTGAATTCCCCGTCCCCAGCTGAGGAAACAGAGCGGCTGGCTGGTGCCCAGGGGAGCGGACGCTGCTGAGAGGGAGACACTCAATGGAGAGGAGATTTGCCGAATGAGCAGACGTGCCTTAGATTTGAAATTACGCTTTCTGTAACAGATAGCTCCATGGGGAACGGAGGGAGCTGGGGTATCGTCATCGAGGCGAGCTTATCTCTGGTGAGTAACGCCAGGACTGAAGCATTCAGGTCACAAGGACAACATCCCCATGATATGAAGGAAAAAACTGCGAACCATTATTGTCCAGTTGTCAAGAGCAACTGGAATGACATTGGGGATTTGAGGAATGAGACAGCCAAATATTACAGAATGCACGCAGTATCCTCATTAGAACAGGTGGCCACCAAACAGCCCTGCTCTCCCATGAAAATCTTGCTTGCTTTCTCATAATCCAGCTGGCTTCTCATATTTGTATACTGGAAATGCCATAAGGGAATCATTTACAGCTGATCTGCTGTTTCCTTGTCTGTGGATAATTACATGCCTCCCTGTATGGAACCATCCACAGTGCATGTGTCAGACTTCAACTGATATAGCTTCTGTACTTATCCTTTATGTGCCATTGTTGACTTGTTCTGTAGATATTACTAAAAAGACACTTATGTAGGTCAGAAATGTCAACAAATTAATATCTGTGTAATTTCTGAAGCTGCATTTTGTGCTTGTTGTTCATTAAGAATACTCCATAAGATTAGCTTGTGGTTATGCAAAGTTGTAAGGTCAAGTTACGAAGATCAGCATGCCAACATGCTCACCGTAATGACTGTAATTTGCAGATGTGTAGCAGGTATAATGTTAGCTACATTATAACTATATTTAGGCATGCTAAATTTGCTAATTACCACCCATAACACAAAGTACAGCTGAAGGGAATTTCATTAGTTGTCAAGTATTTGGTCATAAACCAAATTACTGTATTCAATCCCGGCACTGCACATCAGGTTTGCACAAAGAAGGCCACAAAGGAAGCTTCAAAGCTACTCCACCATGAAAAAAAGTTAGTTAAATGGGATAAAAAGGCTTTCTCTGCTAACAAAAGCACTAAAATTAGTTTATTACACGGCGCACAAAAGACACTTTCAAGAATCAGTGGCAAACACAATGGAGGTGGTCCACAGAATTAACTGTCTACAGCTTTAATGGGGATATTTTTTACAGAAAAAAATAGTCTCCATAAAAACGGTCCAGAGTTAGATGTCTTGAAACATTCACTATAATGTATTTAGATTTAGACAGAGAGACATGCAGCTCATCTGACAAACGCTGACCTCTGCTAGAATGAAACATCTTTACTCAGGAATGTCACGAAAAGTTGGCAACTGACGTTATCAATCACTGGTGACTATGCAGAACATTATGCTTTAAAGTCAGGTAGGCACATGCTGTACAGCAGATAATAAACAGAATGTAGAGTATCATAAACAATAGAGTGGAATAGAAACATTAATGCTAATATAAAAAATATGCACTATGCAAGAAGACATTATGTTAAGAGCATATTAACAATTTAGACTTTATGGCCAGGGTAATAATACTTTGAAATCAGTTAAACATCCATGAAAATGTATAAAATTAATTTAAAATGTGTCATTAAAAACTCATAAGGTGTATGACCATAACTTCGCTCAGTGCTAGAGCAAACACTCTGAGACTGCTCTTAAATGTTCATTAAATATGTATTAAGGGTAAATCAGCAAGTAGGTTTGCGTTGAATGGTTTGAAGGCACGATGTGGAGGCGGAGAACCACCAGACGCGATTTACCTTCATGTCCCACATGTTTATGTCAATTTATGTGTTGGCATCCCTGTACATTGCTTGGTGGCATACGTCTGTGTGTGTTTTATGTGTATAAACCCTTTCACGTACCAGTAATTAGTGTTTAATGACAGAGAGCACGGCTGCCCAACACCTGGCAGGCAGTCGCACGGCTCCAGCCCGACCTGCTGCTTTTCCCACTCAGGCGACTCTGACTGTAAGCAACTGTTTTATGACGGCAGGCAGACCAATTCCCTTTTTTCTGCCCACCAGCCAGTCGACATGAGGCATCTGTTGGGTCTGAGCACAGCTGCAGCACAGCAGGTAGGGGGAGACTGTTTATTCTCTGAGGTGAGTCTGCAGGCCTGCGGAATACAAAACTGGGCACACAAAACTAAAGAAACTCAGGGAAGGAAAATAGTTGTCAGTAGCTTTCTTGGGGCAAATGTTTGACTTTTGCTGATCATTTGTGGCCATATTAAAGGATTATTTGCTGCATTACAACTTAGCCAAGAATGCATGAGCAAACAAGAAATTAGTCGTCCATGTATCTCATTCAATACCACTTTTCAACAAGACAGTTTTTATATGGGGTTCTAAGTTTGACTTTATCTATCCATTCATTACACTGTCAGTTTTCCTAATCAGTGCTGGCTCATGGTGGCAGCAGGCAGCACAAGGTCAACCAAACACTCGTTCCCCACGTCCCTGTTGTTTTCCTGCTCTTTGGGGATCTTCAGGCATTCCAAGGCCATAATGTATAATGTCTCAAGCGTGTT
The DNA here is from genome assembly GCA_029783625.1 of Naso annulatus. NCBI lineage: Eukaryota > Metazoa > Chordata > Actinopteri > Acanthuriformes > Acanthuridae > Naso > Naso annulatus. The sequence continues at coordinate 14,728,790 of JAPZDX010000017.1, read as the reverse complement.
CTAGGTCTTCTCACAGGTCTCCAGCCAGTTGGACGTGCTTAGAAAACTTTCAAAGGAAGGCACTCAGGATGCATCCCGATTAAGATGCCAAAACCATCACAAATGGCTCCTTTCAATGCAAAGGAGCAGTGGCTGCGGTGGCTGTACTTGAACTCACTAAGGAGGTCCAAGGTAAATCGAATGCCTTCAGGCTCAGCGCCCTTTTCATCACACCAACAACATTTTCACTAAAATTGAACCAGTCTCCCTGTTCATCCCATGCTCCGTTTTGCCCTTTCATGAACAAGACTCTGAGATATTTGAACTCCTTTGCTTGGGGTCGTGACTCACTCTCAAGCCAGAGGCAGCATTCCATCATTTTCCTGCAAAAAAAAAAACATGGCCTCAGACTTGGAGGTGCTCACTCTCGCCCCATCTGCTTTACATTAAGATGCAAACCACCCCCCGTGCTCCTCCCGGATCTGAGGTCTGACAATAGGTTGCAGCCTCCATTTCAGTATTCTGAAATAAACTTTTTTGAGCAGGGTGTGCAGTCTGATAGCCTAATAACTGGTGCACATCCTGCACTCCTCGTTTTAAACATGGCAACTACCATTCCAGTCTTCAGTTCCACAAGAATAGTCCTTGACCTCCACACAACATTAAACAGGCTTGTAAACCATGACAGCCCAACATAATCTCAGGCTGCATCTCAGGGAGAGTCTTATCTACACTGTGCACCTTGTTGCTGAGGAGTGTCTTGACTATACCTTTGGGTGCAGTTACAATTTGCAATCCATACTGTGCCCAAGCACAACTGAACATTACTCAGGCAAAATCTAACACATTCTTGGCCTCTGCACAGTTGGAGGAGGTGGACTTCGGCACAATTGGGTCGCACATGCACAAGCACTGGCACTGTATTTGAAGAGATCTATGGGACTGTTGTGGAGTGTTTGCTTGACAGGTGCAGATGACAATAGACAAGCCAACTGGGTAAAGATGTTTGGTAAAATCTGCAACTATTTCCTTGACCATAGATATGAGAAAATGATTGAACAATGTTGGGACAAGATGACATCGATCAGGCAGCTCCGTGAAGACGTTCATAAGCTGGGGCAATGTGAGTACAGGCCTGCAGGGGAGTCGGGAGGAGGGGCAAGCTTGCTTCAGCACAGTACAAGCCATCAGGCCAAGGTGTGGACGTTGCTGTCAGAATGCTTGTGTTTGTTTGAGGCTTCCCTCGGTCTTCAGTCTTCTGCCTCCATCACAGAGACATGTTAGTTGAGTTCAGAGGTTCCTCCACCAGTCGACAATATCCCCAGTCCTGGTCAGCAGTTAGCCTCCCCAGCTGAGCAGAGCTTGACACAAACCCTTCTTTCCCTTCCTTAATCATCTAATGGCTTGTTAGAGCTCCCTTGAGACAAAATGTCTTCATGGCCTCCTTGAAGCCACAACCTTTCCAGCATCCCTTTACTTGCTCCAGGCGACCCCTGTGCCAACAAGCCCAAAAAGCCCCCTTTTTCAACTTTTTGAGTTTTTTGGTATTGGGATTATAATAGATGTATGCTGCATACATAGTATTTTGCCAGATTCAGAGCATGTTTTAAATAATTTCCACAAAAAGTAATAATAACATGATAAAATTAAGACTTTTTAGCAGATTTCAACATCTTATTTTTTATTATTGCTGTTTTAACATCATGATGAGATAGATTTTTATTAAGGTCATTCACACATACTGCACAGTTATACCCCTTTAAATTTGAATTTCACTGACAATTATTCTTAAAGGGATAGTCTGTTTTTTTATGTTGGGCTGTATGAGGCACTTACCCACCCACCTAAAATATATCTGTTCCTTGTTGGTGGCTAAAAGACGTGACGCTGTTGGAGCTGTCCACAGCAATACCCTGCTCTTTTTCCTGCCAGCCTGCTGCTTCTCCATACAGAGAGCAGGCAGACAGTTAAAGGTGAGACACTGACTAGGCGTAAGTGCCTCATACAACCTCATACAACAACATCAGGAAAACCAAAATATCCCTCAAAACATTTTTCATTGTAATACCTTCTATCTGCCAAAAAAAATTTAAAATCCCTCTCCCAACTATTAATTATCTCATACAACCCGCTGACAGGTTTTTCACCACGCCCCAGCCCCAACATTGCTGTTTTTCAAACTGCCTTTGACCCAGTTTCTTAATTTGCATGCATATGACATTTATACGGTCAGATTTTTTTTCATGAACAAAAATGTCTGCCATAACAAAGATACTGTTATCATTTACGAACAGAGAGACACATATAGAAGCTTTAAATCCCAACTGTAATATCAAGGAATTTATACAGTAACACAAATGACCAAGAGTAAAGCTTTGTTCTTTTTGAAAAATAAACATGTATGACATATTAATGAAGTGGATATTATCGTTACAGTGGGAGTGCTTGTGTTTGGTCCTGTGTTCTTGTGAGGTAGTATGCTGTTTGTTTTTAAGCAGCTCTGAGCCTGCTCGGTGCATCTGAAAAACAGAAGAACAGATGCTATTCTTGGTCCCTCGGTGTTTGTGTTTGTGTGTGAGAGAGAGAGAGAGTGTGTGTGCACATGCAGGTTTGTGTGTTTCTGCTGAGAGAGTCTAGCTGACTCCAAGACAGAGCAGGGAAACTTCAGTGATTTCTAGCTAGGGCAAGATCAAGAGCATATCGAGTGCAGAGGCAGTGTGGGAATTGAGATTACAGTTGGCAAACACCTTCAGACAGTTATTCAATCAATGGACATCGTCTGTTTGTGTGTAGAGTAAGGCATGCTTCTCTATCGTCTCTATCTGATGTAGAATAAAAGGGATGATAGCTTAGTATGTTTGAAATTTCAAAGAACTTTCAAGATTTAAATTTTTGTTGCTCTTTTGGAAACAGAAATGATGCAGGTCAAGTTTGAGTCTTAGATTTAAAACTGAAACTCTAAAAAACTACTTGATTGCTGCTGTGCAACCAACTTACATTTGTTTCCAATCACACCACAGGGTCACAATGAAAAACTATATAAAATTAGATCTGATATCCAACAACAGCTGATACAACTTATAATAACATTGCTAATTCCTCAGTGTTACAGCATGTCTGGCATTTTTTTCATTGATAGTTAATCAGAAATTTGATGTCTAGATTACAAAATCGCATGTCATTATGCGACATAGTAACTTATTCTAGTATTCTACTCAGTATCTCTGTGTTTCTTAACATTCTTGCTTTCTGCAAAATCTGCATAAGGCAACTATGCCATTGTTTGGGTTACTTAAATATCGTGGTTATGGAAAATACTCCGGTGAGAGTATGGTAAGAGTAAGGCAACCAAAACTTCTGGTAAGGACAAGATCCAGTTAAGACCTCTCATGTGTTTACATTAGCATTACATTTTATTCTAAAAGCAATACTATTTTCTGTCCATCAAATGTAAGACGAGAGTAGAGTCTTCGAGGATTCAGGAAATACCATGGAATTAAGAAAGGAAAGTTTATTTTTGGAGCACTTTTTGCAGACACCGGTCACAAAGTGTTTTGCAGTCAGGACAGACTCACAAGTCAGTCTCTAGACACCTCGCTTAACTAGAAACTGATGACATGCCACCAGCTTTAGTTGCTGAACTGGGTGAGGACAATTACAGAGTTAAAAAAAACCCTTGCACTGCTGAACCAATCCTAAGTCTTTAGGGTGGTCCCTCGTATTGGGGTGGTGACTTGTTGAAGTTTTGTGCTTGTAAACACTGTCCGGCCAGCAACAGGTGTACTATGGGATGGCTCAGTTGCGGTCACCAAAGAAAACTCCCTCCAAGTTTGTTGATGCCACGTTTGCGGCGAAACATTTCCATCAGTTTAAGATCG
>JAPZDX010000017.1:14714563-14724833 GCA_029783625.1 Naso annulatus | reverse complement strand
TGTTGTTTTGTTTTAGGTTTAATAGCATTAATAAAATCACAGACAAGTCACTGGCTGGTCTGAGGAAGCTGGAGCTTCTGATGGTCCACGGGAACGACATCCATAGCCTACCTGATGGAGTGTTCAGGGACCTCGCCTCACTACAGGTACACTGGCTGAACACATTATGAAAATGTTGACAAGTGAATGCATAAATTCATAGATGATTAGTTTCAGTGAGTCAGTTTCTTTGTGTGAGCCTTTTTAGGGTCTTATTCTCATATTTTGCACAAAAAACGTCATATATTTTTGATTTTTTTTTCTGTTTTTAACCAGATTATGGTATTTTAATGCTCAAATGGCCAATAATATCTTTGTTAACTGTCCCTCTGCATTTCAGTCACCAGGAAAAATGTTATGTTTTTCTGGTGACTGGTCTTGTTTTGCATATTCTGTTTCTACAAAATGTTGAAACTTTACAATTCTATAAATTAAAGAATTACACTTAATTACATTATAATGATTCAGCTTGTCATTGTAATCTGAGCTATATCACTCTGGTATACATTAGAGAAACATTATTATAATGTGTATAAAACAAACAAAAAAAACATATATCTGGTTTACAGGAAGGTGCAAGGCCAGCATTTTATTCTAGCATTTGGGCTGCCCTTTGGAGTCCACAAACAGTCTTCTCAGCGTGTCAAACTGGATAGACAAAACTTTGAGAAACAATGTAGGATGCACAACTCAAGTGTTATCAGCACCACATTTCGAACAGGATATATTCAGTCCCAGCATCAAGATCAAGACTATTTTCCCACGAGTGGGAAATTTTGTCTTGGGCTTTTCATCCACACTGCAGTCATAAAGAATACATGTCACATAGCAATTCAACAAACAAAAAAACAAGCAAAGCAACAACCCAAATAAGGTTTTTATGCATAACATGGTAGGTACAGTCAATAAATACCATTATAAAAGTATTATAAAAAATTGATAACATCAAATACTTAAAAGAAGACCAATCATAAAAACAAATAACATTACAGACTTTAAAATACCAATCCATTGTGTATACAGGCTGACCAGATACAGCTAAAGGATATATCTGCGTTATTAAAGGAAAAAAAAGATTATATACCTCTAAATTTCAAAAAGTTTTCTTAGAAGACCACAAACATGAAGTTAGCAATACTTAAAAAACAGCAACCGTTATTTCATCGCTTCCCTACTTTTCTCTCATGCTCAAGCTTTTTTTGTTCACTATTGCTATTAAATATCTTCTGACTAAATCCTAGAAATGACAGATTTCTGAAAATATTTTTTCAATTGGAATATGAATTAAAATTTGAACTTATATAAAAAAAACTTTGCAGCAGTATGAGAGAAATAGTGAACCGCATAATATGAACATGATGTTATATTTAAACCCTGAATTTTCTGCTGGAAAATCTTAAATGTGATAATTTCTCATGGTGACTTTCATACTCCTTGTTCATTGATCTTAGATGTTGAAAATGAGCTATAACAAGCTGAAGGAGATCAACAGACACACTCTTCAGGGTCTGTGGGCTTTGGCAAGGTTACACCTGGACCACAACCAGCTGGAGTTCATCCACCCAGATGCCTTCCAGGGCCTCACCTCCTTGCGGATGCTGCAGCTGGAAGGTAACCGGCTTCAGCAGCTTCACCCGGCCACATTCACCACCTTCACTCTGATGGGCTACTTCCATGTCTCTACCCTGAGGCACCTCTACCTGTCAGACAACGGGCTGATGTCGCTACCCTCCCAGCTGATTGCCACCATGCCTCAGCTGGAGAACCTGTACCTCCATGGGAACCCGTGGACATGCGACTGTAGCATGAGGTGGCTCCATGACTGGGATAAAATCTTCCCAGGTTAGACTTTGAATATCTGCACCTAAGCAGTTATATATTAGTTTTTTTGTTTTTTGTTTTTACTCTTGAGGTTGGATGAGTGAGCTGATATTTCAGAATATGTTTAATGGTTTATATATTGGAACTTTCTAAGATTTTTCTAAGATAATTCAAACTTGCTTTAAGATCTTATTTAACAGCATTGTTTGTTTGTCTCCAGGTGTCTTGAAATGTAAAAAGGATAGGGCACTTCCCGGTGGCCAGCTGTGTCCTATGTGCTCCTCTCCCAGGCAAATCCAAGGGGAAGAGCTCCTGGCCGTGGAGAACCTAGTCTGCAGCAGTCCTGTCATCACCTCCTCTCTCAGGACTTCTCCACCTGATGACAGTGAGAGTGAGGTCATGACCACAGAGGACTTCAGCGAACCTTTTGGAAATATTTCCCTGGGCCTGTCAGATGAACATGGGAATGAGGTCGATCTGGAGTGTAGTATTGGCGAGCCGAGACAACTTACAAAGATCCACTGGGAGCAGATCAACCAGCTCCAGCTGGCCTCCAACATAACTTTGTCATTGGATATTGAATGCCCCGTTGATAGAGAAAAGTATGAGCGACTGTGGAGACTAATTGCATACTACAGCGATGTGCCAGCTCACTTACAAAGGGGCATTATGCTCAGAGAAGAGCCTCATCCCACTTACGTGTATAGGAAGGACTCTGAGAGGGATGCCCTGTACTATACAGGTGTAAAAGTTAATGTAATGGCCCAGCCAGCATGGCTGATGCAAGCGTCTGCAGACCTCCAGCTGAACAGACTTAAATCATCAGCCAAGATGGTAAAATTGATCCTGAGCACAGATTTCTCTGAGACAGTGGAAGCAGAGCTAGTGCAGAGACAGAGGAGGACATGGGTCATGATCGAGTCAACAAACACGACTCGTAAAGTGTTGAGTGCTATCCTGGGAAGCCAGAGTCAAATGAACTGTAATGTGCACAGTTCTGGCCAACCGGTCATCCACTGGATGCTGCCAGACGGCTCCAAGGTGGAAGCACCATACAACAGTCCAGACAACAGGGTGTCTGTGTTCAGTGATGGACAGCTGGTCATTAAAGCTGTCAGCCATACAGATACAGGAATTTACTACTGCATAGCCAAGGTCCATGGATACCTTGCTGTCTTGCCATTCTATCTGACTGTGCAAGAATCCTCTAGCCCTCTCCCAGGAGAGGATTCCTCAATTACACCTATTGAGGGATTTGCAGGGAACCCCATTTCCCTGCCTTGCATCACATCTGGTTCCCCTGATGCGGAAATTAACTGGATTCTACCCAGCAGCAAAATAATTAGTTTTCAAGCTAATTCCTCTAGAGCCTTTATCTATCCCAATGGCACTCTTCATATCCATCAGACTCAGGTATTGGACAGTGGTTACTATAAATGCGTTGCCATAAATCAACATGGTGTGGATACACTTGCCACAAAAATCAATCTCATCAGGCGCAAAGGGCCGATAAGGCCTTTGAGAAGATTCCCAGCAAGACCTCAGTCAGCCTCTGGGGTCAACACTCAGATTAAAGTCCCCACAGAGGATACAGAGGAGGCATCAGGGGACAATGAGGTTACTCAGACTGGGGCTCCAATGAGCCGCTTGGATCCCTCGAGGAGGAAAGTTCCAGGAGGGGTGGCCACAGGCAGGCGGGGTGTTCATCCATCTAGACATATGTGGCAGAGGCCCCCGGTGCTCCGAAAACCAACAGGATCACGTATGGAAGAAAGGAAGAATATTGTCGAGAGCCGGAGGAAGATAAATATGTCAAATAGTAAAATAGACCCAGAAAAGTGGGCTGATATATTAGCTAAGATTAGGGATCGGAATGCTCAGAATACTGTGACACCGCTCCCAGTTCGGCATACGACCGAGATGACACTGACAGAGCCAACAACACAGATACAAGAAACTATTGAAGGATCATCAGATGGCGTGACAGTGCAGGGAAAAGAGAGCCAAGATTACTTCACAACACAACACACTCTAGTGCAAAATAAACAAATCAGAAATAATAAACGCAATACACAAGGCAAAGGCATACATGTGACATCTAATAGCTACACTGGACATGACACACATGAGATGACATCAAGCACTAAGCACACAAACAGCATTCATGCAACAGCGGAGCCACAAACAACACAGACTGCATACAATGTACAAAACACAAAACCTGATATGAACTTTAATCTACACACAACTTCAAACAGTGTGTTTTTCCTGCCACAGACCACATCTGTTCCCCTACACGCTGTCACTTTCTGGCAGGCAAGCACAAACATTGCAAGGAGCAGCAGTACGTTTTCTCCACAAGAGAAGCACAGCACAAATACAGATGTTGATGGAGTCAAAACAGCCGATTGGTCCAAGGCATCGGAGAGGGATGAGAATATGGATAGACCAAATGTTGTTTCCAGCTCTAATAATGACAGAGAACTCTCTGTGAGTGGAAGTCACATTAACCCTCCGGCCAATCCAAATGAATCAGAAACAAGCCAAGAGGAAAATGGAAAAAATCTTATTGAGACTTCCACACTAAAATCACATTCTCAGCCAAAGGACAAAACACTTGACGATTTGCAATCTCAAGCATTGCAAGAAACAGTATCTCCCACAACAACACTTGTACCCACTGCTACAAGAAGGAGGGGATCTGAAGGACAGTCTCCCCCTCACACACGACAACCTAACTCCAGGAGAAGGAATGGGAATCGTCGTCGGAGGCCAAACAGAAGGAAACAAAAGCTGGATAAACCCACTCCATTTATTGCCACCACACCTTACAAAGCTCCTCTAGCAACAGTCAGGACCACTACCCACTCACAGCTAAAAATAGAGCCATTAGAAAGTACAACAGCCAGTTTCAATACCACTGTTCCATTCAGAGGCAGCCAAGCATCGTCATCAGGCAGACTGAGTCATGAGGAAAGCACAGTCTTAGGGCATGATGCCCCGGCGACCACCAAACTCTCTTCTCTACCAACTTCTGCCCCAGAAACAAACGACAGCATTCAACCCCTGGCCAAACCACCATTCGAAAGCACATCAGCAGCACCATCATTTCCAACAACCTCTCCAGGAATGTGTCACGGAAAGACAAGTTCTCAAACAGCCTTAGAAATCTCAGAGAGTGTGTCTCCTGCAGAACTTTTGTATACCGTCACATCAGCTACTCAGCGGAGATTTACAGGCAGCCGTCCTCCACCTGTCAAATCTGTAGAAGACACACAAAGGGTAAGTGTCACAGGAGGCCTTGGACCTGTGCCACACTTTGACAATGCCTCTGTGGTGATGCAAACAGATGTTGGGCTGGATCAATCAGGCCATCAATATACACACACAGAAAAGGGTGGAGAGATGCTTTTCAAAGACACTGGTGTGTTTTTGTCAACTGCATCTGCCTCAGCTACTTCATTAACTGAGCATGAAATTAAGACAACATCTGGATACACTTCAAAACGCTTCACTACAACACCGAGCATGCCTGTTGAAGGTGATTTGGACACAGAAGAAACTACCACAAAGGAACATTCAGTACCTGAAGTATCTTATCATATTTCTAGTCAAAATGAAGCCACAAGCAGTGAGTCGCAGAAAATCAAACAACTTCAAGAGACTGGGAAAATAGGCATTAATGTTGATGGTTTTACCACAAATATCGTAACAACAACACAGCCCTCTTTTACTTCATCATGGCCTGATAGAGTGATCCCATCTACAGCGGAACCATATGTCACAGTACCTGTAACATCTTCCACAGAAATCAAAATGAGCACTTCACTGTGGGCCACAACTCAGGAGGTCCCCAGGATCAACAGCATTCTAGAAAACAACAGTCAAGAGCAACAAATCCAACCCATCACCACTTCAGAGCCTCCACAAACATCAGACCTCCATCCTGACACCCAGTCAACTGATCACGAACTGACTGTGTTTAGTATAAACCCAACCTCCCCAGCCCTAAATTTGACCAGCAGGCAGATAATCAAGCAGACGACCACCCCTGCCCCGACAACTTCTGAAATCCGAACCCATTCATTTAAAGAGGGACTGCTAACAAGCGCTCAGGATGTGTCCAGAGAGCACCAGCTACCTGAACAAGGATCTATTCAAAGAGGGAAGCCAAGGATAAATAAGAGCAATTTCCAGACTTTCACTGTGAAAGCTGAAACAGATGCTCAGCTTCCCTGCGAGGCTCAGGGTGAGCCAAGGCCCTTCCTGTCATGGACTAAAGTTGCTAGTTGTATGTATGACTCAACCTCATAACTCAGCTTAATTTACATTTTCAGGTTAGCCCTGGAACTTCTTTAAAAAAAGACTATGGAAAATAAAAAGCAATTATTAAATTAGCGTAATTACATAGTTCTAAGACCCAGAACATTTTTATGTGGTTTTTAAGCTTTTTCAGCTCGATTTTCCAAGTTTCCAAACTGCAGCAGTTGTCGATTCCTTGAGCCCCTACAGGATGAAGGAATCAGCATGGTGGTACAAAACAGAGCAGTTAATAAAATAGGTTGTGGCCAAGAGTGATCCTTGAACCTCCATTCATAAATGTGGACAAAAAATTTTAGTCTGTTTGGTCTAGTATTAGTTGTGTGTGAGATTAGCTGTGGATAGTTACACACACTGACAGACACAAACACATGACCAAACACACAATGCCCTCCAGGCTTACCCCTGAAATAATACACCTGGAATACAATCATACGTTATCATGTTTACCATGTTTGTTAGCGAGAGGACAAAAAAAATCATACCAAGCTCCTGTAATATTTTCAAAATAGTAGGGAAGCTCGGGGCAATTGTAGCAGCAGGGCAGTTGTAGCACGGCCCTTTATACGTGTTACACACGATTCTGGAATGTAACAATCGAGATGCATGATTTACTTCCGGTAACAGCTTCCGGTACCGAAAATCAGTTAACAGCAAAGTTTGATTTTTGCATTGCTAAGTAAAATACTGACACCGTGGGTGTTTTTCTATTTTGTCATAACGTTGTTTGGGTTTTTTTTTTAATGTAATACTGCAAATGTGTGCCATCTTTTAGACTTATGTAGCATGCTTGCCTAGCTTTTTTTTGTCTGGCCTTATATGCAGGGAGACACGGAAGGGAGAGTTGTGGCACAGAGCCTTATCTTGTTACTGATGCTTTTCTTTGGTGTTATGCCTGCAGGATATGCCCAGGGTTATAGTTAGGAAGACAGGCAGGGCTCATATCAATCCAGACCAGTATGATAGAGCCTAGCAGGCTGTGTTGGAGGGCCAGTCAATCAGGGGTACAGCAAATAATTAATGTTTACATGAAATGTTATTACATATTGCAAACAAGAAAGGCTTTATCGAAAGAAAGTTTTTATCAGCAGTCCCTTTACCTGATGTTAATGGGACTCCTAGTTTAGTAAAAATTCAAATAAAAATAAAAATGGGGTGTATGCCAGAAAAATGTGTTATCTTAGGATTTTTTGCCTCAAAATTGCCAATTGCTACAAAAGACCCGCACCATTGCTACAACCGTCCTTTGTGAATGTAGCACTGCACACCTTCTGCTTTCAACCTATCACGCTTGATGTATGAATCTGGGGGACTCTGCTGCTGTTTGTATTGACAGAGGACACATGCAGGTTGCTTGAAATCTGAGATGTTGCATTCTTAATGTAATGATTAAAAAATAAAAAAAAATGCTACAGTTGCCCCGGAGCTTCCCTACAAGCAGTATAGCATGTTGTTGCGTGTCGCTTGAAAATATGGTTGCAGTCATGCTCAAAACTTATTGACAGGAAAAATATTCATTTATAGGGGTGGCCACAGGCAGGTCATTTATAATTCTGTTGATCCCAAATCAATGTTCTTTGCAAAGATCTTTACTTTTTTTTTATGGTGGTTAAACCATGATTAAGAAACGCCAAATATTATGCAACTACTGTAAAACAAACAAATAAACAAAATAACCATAAAGTTAGAAAGCACCTGTGTACACTACATGCTCTTTTCCCACAGTATATTATATATTTTCTTTGTATATTCAGTTCTTATTCACCTTAAATTTTATATAATATGTAAGAAAGTGCTGTTATATTTGAATTTACTTTCTTTCTCTTCATGCAGGAGCGAGTATTGCTCAGGACACCAAGGTTCAAAGGTTTGAGGTCCATCCAAATGGGACTTTAATTATAAGGAACACGCAGCCAATGGATGGGGGACAGTACCTGTGCACAATCCAAAACCAGTACGGCACAGACAAGATGGTGGTCAACCTTGTTGTCCTGTCTCAGCATCCGTTTGTCCTCCAGCCTCGGCACAGAGACATCACTGTGCAACTAGGTGGCATGGTCGATTTGGAGTGTACAGTGGAGGGGCACCCTTCTCCTCGAGTCACATGGGTGCTTCCTAATCATGTCCACATGGCTGCTGCCCCACATGGCGTTGCTTCTCAGCAGCGTGTGGCCATCTTGAGTAATGGCACCCTCCGAATTAGCCAGGCCACTTACACAGACAGAGGGCTTTATAAGTGCATAGGCAGCAGCACAGCGGGAACCGACACAGTCTCAGTCCGCCTTTATGTTTCAGCTTTGCCACCTGTGATGCAGCAGACACAACATGAAAACAACAGCCTCCCAGAGGGCAGCAACGTCTATTTACACTGCACAGCCACAGGTGCCCCACAGCCGGTTATCCGTTGGATCACACCTGATGGCGTACAGCTCACTGCCTCCCAGTTCGTTACTGGACACAACCTCATGGTCTTCCCCAATGGGACCCTCTACATACGGAGATTGGGCGTGGGAAATGCTGGGAGATACGAGTGTTCAGCAACCAACACGGTGGCGTCAACCCGGAGAACAGTGATCTTAAGCATTAGGAGGAATCCATCTTCTGCAAAGGCTAGTATCACAATGTCGTCGCCTCAGAGAACAGATGTGATCTATGGAGGGATGCTGCTGCTTAATTGTGTAGCAAGAGGAGAGCCGGAGCCCAGGATCATCTGGAGGACGCCTTCCAAGAAGCTTGTGGATGCTCAGTACAGGTAACAAATGCACAAGGTAAATTTTATATATACTAAATTAAATATCCTTAAAATGCCTACATCTGTGCTGTTTTGTTGTCTTTGCAGTTTTGACTCCAGGATCAAGGTGTTCCCTAATGGCACCATAACCGTTCATTCTGTGACTGACAAGGACAGTGGTGACTACTTGTGTGTGGCACGTAACAAGATGGGTGATGACTACGTTGTGCTGCGGGTCAACGTGCTGACCAGGCCGGCAAAGATCAAGCAGAAGCAACAGCAAGCCAGTCAGGAGGTGATATATGGTGGAGATCTGAAGGTGGACTGCGTGGCCTCTGGTCTCCCCAACCCTGAGATTAGCTGGGCATTACCAGATGGCACCATGGTCAACCCGGTTAAACAAAGAGACAGTGTCAGCGGAGGGCGCAGTCGCAGGTATGATGCTGAAAATAGTGAATCTTAAAATAATTTTCATATCTAAAAGATGATTCCATTTGATTTTATTACAAAGGGTTTCCAAAAATCTGTCTCCCTTTGAGCTATGTGGCCACTCGAGCTGAAATATCACCGTTTCCCCCTGAATTAGCTATAAAAAGGCTTAAATTGTGCCAGAGCACATCAGCTCAGATTGTGACCGGAATCTATTTGATTTATGCGATCTGTCACCTCTATTTTTCCCATGAAATCACCAGGTTTCTTAATGTTTTAAGTTTTTGCCCTAATTTGATTTTTCCCTCATCATAGAATGCACAGATAGCAAAATAACAGTAAAGTAAGGGGACGGTGAAGGAGAAAGAGAGGGAGATGACTGCAAACCATAAATAGCACATTTTTGTTTAGTTTCCTGTTACACAAATGAAGAAGATTAGGGTCCAAAGCAATTTAAAAAAAAACAAAAAAACAAAACAAAACAAAACAAAAAAAAGGTCTGTATCACCTCGTCAAACCTTACACACCTCCTTGTATAGGTTGCAATTCAATAAAATCCACACACAAAATCGACTGAAATTCAATGAATAAGGATGAAGGAGATTTTCTGAATTTGTTGTGAATATAATAACTAGAAGCATTTTGGAGGGCAGCCAGCCAGAAGTGTAGTCACTGCCAAGGCTGGAAAACTGTCTTTATTGTAAACACTTACACTGTGTACACAAGCTCCTCTTGTCCAACTATTACATTAAACGTATCAGATATGTAGATTTAAGTTTGAAAAGTTTGACTTATATTTATATTTTAAACTGAATTGTTTGTGAATGATGAATTCATGGACTGATCCATCATTAATAACCAGTGATGTTATAATATTTAGCTTTGTCAGTTTTTCTTATCATAAAAAAATCACATAAAAGACATCTAAAG
>JAPZDX010000017.1:14677100-14689444 GCA_029783625.1 Naso annulatus | reverse complement strand
CTGCAGTTACTTATAGCAAAGCAGTCTTTATGTCATTAGCTCGAATAAATCTTCAGTCTCCATAAATCTGAATTTCTATTCGACTTTGTAAAATGTTTCAGTGCTTGAATGATTTAGATTTTCCAGCTGTTGATCGAAACACTTGCAATAAATTTCAGGCACCATAATGTCAACGGCAAATGTTATAAAAATCATTATTAATGTCCAAGTGAATTATCCAAAAACAGAATTCTTAAAAAAAATGAATTGGACCTTCTTCTTCTGTCTGTGTTAAATGATAGACAATGACCCACTTTTTGCCTCAGGCATCAATCTCACTGTTACTTGATACAGATAAAGACTTCACTCTGTAATTAAGGTCATCTGAAGCACAGCAGCTTCGATATGCCTTTCAAGCAGCGCCACAGTGAGCCAGACAGCTCAAAATGAGGCTAGTGCCTGTCTTAAAGGGACAGTTCAGCCAGAAATGAAAATTTAGTCATTATCTACTCACAATCATACTGATGGAACTTCAAATGAAGTTTTTTAATTCACAAAACACTGCTGAAGTTGGCCAAGCTTCAGACAGTGTGTGCACGTGTGCATTGGAGCGACAGTCTACGGTGAATAGTGAGGCTAAAAACATGGCATTAGTGACATTTTTCAAACAACTTGGCATATCAAGCCTTCAGGACACATTGATTACTTCTGCTGAGCAGTATGGGAACATTTTATGATTTTATTATGTTTTCTTTTACATTAGAAAATTGATCCCCATTCACTTTAATTGCTTGGGAGATTACTGCAATGCCTTTTCCCTGTTTAAGTCGAGCAGAGTTTTGTGTATTATAAAACTTCACCTGACTTTCCATCAGCATGAGGGTGAGTAGGTAATGAGTGAATTTTCATTTTTTGGTGAACTATCCCTTTAATACCACAAGTTTCTGTCCCTAATAACTTTATTGTAAACCTTCTCACACTCAGGATAATAACCAGGCTAATCATATCCATGTTACAGTAGATTCAGATGAAAATGTGACATTTTAAATTGTTCATTATACCCCTAAGACACCAATGTTTACCAACTACACCCATAACAGACGTGAAAAATACAGTATTATGCACTCAAATGTGTAATTAAACTGCTAGGTTTACTGAGATAAGGTAGCGAAAGACATTCAGGTCCATGAAGTGAAAAATTGCCTCGGCTTTACCACAGTTGACACTGCAGCTGTACGTGCGTCAGTGGAGGTTTAACCTTGAATCTCTAGCTCAGTGTTTAAACACACGTGTTCCCGCTGACATAACAACATGTTTACACTGACCAAACAGAGAAAGAATCTGTATGACAACATGCTTCCAACATGCTCTTACATCCGTGCCGGTATTGATTTCCACAAGTACATGTTTGACCTTTATAACTGATGTTGAGACATTGGCCATCAGTTCAAAAAAAGAATGGATGACCCTTAAAAAGTAAACACAGAATGTGCTCTTCAAACAGTTATAGATAACAACGGATATGCATGTATGTTTTGCTCAATAAGTAAGTATGCTCACATGCTGTGGAGTAATTGGTTATCTGTGGGATCTGGCGTAGGTGAGCCCCGAACCATCCCTTAGTTATACTGTTATTGCCGAGCGATTTCCCAAGAGACCTTGAGTTTATCTTTCCTCTTCTCTCCCTCCATCTGTACATATACTGAACCCATTAATGCATGTTATTAACTCCACATCATCTCTTTTCTGTTGTGTGTGCTCCCATCTCTCTCCTTTCTTCTAACTTAACTTAACCAGTTGAGGCAAACCATCACCCACCCACAGTCGGTTTCTGCCTGTTTAAAGGGATTTTTTCTTGCCACTGTCACCAAGTGCTTGATCATGTGTTAATTAATCTGTAAATAATATATATAGTATGGACCTGCTTTGTATGAAAAACTTTGGTTGTGTTAGGTGCTTAATGAAAATAAAAGTAACTTAAGTGTTTTTTTTTTTACTATACAGAGCTCCAGTTGTTTGTTTGTAGGAATTATTCCTTTGAAAAGTGACAAAACAACAGTTTAAATGTGTGAAATAATCCTAAAAACTTTAGAAAAGGAAAATTAAAGGATAATTTCTCTTAAAGATAAACAGCTTAGGTTTATTATTGTGGCTCTAGGTTTGTTCTTAGTTGGAAGAAATATGAACCTTTAAGCACTGGAGTGATACTGATACTACTTAGTTTCATAAACCTAATAATGAACTAAGTGAAGTATGATTTTGAGCATGCTAGGAATGAATACCTTCAGACTTATCAAATTGCTCAATTTAAGTTCTAAAAGCAGATGTCCTGCTCCACAGTCAACAGCTCCACTGTGTGTGTACCTTCTCTTGACATTCCTCTCTGTGGTTATTAGAGCTGTAATAACAAAAGTGGCCAAAATATTCATGTTTTGTGACTAATCGAAGCCATGAACTGTAATATGATGGTAATAGTGGGGTATTAGTTTAATAATAAAGAGCTAATACATATGTAATAACATGCAATAACCAAAGTAATAACTAGTTAACAGTGTGTATATCTGGGTAATATTTGATTGAAATTTATGTAACAAGGCAATAACGGCCCAAAATCTAAGGAAACAAATTCAAAAATGTTAAAGTATTTGGTAAAATATGGTAATACTTTGTTAACATGCTAACAATAAAATGGCTACATCAGTACAATATTTGGATTCAAAAATGGCACTGAGGTGATATTTATTATAATAACATAATAATAATGAGGTTATATGTATTTTGATATTTTGATCTAATCGTGGTTGTTAGAAACTACGAGAAGCATTTCCAGATAAGAAGTCACAGGATTAAACATATAGTTTGTGCAGTATTACCTTGAAACAAAAGGAAATGTTTCGAACATAAGACCTGGATTAATTTCAGCATTATAATATGGTAATAACCAATTTTAACCTCCAAGAGGTTTCATTTAATTTGAAAGGTATTACACTGATTGTACCCCATAATACTGTAAAAACATTAACTTAGTACCTCATTGTTGTAAAGATATTACGATATTCATATTACCGTATTATCATTTTTAACTCGAATATTGCACTGATGT
Source organism: Naso annulatus (assembly GCA_029783625.1). Classification (NCBI taxonomy): domain Eukaryota; kingdom Metazoa; phylum Chordata; class Actinopteri; order Acanthuriformes; family Acanthuridae; genus Naso; species Naso annulatus. The sequence goes on along the minus strand of JAPZDX010000017.1, from coordinate 14,686,362 downwards.
AACCATTTTATTGTTAGCATGTCACCAGAGTATTACTGTGCTTTACCAAATAGTTTAACCTCTTCAGATTTGTTTCCTTATTATTATCCTTCAAGCCGTTATTGCCCTGTTACATAAATTTCAGTGAAATATTACTCAGATATACACATTGTTATTATCAGGCCATTACCTACTTGTTACTTTGACATTTACATAGTATTACATGTGTATAACCTCTTTATCATCAAACTATTACCCAACTATTACCATCGTATTTCCATACTATGAAGTAAAGCTACAAAAAATAAGAAGAAGAAGAGAAAGAAAAAGAAAATGAAAAAAGAATTGTAGTAATTATACATAAAAGAAGGAGAAGAAGAAGAAGATGATAATGATGATAATGATTAAGAATAAGAATAATAGCTTAAAAAAAAAACTAGATAAACTGTTCTCTTTCATTGACTGCACATCCACCATGTGGCGTACTACAAATACTTCACATTTTGGCCATAAATAAATATGATTAGCTAACCTCTATACAGTTCCATGCCATTAAGAAAAAAAACGGACAAGATGTTAAATTCCGTTTAACCCGTAAAAAGCCCATTCCTTCAAAATAATCTTAAACAATCACAGAGAAATTATAAACCAAGTGGTGTAGCGATGTTAACTCATATGTTCGGTATACTCACAAGTGTGTCAGCGTCCAGGAAGACACATTTGCTGTACTGGGTGAGAGTCCAGCAGTGGATCTTGGTGAAAGTGATGCCCAGCTCAGGACGTCCCAGCAGGGACAGATGGAGACGGTCCCCACTGTCCATCAAATCCACTAAGATGACCTCATCAAAGACATTCTTAAGGGCAAGCCTGATGAGACATAAAATATATGAATGGTTAGGGACTGTTGGCAGCATTTTCATCCACTTCATTTTATTTGTGGAGCTGATGGATGTGCTACACAGCTGGCAGAGAGGAGACGTGTCACCCACCTTGTCTTTTCTGAGACGTTTGGTGTCACCATGACAACAATGCTCCGAGTTGTTCCATGACGGCGTAAACTTCTAGCCACCACTGTAGCTCCCATGCAATATGACTCTGTAGTGGCTAAAGTGACGAAGGCCTCACCAGCTAGAGAATATTCACATAACAGGAATAGAAACAAGGGTGCATTGATCTCATTGTCAGTCTCATGAAACTGTTGTCACAAATAAATCTGCACCAGCTGTTCAAATAAGTTAAACCCTCCAGTCCTTAGTAAGCTCCCAGTAAATACTTTTAATCTAATGGTTTACTAAAACAGACTGCACTATTGAAGTTAAGAAAATGTATGTGTACATGGGCTGATAGGAAACTTGTTTAATCAAGAGGTATGTACAATCTAAATAGGTCAGTCAGTCACCGTGGCATCACAAGCAAGCAGACGTCCCAAAATAGAACGAGTTCACTTCCAAAACTACTGGCATGTGCCTGAAACTTTAACACAACAAAAGACAACCAACAAAAACAGCTTTACGACTGAAGTGAGCTACAAATATTGTAAGTGGCAGTCTGTAAAGCCTTAGGAGAGGTTGGAACTTGAATTTTTGTAGCTTAAACAGATATTTCCCACAAATCATAGCATTAACACAGTTTGAGCAGTGTGAAGGGGTACAGAGTCTATTCTGATTTCAGTGCGTTCTATACAACCCCACAACCAGAGAGAATTACAACTGTGTTTCAAAGGTTCAGCGCTGAAGGTTTTTAGGGAAATTTTCTTATTTACTTAACCTACTTTTACTCTGTTTGGTGAAGGTCACCTACTATAGCAAACAAGCAAATTTTACTCCTAACAGAACTCAACAGTTGAGGAGTGGAATGTGATCTTATACATCTTTAGTTCATTTTTATGATATAAAGGCACCTACCTGACATCCTTCTGTATATTCAGTGACTTTGCTTATCTAAAAGAGGCAATCGGGAGTCTGCGGAGCTTTGATGCAGGTTTCCTCTCACTCATCTTGGCACCGGCTGATACTGGAACCTTAAATACTGAGAGCATGAATTACTGTCCGCCACTGCACAGTGACGTCACATCCCGTTCTGTGTTTTTCAGCCGTTCTCGTCTGCTCATGTGTTTGTTTAACTGGTCATTCAACTAGCAAAATGTGAGTTTGGCCAAGCCTTGTGCAACAGGCTAAACCTCTAAACCTGCCCTCTTGTCGTCTGTTGATGCAGTGTGATAACTTTCACTTTCCACATGTTCCTCTCTCACTCCGCGGAGGCATTTTTCATCACGCTCCTGCTGTAACCCCCTTATTTTCATCTGCAGGCCCAGGCAACGCTCTTAGTGCAAACTGAATAAAACAAAAAAGCAGAGAAGCCGACAAATAAGCAGACAGAAAATGATCAAAGAGTGACATAAAAGCGCAGAGTATAAGTTTGAGTATGTCCTGAGGCTTTCAGGCAGAAGGTTTCCAAACTGTAAGCTGAACGAACATAAATTTGTTTGGTCCCACTATCAAACTGCTTACTTGTAGAAGATGAAGTGTGTATGTGTGTGTGTATGTGAGGGGAGGGGGATGTGTAATATTTTGATGTAGGCCACTATGCAACAATTTGATGAACTCAAAATTTTTGCAGTAACTATGTGAAGGGCTGCTGTACAATAACTTTGTTAACTTTTGTTCAGTTACTTTAAATAGGGCATCTGTGTTCGGGGCAATGTGCAATACTCTTGGGGTCTGAGACTTTAAGTGTAGCTTGACTGTATGTGTGTGGCTGTGTGGCTGTGTGGCCTGTGCTCTTTTGAATGACCAAGACAAAATCTAAAAATCACAAAATTGCACTGAATTATGAGGGGGTAAAAACTAACCCAAAAACCAATAATGAGGGGAAAATGAAAGAAAATCCAGGAAGACGAGAGCGACAGAGTTCTTACCCTTCTTGAATAGACAGACATCCGCATCCGCGAACCAGTGCCTCTGATCGCTGATGTCACACGTTAACTGGACTCTATCTGCCCAGAGGCACCCAAGTTTATCCTTGAAGAGCTTAATTATTGTGATCTAAAAAAGACTTTGAGGACATATGATCAGCATGTGACTTGTTCTACTACACAGAAGAACACCATTCCGGATCTATGGTACGTCTCAGTAAGTGGGGCTTACAAACCCCTGCCAATGCCTTCCTTTGGTGCTTCTTACCACAGCAGTGTGTATCTCACGCCTGTATGCAAATCCTCCTTCAGATGCCTGGAGTTTGAGGAGAGAACAGAGAAAATCTGGTCAGAGGCCAGCATCTCCTCTCTGTAGGCATGCTTTGAGTGTACTGACTGAAAATGTTTTTATGATGTGTGTGATGATATCAATAAACTATTCACGACCTTGAATCTTGAATATGTAAGTAACTTCTGGGTGCTGCCGAAACAGGGAGCTCGGAGCTATGACTTCCTCTCTGCCATGAACTAACTCCAACTGCAACACTTGCTTTTTGTCTCACCTCCCCAGAGGACCGCAGGTGGGTTGGCGAGACAGAGGGAACTTTCAGAGACAGAACTTTCTGTGTGTCTGCCTGTGCGGTTACATGAACAACCAAAAACGCTGTAGTATGTATGCCAGGCCGGTTGTTGGCAGTGTAACTTTATAATAGCATATGACAGGAGCTGCTGATTGTGTTTACTTCCTGTTGCTGCTCAGTGTATCTTTACCGTAACCAGAGCCAAAAATTAACGAAATGCGGCCATAGTTGAACTCTTAAATTATGCTACGAACTCTTTAATTCACCTCAACAGACTGTCGTCATATCAAACTTGCTTTGGCTGCACTGTGGAGTTTTTAACCTGATTTTGGTAGTAGCTATTCCATTGACTTGTGCTAGCATTAGCATTAGCTTAGTCTCCGCTTTCACAGGCTTTCCATTTTGCCAGTTTAACACAGCTGGTGTTGAGTCGAATTTGGTTTCCCCGTTGTGATCAGGTGGGTTCGGAGGGGAAACTGATCTCAATGGGAAAACAGAAGTCGACACACCACCGGGGGTCCTGGAGGCAAGACATATCTGGCGTTAGCCCTTGTTATTGACAGTTATGTGAGTCTCTACCTGCTAATACAGAAGTAAATATACAGACGCTTCCCATCAGTCAGTTATCAAGGGTATTGAAATTCAAACATATAAGTATTTTTGACCCTCACACTATCAACTCCCCAGTTATATAAATGTCAACTCTTTTTATACAGACAACCACATTCAATCACATGACCTAAGTTGGTTTGATTTTGCGATAAAGGCAGTAAGATGTGTTCAAAAGATCCATAACAGCTTGAAAGTTGACAGTGACTTCGACATTAGTGCATGACAATCAGATGACAGTAATGACGAAACACAGATAAACTATACAACACCACTTTATTGAAAACATGTACACACACTTTAAATCCACTCACAGAAGTAACATTGATTCGATCATCAGATGTTATGCATGTAAAACTGAGACAAGTATGAATACAAAAATTTCCAAAAATACACTTCAGATTGAGATCACGGTTGTTGATATGAGAATGCTCCAAGCACACTGCAGCATCAAGCCTAAGGCAAAATCAGCAGGCATCTATACACATTATTCTCAATATTTACAGCTCACAAGGGTACAACTCATTTTAAATTGTAGCAATGGCAACAGTTCTCTGACCAGAAATGTCGCAAAATGCAAAAGCTCTGATTTTATGACACTTAATGTGCTTGTTTGTGACTCAAATTTACTGATGAGTCATCAGCAAGTCAGAGGGGACCAACATGAAAAACATAATGCAGAGAACTTGTTAATGACCATAATTGCAGAGAGAGGGGCATCAGCGTGGCCTCAGGGTGTTGCCTGTGTTTCATAATTGCTGCTCTGCTATGGCAAGCAAAAAAAGAGCGTTAAAGCAGAGTAATAACCCTGATAAAATACACAGAATGCAAAAAAGTCGTCTCACCCCATCAGGTCATTTCTATCTGACTAATTCTAAAAACCTTATTTTCTTAAAACGAGCTAATTAATGCGCCATTGAGGTAAAAATATGTCAACTTCTGTCCAATAAAAATCATCTTTGCGCAAGAAATTTCGAGACACTATCTTGTTTTATTTTCTGCTACCTTTAAAGGTCAATTTATCTGTTTTTGATCACTGGGGGGCAGTTAAAAGACAAAATATTTTACCTTGTAAAGATGCCCTGGCAAACATGATGGCAAACTTTTGCTTGTTTACACATCTAGCAGACACATAGAATCACAAATAACCAATCACAAACATGTTTGACTCAACCTTACAATTAACACTTTGATGTTCAATCCACCTTTGGTTTGGTTTAGGTCTCCACAAGCTGATATGGATGCATTCATTTGTGCAGCTTTAAGAAAACAAGAAGTAACAGTCCGGAAGCAGACAAAGATGACTTTTGCAATGCACAAAATTAGAATCAATGTCTAACACAATAAAGAAAAAGCAGATGGTTATACTGTATGTTACAGTTTTAAATGTGATTCAAAATATCCAAAGCAATCTCACTTACAATTACACGTCACTTTATAGTTTACACATAGGGCCAGAGCCACAGAAGGATTGCACTGCTTTTGCACCCACTAAACCTGTGCTAATAAGAGAAAAGACATAGTGTGCAATCTACAAAAGCAAAGGGTGAATTGCACACTAACTGCACTGCCACTCCAAGCTGCACCTGTCCAACTTCCATGCATGTAAATTGGGGAATATTCAGAAATTTGGGGCAAATCCCTATGCAGATAAGCCTTGCAGCAAATACCATCTAATTCATAGAGTCCAGCGCTAATCACCACAGGCAGTTACAACGGTGCTATTTAAATCAGTGCAATTTCTCTCTCTCTTCAAAGTTTGTGAGCTTTACTGAACTGATACTGAGTGATATAATGGTTGAAACCTACAGTCATATCATGGTGCTATTAGCGAGTGCAATCCATTCTTTGTGGTTTTGGTCCTTAAGGTTTATACATGGAGTAATTCTCTACTTTGTGTTTCACAATCTCCACCACATCCTCACATCACAATCAGCATTCATCAACAGTTCCTTCTGCTGGATTGACATCCAGTCACACGATGATAACAATACAACCTGAAACAACTTTGTGTGAGGCTGTAAAAAGGGTAAGTGTAAATTCTCAAAATAGCAACAAGAACCCGTTTTTACCTCAGCCACAGAAAACCTGACCTTTATTTTGTCATTTCCTCTCTTTTATAAGTATATTTTATCTCCTGTTGAAACAAACACATTTTATTTTAACAGGGATTTTTTTGTCATGTAATTTCAGTACATTGTACATTTACACAGCACTAATTTAGACAATACAACAGAGTAATGACATATTCTGCTTATAACACTGTTGCTGAGTTTCGTGTCTTTAAGAAAAAAGTTTTTATTCTTTAATTATTTCCAATTTTTGCTTTTATATTTTTCATTTGCCCTGAGGCAGCATTCAAGGGTGTGCAACAAAGGGTCAGTTCACATAAAACAAACAAACGGACAAAAAATGGAGGCAGAAGTTGCAGACATAGGAATAAAACAATAGCTAGTCACCACAGATGTTTTTGTTTCTGTTTTTTTCTTTGCAATTTTGGTAAACAAACCCCATCAGTCTTTAAGGTGCAAAATACAACACATACATTCTGAGCCAGACGGTTAAAAGACATCAGCTTTGTTTGATCCTTCTTAGATGGAAGCTGCGGGGGGGGGTGCTGCTGCAATCAATGCTTAGAAATACTTACAAAATCAGGACAAAACATCTTCACTGTAACAAACACTTGATTGACTCTTATTATGCAGTTTACCTGACCCATGCAGCACCTACATTACACTTGACACACTTGGTTGAATTTAGTAATGTGTGACATGTACATTTAAAAGACATGTAGGGGAAAAAACACTGTGTTTGTGTGTACAAGAGTTACACACACACAAATAAACACAAAGCCGTGTGCAAAACAGCTACAGTATCTGCTGAAATCATCATCAAATCACAGCAGCGCCACTGGCAACTAGGGTTCGAGTTTAGTTACAAAGGAACAAATAGCAACAGAACAATCGTACTTGTTTTATTTAACGATTTTCAAGTTAGGCTATTTATGGAACTAGAGGCTAAAAAATACCAGCAAATGACAAAATGATTGAAAGTTGAATGTAGTTGAGCTTTGTAGAGAAGGCCACTGACTTGTCTTGTGCGTGTGCAGACGGTGCCTAGGACGTCCTGAGCAGGTTGCTCATCACTGAAATCAAAAGCACAGAACAGTAAATAAATTCATGTGTGACTGGATTAAAAAGTGACTTCCTGTTAACCTTTAAGTCCAGTATATTGAGAGCAGATAGTCAGTGCACTACCTGTGTTTGACCACTAGATGCCAGGCTACACACACATTTGGATTTGGCTTAGTTTTAAGGCAACTATTGCTTTTAAACATATTATTGATGCCTTTAAAGTCTCACCTCATTAGATACTGTGCTAAGACAAACATATACAGATGATTTTGGTGTCTACATTCTGTTGACGTAAGTAATGAGTTGACCAAAAACACCATTTTCACTTCTGGTCTGTGCTTCAGTGCCACGCTGAGGTACCTGAACTTCTTTAAATATTTAATTCAAAAGATCTAATACATTTTTACCCTTGCATGCACAAGTGGGTCAAAAATGACCCGGTTAGGTTGTTTTCTTGCAATATCTTTAAAATTATAAGTTGCTTCATTTCATATTCCAGGTATTCCTCAGAAAACATGGTTTTGACATCATGCCATTTAAAATTTTAATTTATCTTTTCGACATTTTAAGAAATTGTGTTTTTTGTATCACTACACCAAGCCTCCATAAGTGGGTCATAAATAACCCGCATGCATTTTCTATGGAATCTCACAGAAACTTTTGATTCTTATCAATGGTGGTCAGGAAGCCCAATGCACACTTTAAGATCTGATAGGCCTATATGTAGTATCATCTTCATTTTTTACCTCCAAGTATTTGATTTGATGAAACTGATAATTCAATAACATGACAACATTCAAGTTTGTAGGCCTACGCGTCACACATTCATTGCATAAAAATGTATGTTATTGTCATGTATCAACAAACTAGCTTATTTTTGAGTTAGCTAACACTAGCTAGCTAACTAGAGAAGCTAACATCACTGTATTGTGTGTGTGCGTGTGTGAGAGTGTGACTATGTGTATTTATGTTATTTTTGACTATTGTGTGAAAGATGTTAGTATCTTGTATCAACAAATTAGAATATTTTATAGCTAGCTAACATTACCTTTCCTTACTTTTATCTCAAAGCAGTAGTTGTTGGTTTTACCCTCAACAGACGATAAGCTTCACTATGATTAATGTCATGAATTAAACTTTCCAACAGTATATAAGACAGTTTAGATAAGATTTGTTGGCTATAACAATAAAATAAACACATTAATTCATGATTCATGATAATAGTTCAATAATATATTATCACCGACATAATCTGCATAATGTGTAGCTGAGTACATTTTGCTGCTATTGATTCAGTTCTTTTACTTAACTAAGGTTTAAAATGCAGGACTTTCTCTGACTTATGCTTATTATTAGGCGTTAATGTGTTAATCACAATGTTAAGTCCGAGTTTAGTTTATTTTTTTGAAAATCACATTAATAACATGCTAATATGTCCCTTCTATGCACCCTTCTGATCACATAGGACCCTGTCTCTTTAACTTTGTGTGCTGGCTGCTGTTTTGTTCCGTCCTCATCACTGTGAGTGTTTATTCTATTTATTCTTTAAATTTCTTCTTTGTGTTAATGTGATTCCAAAACAAGAGACTCTGATATGAATTGCTCTCCATTAGTAATGAATTTTTTAAAAAAAATCCTGTCATGCAAAATACAGCAATTTTATACATGTGATAAAAATGTGATTGATCACAAGTAAGACAATTAATCGTCAGATGGGACAGCCAGCTGAAGCGTCTTTGTGTCTGCGTGTTTATTAGATCCAGAAAAACAAGGACTAAACAATTAGAATCTATAATATACAAAATGAAAAAGACATTATATCTGACTAAGAAACCATCCTGATATGAGAAGAAAAACCTTTTCTAATTCCGTCAGAGTCTAATTGATGACTGAGCACAGCTTATCCAACCTTAGAGAGACTTTCATTCTATTTTCTCTACCCAGTGTTACTGGGAATGTATTGTGCAGCTGTCCTGGTGCTGCCACAAGAGGAGGTAATGATTGCCGCTATTTCATACCCTTTTTTTTTTTTTTTTTTTTTTAAA
>JAPZDX010000017.1:14520340-14537354 GCA_029783625.1 Naso annulatus | reverse complement strand
AGGAGTGCCTGCGCCGGGCTCCGCCGGACTGCGCCGTGCACGAAACTTGCAAAATGCACCTGGACACACCCCGTTGGTGCGGTGCACCTGCGCTGCGCCTAGACTGCGCATGGTCTACGAAACTAGGGCCCCTTGTCTCGCACTATCCCTTATTTGCACACCACTGCATCATCATCAACAGTCTCTTGATATAACGCTTACAAGGACAATTTTTCTGCTTTAAATACCTTTTCCAGATAGACTACTTTTATAGTGTGGTTTTAGCAAGCTACAAATATGGGTATCATGAGTATTTCAATTTAAAACTGGATTATCATCACTACCTGAGCTCGTGACAATTGGTATGTGTGCATGTGAAAGTTCCTGACTTCCAAGCAGAAGCAGCACATTGTTGGAGTCTCTGAAGATCTCAGTCAACAGGCATTGGAAGACCAAAATTTAATGTCAAGGATCATCACCGATAAAGGCAGTTGGGTCTACAGCTAACAGCTGTCTTGGCAGTGGAAAAAAACGTCTGAAGAAAGGGACGTCAGGTCAGCAGCACAACTAGGTGAAGGTCCAGGTATGAATGCATCATTTTATTGTCCCCACACTGTTAATCTGCTAAAGCAAATCCAGGGTTGTTCACATTGAATGTCTATTGCCGATACAACTTTGGGGAAGATATCTGATAATGAAGTCAGTGTAGGAGTTTAAAGACTTTGATTGCATGTCACAAACTCTGAAGTTCTGTCAAGTTGCTTAACATTATTGGCAGTAGCGGTCGACTAGTAAATGCAATTTGCAGAGATTTAGGCGCTGAAAGCAAAGCCAAGGAGATTTCAGCCTGTATGACCCCTCGATGGCATGACTATGTAATGTCATTCCATTTGGCAAGAAAGGTTCTCCTACTTTTCCGTGGCTAAAGAACACCTTGGCCGTGGGTTGAGCTCAGTAGTTACAGGCATTGATGATGTAGAGTAGCTCATGGGAGGATTATCTTATGCATTTGCAGCAGCTTTTTGAGAGGTTACAAGTGGTAGGTCATACTTTGAAATTCAAAGAGTTAGTTAACTACCTTGGGCATCAGGTGGGTCAAGGAAAAGTAATCCCACCTAATGCTATTACGGAAAACCATCCTCAATCCTCATCCTCCAAAGTCATCGAATTTGTGACTCGAGTCCACACCTCTGCCGTTTGCATTAGGAGTATCTGACTGACCAAATATATTGGCATGCAGCATCTGAATACATGACATTTGAAATAATGTAATTTATCACAGGTCAAGGAGTTTTCTGCAATACGTTTCTTGTGCATGTTCACATCATAAAGACGATGATCGTAAATATTTGATACATTGGGCAGCCCAAGTATACAATTTCTTTCTCCACCCCCAAACAAAGCAGACTTATACAATAGAGTTTTACAATCCATGACGACAAAATGTAAGTATATACTGTATTACATATACTTTTTTAAAGACTAAATGACCAAATTGATACACAGGCTGGCCAATATTACTGACGGAGGTAGCCTTGGATGAAAGTTCGGAGATTTTGCTGGGTCTCTGATGATCAGTTTGGAAAAAGCTAGACCTGGCAGGTGATGTGTTAACCACAGTCACATGACCTTCCTAATAGAAAGTTACCCTTGCATAGAGAAGAGTAGTTAACGCTTTTACTTCTAAAGCAACATGCACTGAGACTTACAAGCTTAGAGATGGGATTTCTCAGCAGCCTCAGGTTAGTGTGCAATGTAGTCTAAATGATAAGAATGAAAGCATTTTGTAACTGCAGTTTTAACTTACAAATAGATATTTAGTTATATTAAGAGCAAAATGTTTAAAGATGAACATGTTTAGTGATTTCCACATGTCATGCCGTTGTGTCCTCTGATGACAGTTTGACAATATTTTCATTCAATTTGTGGATCAGTGTTACTCTAACAAGATGTTCATTTACATGGATCAGTGGAGTTGCTATGGTTATTGCTGATGAGTCACTCAGTGTTAGGAGCTGATCTTATTTTGAATGCCGCACAATGAGAAGATACTGAAAATAGACGAGTGGGAAAAGTTGTGTAGGAGTTGATAGAAATAAGGAATATTTGCTTGCACATGCCACTATTTAATTATTAAATATTCTGAGCTGGCACCAGTAGCAATGCAGCTAAAATTAGATTTTTGAAATTTAACACATAGAAAATACACAAACAAGTTGATTATCTATTGTACTGTAATTTATTACTGAAGAGGAAATGTGGATAGTAAAACAGCGAACACTAACAGAACATGTTTGCGACTCATGTTGGTATCTTCTTCTGGAAGCGGTCAGCAGCATCCTTAAGTCAGTTGACAGATGAGGTCGGGGGGTATCAGTTTCTTCCTCCTTATAAAACCAAGGATGGGGGGGCAGTGGGTTTCCCTGGCAAAACCAGGGGTGGACTGGTACTGAAGTGAAAACACGTAAAAGCACTGCAGTCTCTCAAAATAGAGCTGCTGCTGCTGTTAGCTGGGACCTTGCTCTTCTTCTTGCTTCATCCTCTTCCTCAGCTGCTCGCCTATATCAAGCAGAGGGTTCGTTTTGGTTGATAAGGTCTTTATTGTGTCACTAAACCGGCTGGTCTCTGTTTCCCTATAATAAAGGAAAAACACACAAATTGTCAGATCTTGAAAGGAAAATGAAATTTCACTTAATGTGGAGGATGGTGATTGAAAAAAAAAAAGCAAAGAAGAAAGAACATGACAAGCTGCTTACAGGAGTTTGCGTTTCTGTGACTGTTTCATCTGACTGAAATCTGTCGGCTCTGGTCTCTTCACCGGCCTGAAGAGAGAAGACAGGACATTTTTACAGGCATGCACTACAACATAAAGATATGACTCCAATTCAACCTACATAGTGTAGCATGTAGCGATTGGCTATCCCTGCAATGAAGTAGCAATCAACTAAACTATATCACATCTGTATTTTTATCCTAATCTGTCTATTGATTACTAAGAAAATATCAATCATCCATCCATGCTTGTAGTCATGCTTAAAATTTATTGGGTGACACAGGAGGTTGAGGTTGAATTTTATTTCTGAACTAAATTAATGCTTAAAAAATTATTTGTTTTACACATTATTATAACAGGGAAAAAAGGCTCATAAAAATTGTTTTGGTTCTCATATGAATCAACAGTCAAGAGCCAGGAGCTTCTGACATGGTGGGTTGTGCTGCAGCCAGCGCGCTGCTGTCCACTCGAATGATCTCTCATTAGTGTGGAGCGGGATCTGATGAAAATGAGCCCTCTGCTCCGAGCTGGAAAACTTTTACGACCATGTGAATAACTACTTCATCACATAAATGACTCGGTGCAGGAGGCGAGCAGAACGGGATTGAAATGGTAGTGGGCATAGCTCCAAAGGGAAGAGAGATAATTGAAAAATTTCCCCGTAAAAGTCTGACACAGATAGGATTTATGCTTTCTGTTGAATTGCAGTGACTGCTTCAATTTTGCTTTTATTCTTGTGATGTCCCGCCTCTTTACAATGCCTTAATTCACAGACTGTACCTTTAAATTCTCCTGCCTCTATCTGATTGCTGAAAGTCCCTACATTTAATATTTTTCAGAAAGATGCAAAAGAAGACTTGATTTTCCATTCTGAATGTGGACTCACACACTGAAATACTGGACCTGTCTGAGTAGTGTATAACCTGTTCAAGCAGTGACATAAAGATGTATTCCTGGAGAGGATTTGAAGATACTCATTCTGACAGTAGAAAAGAATGATGACACAAACTACAGTGCTTGTGTCGTCATTCTTTTGGCAGTGCCAAAAGCTGACCATTCTCCATGAGCACTTATAATGGAACAGTAGGATCACAGTTAGGAACCCTAGATTTACTTTTTTAGATTCAGTTACCAATTTAATGCAGTTTCTAAATTAGCCCATTTGTTTGTGTTCACACGTTGACCTTCGACAGTCCTAAATAAATGCTATGCATGATCAAGCTGTTCTCTCACTGGCCTGAAATATTATCAGGAAGATAGTCTTAATCATGTAAATAAAATATCAATTTTCAGTGAGCATGTATACGAGGTCTGGACTACAATCTACAACCAACAATCCTGCATCTTACAGTATTAGAGGATGCAAGGCTTCAAGAATTCGCCTTCAGGGATGGACCCAACACTCACACAATTGCCCTTCAGACAGCACATAATTTTGAGGTGCAATCATGAATTAGTAAAATAAAAGAAATTAAGGAACACTCAGCAGAAGTACAACAGCAATTTAAAAGCCAAAATCCAGAAAAATGTAATCTAAATGTGGAAAAAGTGTTGTGTTAAGTTACTGCTAATGCAAACTGAAAATTTCCTACAGTTGCAGCTTCACATAAAAAGTTTTTAGCTCGCAAAATGCAAGCTGACTTCTATTTTGAAGAAGGCTGGTCACAGGAAATACACTGTGTTCTGTAGCTTACATGTTTTCGGTAACGTCCGTGTTTGCAAAGCAAAGGTATGGTCCTTTTGAGCATTTGTTGACAGTGGATCAGTTTTAAATATGTCTGGGAGGAGTTTTATACCTTACTGTGAAAGTAATAGAACCAGAACTGAGCTGTCAATGATGATGAAGAGCTGCAGGCTACAGGTAAGTTAACAAAATCCCTCATTCAAGTTATCAAGTATTCTCTTAACATTCGACATATTGTTCATTAGGTGCTTTTTGCATTTTGCTTTAAAAACTAATGCTCCGCCATGAATTGGACCTACTGTCAACGACATCCTATCAGCTATTTAGCAAACATCGGGGCCAATATCCGATACCAATATTGGATCAATGCATCCCTAGTGAATACACCACACAATACTTAGGGCCCTATTTTGACGATCTAAGGTGCACAGTCTTAAGCGCACAGCTTTCAGTTGGGGTGTGTCCAAGTCCACTTTGCATTTTAAATAGCGTATAATCTAGGCACAATGTGAGGTGCAATGGTGTTGGATTTAGTCCTTTCATTAATCATAGGTGTGTTCTGGGCATGACAACAAATAAACCAATCAGTGTGTCATCTCTCATCCTCTTTAAAAGCCAGGTGCACTGGAATATTGTGTATTGCTATTTAGACTGAGAAGGCAATCTGTCACAGAAGTGAGCGCTTTAGCCCTGAGGAGACAGATCAGCTCATGCTCGAGGTAAAAGTGCGCAAGCAGATTATATATGGGGGCAGCAGCCATCTCAATACAATGGATTATGATAAACTCCATGATTTCACTGCATCCTTAAGTCAGTTGACAGATGAGGAGGAGGAGCTGTAGTGCTCTTCAGTAGGAGTATTGCTCCGTGTCCCCATGTGTCAAAAATAGAGTCCGTGCCTTATGAACGCGTCTGTATTCACATATCTAAATAGTGCACCCTTTAAATGTCAGGACGACTCTGCGCCACTTACAAAGTGGGTTTTTTGGTCAATAGCGCAAAGGCTTTCTGGTGCCTCAAGATAGCAATGTGTCAAAAAATGCGCCTGACCACACCTTGGTGCCCATGGTTGCACAGTTGAGCACAAGAGCAGTACATACGCTATTTAGACGTGTGTGCTGGGCGAAAAATGACAACTGCATCATTGGAAAATAGCAATGACACTTGTGATTTTGTGCCAGATGGGACATAGGGCCCTTTGTGTGTCGTCTGAAACTGGGTGACGGCTAGTGTTACAAACCCCTTTTTTATGCCTTAGGTAAGTGGTGATTTATTTTTATTCAAACTGAATATTTAAATTAAACATCCAAACCATCTACACACTTCTAAAGGACCACGTTGAAAGTAAGTCAAGTTTTAGGGAATCCTGGAACATGATGTTAATAATAGTTTATCCAGGTAATGGTGGCATAAACATGAGGTCTGTCAGTTTGACAAATCCATAACATATCCATTTCGCTTACATTTACTTTTCTCAAGGGCAAAAGATATGCGATAATTACGGAGCGCCGCACTTGAAAATCAACTGTCATGTTGACACCTGATGTCTGCCATTGGGCACCTTAGCACTTACACTTTATTTTTCCTGCTTTTGCGGCGAGCGGTGGGGGCTGTGGCGACTGGGGCGATGAGCTGAGAGAGCTCTGGCAGGGCGTCAGCCAGTGGCCTCATGTCTCCCACCACAGGCGTGGCCTGCCTGCGGGCCTCCGCTGCCTGCTGCTCTTTGGCCTGTTTGATGGAGCTGATCTCTGAAAGGAGGCAGAGGAATGCACACAGCAAGGAGAGAGAGAGGGTGTGTTACATCTGAGTTTACCAAACAATAAGTAGGGTAAGAGTTCTCTTTCTAGAATACTAAGTAAGTATGATGACTGCATTTTTAACCATGACATATTGATACTGGGTAATAATACACATATGTTAACATTGTGTAAATACTACAGCACCTCTTCAATAACTTTTGCTCTTGCTTTGTTGTAGCTGAAGGTGGTAATGCATCGTAAAACTCATTTCCATCTGTCATAAAAAGGAAAAACTTACAGAACAATTCCATTTGATTTCAAAGATTTAAGTATAATTGTTATCTCTGTCTTCATTTGTATTGTTATGGTGACAGACTTTATTTCCACCTCCCTACCCTCAAATTCTGGTGTACTTTATTTACTAAAAAAGAGACAAAACATATACATAACAAGCTAAAGATGAATTTGACAGAAAGCATTATTATTTTGAAATTCTTGGAGCAAGGGTCCAATATTGTTTTATTTTTTTTGGCTGAACTTAACTAGCTCTACTGGTTTTGTCATCTTCTACAAAAAAAAATGTAATTTAAAAAAACTTAAAACATAAATGCCGGTCTGTACTGGTACAGAAGACTAATGGTTAAGCTGCTAACAATTTACTATACTGTACCTTTACTGTTGGATTGTGTAGCATTCTACACCTCTTTTTCCATCCCACTGTGGCTTGTCTTTTAATACTTTTTTATTAGAATTATAAGCAATATATGTAATATAAAATTATTATAGATACAAATATACAATAACAAATGGTCATTTTACAGATTTGTGATGCAAATAAATAAATCACCTATTTACAGCAGCTCCTTATTCCAACTATTGTCCATACGGAAGAAATGGGTTTTTAGGCTACTCTGTAGGGCAGCACAATTAATCAATATTTAATCAAAATCGCATTATGGACAACTGCAATTTTCATATAGGGGGTGGAGGGTAGGGTGGCAATTCAAGGAGAAATGTGTGTTTCAAAATATAATTAAATTTAAATGCTGCAGTGCTGCAGAGTTGTCCTTGCCTACACATCATACTTGTGTACTTATCATACTTACATAATCATACCAGAATCATTTTAATGTTTTTTAATAAAAATTGGAATAATGATGTAAAAATGATCTTTCCTTCTATACCAATCATATTGTGAATGCATTATTAGTGCAAATAATCACAATTTGATTTTTTTTTTCGTGCAGCCCTACTATTGTGTCTCAAAATTGTAAGTTGGATAGTATTTTATGGCCTTGAACTCATCATAAACCATATTACAAATCTGTATCAAACAATTACATTTTGTTCCCTCCAAAGAGCATACAGACAAAAAGGAGACATTTATGAATTTTGATTGTTTTCCTCATTTGTTTCTATAAGCAGTAGTCTGTTTTAAACCAAACATGAGGTTGTTTTTGCTACCAAGATGTGAGAGAAACAACAGAGTCTTGTGAAATCAGTGCAAGGAATAAAAAGGCTTTGCCTACATTTTTGGTAAAAACTTTGCAGTGAGTAATGAGGAAACTATTTACAAAAACAAGTCTCAACCTCAAATACTGGCATTAATCTGTAAAACTCCAATCCAAAATTTAGACTGCACCGTCCCCACCCTGTGTCCTTGATATGAAAACAGCTAACATTTCAGTTCAATTTTCTATGAATTCCTGAAAACTGTCGGCCATGGAGCTGCTCTTGGGTTTCAGCAAGATTGAGTCGCACAGCCATTAGCACCAAATTATATGCCTGAACAGGATATGTGTTGTCTTACCCAGGAATTGATTGGCTCAGCAGAAGGGTAAGGTTACGGGCCTGATTACAATTATGGGAGATGATGGCAGCAGTAATGATGTTGTCGGTGTTCAGGAGAGGAGTTATAATTAGGGACTTTAAACATGGACGTTCAGCAAAAACGCCCAAAACTCTGACTCTACATGAGCCAGAAAAGCATTGAATAACTGGAGACATTATTATTCACGTTTAAAAATAAGAGTGCAGCTTCATTAAGCAGGTAAAATGGATCTTCATTGAACGCTCAAATGTAACACTGAACCAATGTTAAGATTTAAAAAGATTTAGAAAATGTCTAACATGCTGATATGAGTGTAAATGCTTCACACATTCATTAATAAAGTGTATAAGACAGTTGCCTTGCTCGATTTTTAAAGAGCAGTTCATTTTTATCAACAAATATAATAAAACCTTTTTTGTTATAATTTAATCTCGATCTGTTGGGGAAAAAAAATCTAAAGGCTAGGATTGCCAGAGATGCCTGGTGTTGACAATAAAGACAGGACAGTAAAACCCGTCTTTCCTGGTGTTATTAGTGCCAAGTTATCATTAAAAACAGCTCACAAATATATTATATTTAATATTAATTTTGCAAAAGGCTGTCATTTTCTATAAACAGCAGCTAAATAAAAAAAGATTTTAACAAACATTACTCAATCAGGAAGAAAAAGCATTTGTTGGCTTGGCTGATTAATCCACTTTTGGTGCTCTAGTGAGTATTTGGGGCAGCAAGAGGGTGGGATTGAGTTTAAAAAAAAAAACCTACATTGTGTGTGTATTCATGATAATAAAGGGAACATGTTATTCAGTGTAGCAGTGTGGCTTACTGACGTGTTTCTGATTTGTTTTCAATAGATTTCGGACTTCAAAGGAGCTCTACAACACAGAGGAAAAAGATACTATTTATGACTGTGATACACATGTAATACTTGTTAGTAGGACACATTTATTGATTGTTTGAATTGGCACATGGAATTTACTGACACAAAAGATAGATAAATCATAAAAACACCAGATGTATCCTTTATGATGATATTTTTTCATATTAATCCTGTTCATCATTTGTGTTTGTTTAAACGACCAGCAAACTTTGCATATGAGTGCTCATTTTCCCTTTCTCAGCCCTTTACTTGCCCAGTGCTAGATAATTCATCAGCACAGTATTTAAATATACCTCACTACCGGTATCAGGTTTTTCTCTTTTTACTGCCGATCACCTGATAATCAGGGTGTTTGAAGAGTCTGGAGAAGCCGTGAAGAAGGACTCTGAGTCAGCACCAAGGTATTTCTGGAAAACCGTCTGGCTCCTCAGGAGGGGGAAATGGGAGAATATCCAAACAGTGTACAGCAAGGGTGGGGCACTGTTGTCCTCAACTGAGCACGTAATTGGGCAGCCCAAGGAAAACTTTGAGGGACTGCTGAAGCAGACTAATCCACCATCTGCAACCGAGGCAGAGCTGAGGATGATGGGGGATCAACATCAGGTTCCCTGGAGGAGGTCACTGAGGCAGTAAAACAACTCTGCAGTGGCAAAAGCCCCAGTGATTGATGAGATTCAACATGTCATGGATAACATGTCCGTAACATTGCGTGGGGCAGTGCCAAAGGAGTTGCAGGGAAACCAGAGGGTATGTGCTAACTACAGAGGCACATTACTCCATACATTACTCAGACTTCCTTGCAAAGTTTACTTCAAGGTGCTGAAAAGGAGGGTCCAGCCGATAGTTGATGACTGGACTGAAGAGGAACAATGCGGACTTTGGTCATCAAACAACTGACCAGCTTTTCAGTCTTAAAAAGATCTTGGAAGGAGCCTGGGAGTGTGCTTCACCGGTTTATATGTTCTTTGTTGAAGCGGAGAACGTGCATGACTGGTTTCCTCGTGAGATATAGCAGGAGGTGCTGGGGTAGTATAGGTGAGGGAGTCACTATTCAGAGCCATCCAATCTCTGTATACTTACAGCAAAAGCTGTGTTCAGGTTCTCGGCAGTAAGTCAGGCTTGTTCCCTGTGGAGGTTGGCCTCTGCCAGGGCTGCACTTTCGTCACCAATCCAGTTTGTGATTTTAATGGATGGGATCTCGACGGGGTTTGCAGTTCGGTGAGCTGAGGATTACAGCGCTGCTTTTTGCAGATGTCCTGACGGCACCATCAGCCTGTGACCTTCAGCACTCACTGGATGTGTGGCAGGTGGAATGTGGATTAGCACCTTTAAATCAGAGGGCATGGTGTGATCGGACTATGGAGCAGCAGATTGGCCAAAGAACCAGAGAAGTGAGAGCAGTTTTGTGCTCTCTTTACCACACCGTTATGACAAAAAAAGAGCTGAGCCAGAAGGCAAAGCTCTCGATCTACCAGTCAATCTTTGTATCTACCCTTATGTCATGAAGGACGGGTCATAACCCCAAAAAATGAGACTGTAAATACAAGCGGCTGAAATGGGTTTCCTCAGGAGGGTGGCTGGCATCTTCCTTAGGGATAAAGTAAGATGTTCAGTCATCCATGAGGGACTCAGAATAGAGCGACTGCTCATTTGTGTTGTAAGGAGCCAGTTAAGGTGGTTCGGGCATCTGGTAAGGATGCCTCCTGGTCCCCTCCCTAGGGAGCTGTCCCAGGCACATCCAACTGGGGGGAGGCCCTGGGCCAGGCCAAGGTTAAAGTGCAGAGACTAGATCTTCGCAACTGGCCGGGACACACCTCAGGATTTGATGTTGCCAGGAAAGCAAAGTCTCTGTGACTTGACTTGGGGTAACAGTTGATGATGGACTTGATAATCATTCCCTACTGGCAAACAAACTTTCTTTTATTTACTTATTTAGTGGCGCAATGAAAGGGAGTTTGAAAAGAAAAAATCTAAATTAAACAAACAATGCACACTAATTACATACTAATTACATGTTAAAAAGGGAAAATTCAATAATATCAAGTCGGTTTAGATTTGCTTGTCCAAAATTTAATTCAAGTGTTGCATTTAAGACCTAAATCCCATACCTGTAGATACCTGTACCTGTACCTGTAGAGTGTAAATAATGTCTATACTCTGTTCTAACCTGCATAAGTCAGTCCACATGTACTTGCACTAAATGCTAAGTGTTGAAATAAACTCACTGTTGAGCCATCTCTCCCTCCTCTCCTTCATCTTCTCTTTCTTTGACTTGACTTTCTTCTCTTGTGGGCCTGTGAAAACACAAACACACACACACACAGTTACGTGACAGCGCCTATCAAACCCGCCTAGGCTCCACTCAGCAGGGGGAGAGCCTACTAATTAAACATGAATAGAGGCAAATTCATAAATGTGTTAAAAGGTACATCAAAGGTGGTGAGGGACTGACTTGGCTGCAAGCTAGAGCAAGCCTACAACCCTCCCTGAGTGAGAGCAGTGAAAAGGAAGGGCTGTATAACAATACACCCTGAGCTCAGTTTAAAACACACGCAGAACTTTCATTTGTATTTTTCTCTTCTTATTCTGAGATAAGGTTGACAAAATTTTCCCCACTTGTGACACCACCAATAATCCCTGGTGCGCCCGCTTTCTACATGAAAAAACAGTCACTATCTGTCGAGCTCTGTGTTAAGTTACTGCTAATTCAAACTAAACATTTCCTACAGCTGCAGTTACACATTAGAAGCGTTTAATTGACGACTTTTATTTTGACTAGTCACAAGAAATACAATGTGTTCAGAAGCTTAGCTTGCTAGCTGACCACGATCGAAAATCAAAAACGTGTTTACAGCACATCAATTTTAAATATGTCTGGGAGTAGTTTTATACCCTTTGTGAAAGTAATGGAACAAGAAGGAGCTGTTAGATAAAGAGCTGCAGGTGACTGGTTAGATAACAACCTCTCTTTCTTTCACTCAGGTTAATAAATTCTCTATTAGCATCTGAAATATTTTCAAGTAGGTGCTTTTGTGTTGCGCTCTCCTTACTCTACTCATATTACACGAGAAACGTCTATGTAAGAAGACCTTAAAGTGTAGACGAAATCAGTCACACAGACCATGAAAGCTTCAAAACAAGTAAAACGATATTGCGACAAGAACAAGGTCAAGTTTAATTTTTTAGATTTACTATATTGGATCTCAGTATGATATCTCTTTAATAGGAAAATCTTCAAGTCAGGAGAGTGTTCAATTATTTATTCTGAATATTTCTGTGGGAAAAACAAAAAAAAACATGTATAAACCTGTGAAGAACATTTTCTTATACACTGGGTAAATATAATGATGTGCAGACGGCCTGAAAACAACATTTGTCTACGAACAAATGAAGGTAGATTTTCAGCTTAACAAGTCAGCTTTGGAAAATTTTCTGTCCCAGTGTTGGTTAAATATTTATACCATTGTACCTGGTCATGTAATGCAGTCTCTGCTTTGTTATAGTGTCACTAGGAATCAGTCATGATCTTCAAATTTTAAAATTTAACTGTTTTAAATTTAAACTCAAATTTATTAAAGAAAAAAGTTTATGTGACTATTGTCTTGCCTTAAAAAATACAGTCCCTTGTTTTAAAGACACCTGTTAACGCAAACCAATGTAGTATTGCACATTACCCTAGCTATAATTTTGCTTTTTTCCAAGTGAAGGCAGCAGTATAGTATTTGGTACAGTGCTGTGAGATCAGCCGGAAACCAGTATACAAACAGGGCAAACATGCAGTGACACCACAGTCGTCAAAAAGTTCAGGCAGGAATTTCTTTAAAAAACTAAACAAAAATTAGGTACAGTGCAATTCTGCCAGGTGAAGCCTGAATATCACATGTCAACAACTACGAATAGTCACATTACAAGGAAACCACCTTGTGCATAAACAGAAACAGAAATACAGACAGCAAGTTTTATGAAAAGACACCAAGTCAGTCCTTCCTATTCATCATTAGCCATTACATGTTTTAGTGAAATGTTCCCACTACATAATGGGTAAATGTAGTAAAAGGTTCTAAATACAGCCGTAGTGTTTATGGGCTATGACTTAATAACTTCACAGAGGTTTATCAGACTCTGCAGAGCCTCATCACAGTCCACTGCGTGTCAGTGAAGTCACAGAGACAACTTTCTATCATTTCTAACTTATTCAGTGATAACTCGCTCTAAATGCTAAAGCACCTACGAGGAACTTTTAAATAGTTACGAAGCGGTCTAAACTAAAAACTAAAGCCTCACATTTTGCCTACATCGACAAATGAGACAATCATTGAGGAGACTGGAGATTACTATCCTGTCTTTCACAGCGCCTTTTCCTTGTCTGCTCAGTCAGCAGAAACGCTACAAAAACTTTCATGGCACACGGACCAGAAAAAACTATTTGTTGTTGACGAGCAAGATCGATCTGTTGTTTTTTACTATCTATGGTTGGAAGCAGGAGGATTAATTTGTGTTTATGGCCAAACTGGCAGCATGTCCCATTATTTTATGGGACAAATAACTGATTTAATGAAAATGCTTTGCGAGAGACCAATAGTTCCATTTCAAAATGAAAAAGAAACGTAAAAGTAAGCTGACACGCTGGGGGCACACAGGTGACACAGAGTCAGTTGCTGCAGTCTAATCTATTTTACTGCTTTGTTGGAGGAAAACCCCGGGGTTGGAAGGGAGAGATTTGTTAATGTCTTTTTATCAGCAAAACCACCTTGAGATTGCCTGTGGTAAGGACATCCCTGGGAGCAAGAGAAACCGGGGTGAAACAGATATACTGTGACTGTGTGTGTGCGTGTGTGCATGTGTGTGTTTGTATGAAAAGGAGAGAGAAAGACAGACACCTAGAGATACAGTTAAATGGATTCAATACTATTCTACTCTTATCTAGCAGTGACCCAGCTGACGAGTTTAAGTTACTGACCGCTGGGTTTTAAGGGAAAAAAGAGAAAGAAGTTAACGGTTGAGTAAGAAACACAGTTGGGAAACACATGGGGGTGAGGGATTTATGAACGGTGGTCTGGCTCTCCACTCAACATTCAGTTCTCTTTCATCAACATTAAGAGAAAGAGTTAACGCAGACATGGCACAAAGATGTCACACACGAAATGTGTCTAAAGACGTAAAATGCAGAAGTAGTAAAAGATGAAGAATGAATAAAGGACGATACATATAGCAAACGATGACCATATTGTACAAATACAATAACAATGGAGAAATCAGTGGTGGTAAAACATGTCTCGTTGCTCTTTCTAATATTACAGGTTACATATACTGTAGCTGTTTATGGGTGCTGCTGCCTGAGAACTATGTTGGTATTGATATTTTGTTTAAAAAATGAATATTGGGTTGGGGAAAAAAATTAGAAAATTATAATCTTCTGTCGTTAGAAAACCACAGAAGAATATATATAAACAATTGATGAAAACACAGTACACAATGTTTATATTAGGACTTATCTGGACATGATACCACAAGCTGGCACAGATAGCCAGAGTAGCAAAAGCTGACACAAGTTTTTCAGACTCTACTTTTTATATCGCACAATTTGTTGAAATTGCAGAGATTCTGTTTTATTTTTTCTCCAAAATCTATATTTCCAGTTAAGATTTTTTGAATTGTTTACAATATCTGATGAGTCAAAAATGAAGCTTTTTCATTTTTTAAAACAGATTATCTAACTTTCCGCATACAAACACAAAGTCTCCTAAAGTCTTTTCATCGAACCATACTTTCTGCATCCCGGAAATTATAAGGCTCTGGACACATAAAAAAGGCAGATAAGGTCTAAAAAGCACAAGCAACATCTTTGACCTAAAACACACGTTTATAAGCCATACTCATTTAGTCTGGTATTTTCTATTTACTACAGAAAACCTGACATTTAGAGTGACATTTACTAAATTATGTCTCTGTTCACAATTTCCAAATATAATGGATCATTTGTCTAAAACTTATCCATATATGAAAATATTCTTCAGCAAAAATTGAGGAATTGCCAGGCACAAGATTACTATCCGTTTGGGTGCTTAGCAGAATCCTTTTTCTCTTCATTTAATGCAATACAATGCAAAAATTAAGAAATGCAATGCTGTGCCGGGCCTTGACTCTATCCATTGATTTGCGTCAGCTCCATCTCTGTAGAGTTTAAAGGTCAAAGGCAAAAGATAGGCCACATGTCATTTCAATGTGCAAACAGGATGCGATGAGGCCTGCCCTGCCCTGTCCCAGCAGCAGAATTACCGTGTTTTAGCCTATTGATCCCATTTGGTCCAACTTTAGGCATGGGGCCTGGAGCAGAAGCTAAAAATAAGTGACTGTTATTGTATTCAAAAGGTTTTGTTTTAGTAAGCAAGAAATGGAATGTTTTTTCTAAAACACCAAACAAAAGGCCTCCTGAAAATCAACCCTATACAGCCAACTAATTACAATAATTGTATTGTATTTAGAGTATGATGTATTATTGTATACAGGACCCAGTGTGTAAATGATATTCTAGCATTGGAAGAGTCAGATAGCCCTTAGAAATTAAAATAAAGTCATGGAACAGCCATAATTACACAATATGGGGACCATTTTCAACATTTATCCACATTTGTTCCAGTGAATATATGGGACAGAAGGACAGCTTATGTGGGAAAGAGTCAAAATAAACTACAGTATTTGTTCAAGGTAATTAGTGTTGTGTTTTTGATATTAGCATTGTTACCCACTTAATAAAAAGTTCAATTTCTCAGAGCCAGCTGCATTCAGTGTCAGAAGCCATGATGACTAACGGCATGTCTAGACGGAATGTTTAATCACAGGATCAGTTCAGCCAGAGAGCGCCTTAAAAGCTCCAGAACCCCAGACATGGTTATCAAAGTACAAGACTAAAGATAAATTCTGTTTTTTCCAACCTTGATCTTGTTTCTGTAGTTTAACGCATCATTCCTATCAGTTAGGAGAACAATACTCATCAGCTTATGAGAATTTCATAGGTTTTAAAGACTAGCTACACAGTTACATGACATAGAAATGATCACACACCTGTCAGCTGTTAGAGCACCTTAAGTTAATTTATTGAAAACCAAGGGGCAAGCACAACCACAGCTTTTACGCCAACTGAAAATGACTTTGGACATGACACATGCATCACTTGTTTCTGACTGGTTGGGTAAAACTGCAGCCAAGCTAGCTGCTCTTTGAGACTGCAGTGTACTGAGCTAAATACTGCATATGCTCATGAAGACATTGTTAACATGCTAATGCTTTGGCTGATGGAACGTTATGAGTTTTGCAAATTGTTGGTCATAAGCCCAATTTTGTCTTGATAATGGCACAATCTATGCAATAGAGTGCATAAGCCTCGCCCTTACACTTCCGGTCCGTGGGACCTTAATTTGGAAACATTTTGTACAGTAGTCAATGGTCAGAGACAAACTGTTTTTCAATCTTGTTTAAATTGTGTCCTATTCCCAAATATAATGTTTGTCAGTTTAAAAGAAAATTTCACAAATCAATAAAGTCGTAGTTTGTCAAATAGATAGTTAAGCTGAATACCACTTAGCTTTAGTGAAACCGCTCAGGAACTAGGTCTCTCATCTGGTACAATATGTCACCAATGCCAAAATGGCTTTAACTTAAGTACGGTGTCTTTTGTTCCTTCAGAATGAGGGAAAATATGTTGAAAGAGGTAAAAACTTTACAAGCAAAGGCATGTTAGACCTGCAGCTAAGCAAACAGAAAGTCAGTCACAAGGGGTGGTGAAAAAAAAATTATTCACATAAAAATCTAGATTTTCATTTTCTGAGATTCACATTCGATTAACAAATTCTAAAAATGGATTTTCATAAATTTTATTTTTAATTAGCTGACCAATATATACATATGATACAAATGAATATCTTAGATGATTATTGGTTGATCAACTTGATACAACTTGAACTTATAATTTTTTTTTAATTAAGAATTTAAACTGTTAAAACTTTTCAGTCAAAATTTTTTTATTTTTGCAAGTTAAGCATGAACATTTTGTCTAAGGTTAATCTTTTTAGGAGTTTAAACTTTAATATGTACAAAAAAACTTCATAATTAATTGACTTGCAAAACA
>JAPZDX010000017.1:14401307-14419370 GCA_029783625.1 Naso annulatus | reverse complement strand
TGATATTTTTCATAAAGTCAGTCAGATAAGTGTTAAAATGGATGTTTTTTCTTTTTTTTAAAACCTTTTTTTTTCCACCTCAGTCCTGAGAGGCAAATAACTTTTTTTTTTACACTTCATGTATCTCTTCCTTTTCTTCTTCTGCCGTTTACATCATATGGTAAGAAAATAACAACAACAACAACAACAACAAAAAAAACAAGTCACAACAAGCACACAGGACCATTAAGAGTTGTTGGAAAGTTTATCTGATGACTTTTGGCAAAAGCAGGATAGCACTTTCTATTAACTACCAGTATTTGAGCTAAGCTAATTAGCGGTGGGGAGCTCTGCCCGTCTTTTCCTTGTTTCTGCATGCACAGTTAAAAGAATGATATCTATCTTCTTGTCTGTTATTCGAGAGGGAGGCAAATTACAAAAAGAAAAAAGGCATATCCTTTTAATGGGAGAGGTCTTGTGTTAAACAAAATTTCTGTACAAGTTTTATCACCCAGTTGTGAGCAATTTTTAGCCACTGTTAGCTGTTAGCTTCTTTTAAAAACTGGCTATACATGTTCTAGAGGTCATCTATAAGCTAAGGCCTGGAATGAGTACTACGTATGAATAAAATGATTGATTGATTTCTATGAATTTGAATACATACATGCCAGCTAGCTTTGTAGTCCTGCCTTCCCATAACTAGAATAAGTACCTTGCAAGGAAATCAAAGAAAAGGAAAGGAAAATACAGACACATAGTATAATTCTAAAAAATCCTCCCCTATGGTTACACAAAATAGCTAAACTAAGATTTTACTCAAGGTTGGTGTCTACATAGTATAATCCTGGCACCAGTAAGTCAGGGGATCTGACTGTTTAGAGCCCTACCTGTATGAATATGTAGTCATCTTGAACTACCAGCGAACTGATGTCGATGTACCCAGGGAATGGGTAATTCCTGTTAGCTTCTGTGCACATCTGAGCTCTGCATGTCACATACTGCACATCTGTCACAGAGAAAGACACACAGAAAGCACAAGGTGTGAATGACTTTTAGAATTTTAGCATTTAAGCCATTTTAACCTAACACATCCTTATATATACAGCTGCGGCAATACTAATCCTGTAACAAGATGTCTTTGAATGGAAGCCCTTTTTTCTCAGTTACACAGATAATAAAGTTGTATCTTGAAGAGTGCAGAGTTCTATTTCAGCGGTGCATGCTGCATGACATTTTATCAGAATAATTTGTCTCTTTAAAGCACCTGATTTTCTTTTTTATATGTGCAGACAATATAAACAAGAATCTCCAACTGTCAATCATACTGCAGTTAAATGAGGCAAAAAAGCAATGCTTCTATCTTAGAGTGACACTGCTTAGACATCACAGTCTGGTATAAACAGTTTCACCTATATCACCTATGGAAGATCCTGGTGGTGCTGCCATTCAGAGTTATAGAGCTGACATTCAGGGAATGAAAGGAAAAAGAAGAAAGGCCATTTTAATCGAGAATCATGCACTGGGTTTATGGCCCAAGCCAGTGTTGTTTCCTCAGGGGTGCCTTCTTTTCTCCAGGTGGAATTCATTCCTCTAGAGACCTGTTCATTTCCTCTCCTTGAATTCTAAAACTGTGTCCAAAATCATTCACTCACTCACTCACTCACTATTCCCTATATATTGTTTATTATATAGTATAACTATAACTATATAGGGCATGATCGAACGAGATTTCAGACACTACACAGAAATTTTGTAAACGTCATGCCCCCAGCATCATGTAAACATACCAAGGACACAGGAGCACAGCATTGAAATGTATGGAGGTTGTGTTAAAAAATTAAAATTTCAATGATGTGGAAGCTTGGTTTTGTCAACTATGGTCCTGTCTTCTGATCGCAACCTGTGAAAGGCAACTATCAGTTTAAATCACAAGCTCACAAGCTAGTTCGCTCACTAGCTAACGGCTAATGTAGCTATCATTGACTAAAGCTGTTAGAATATAACTCCTTTGAATGTTTGCTACTTAAGGTGAAGCTTTTGCCTCAGCACAGACAGAGGCAAACTTGCCTCAGGCGTCTAATAAGACATATTTGGTTAATTTGCTGATCAACTTCTCTTAGCTAACATGCTAACTAACATAAGCAAACCACAGTGGCTTTCTGGCTACTTCTTTTTCTCCTTCGGAAATACACATCTACGTTGTATGGTGGTATACAGGGGTAAAATAAAGTGCACATCGCATGTTCACTCAAATTTACTGTGCATTGTGGTAATTTATAGTGCACTATACAGTGAATGAAGTTAACTGCTTAGAATTCAAACACTACTACAAAATGGCCAACACACTATATAGTGTACTATTTCGGTGATAGGGAACGGCTTTGAACACAGCGTATGTGGTGTAGGAGACACTTACTTCCATCTGGTGTATGAGCCTCCATGTGGATCAAGTCTGGTTCCTTGTCGAGGCCCGAGACAGACCTTGAAGAGAATGACAGGTCATGAAATTCATGATCATAATGACAAAGAATAAGGAGAAAAAGGCAACAGAAGAAGAAGAAGAAGAAGAAGAATGGACAGTGATCAATTGGATGCATTCTGCCCCAGTCAAGAAAGTTTCCATATTCTGACTGGCACATTATGGCAGCCCACACTAGTTCCTTTGCAGCAAAATGCAACATTACAGAGAAATCAACATACACTAACCCTCATCATTGCCTGAGTGGTGCAGGGTCACCAAACTCTAGGACTATGAGTATATCTCTGAATAAAATCGTGCATTCTTACTCATTTCACAGCTTGCGGATTAGACTTGATAGACACTGCTTTCCCATTGTGGTGATATTTAATATTCCTTGGAGGCCGATGAAGATTTCGTCGAAATGCAGCCAACTGGAGGCTTGCCTAACCATAGCTAGAGGCTTATCCAGTGTTTAGATGTCCTTGAAGGGGCTTTGGCAGTGAAGGGCAAACGAGCCATAGATTCTGCACATTATTCAGGGTTGTACCACAATGGCACGGTTGTACCTCCAGATTTATGTAAGTTAAAGTGGATATAGCCAACAGCAGTGACTGGGCACACCCCAGTCACCTTTACAGCGGGGGATAGGGGCAATGAGCTGGAATAGATCTGGGCTTACGTTTGTGATGAGTGTGCACTTTCAGACATACTAGGTACACTGCAGGGGGAGTGAGCAGCAGATGTGACGGGATAAGAAGTGACAGGGACGTCCCGGATCCATTATTAGTCATAGCTCCTCACCCTATACGTAAGCTTCTGTATCTGCACAAAACCAGCCTTCTTTCCTTCTACTACTGATGTAACAATGATAAAAATAAGTTTTTTGGGTGAGGCCCCTGCGCCCAGCCTGACAAACATGGTCATCTGTAACCAGCAGCTGAGTGACAAAGTTGAGCCACAGCTGTTTCTCTGTTTATTTATTTTTTTATTTTTTTATGTCACTAGAGGGGACGCATCATCTTCTCTTCCCAAATCCATGTCTCAGCTATCAACTTGACGAACCAGCGTGCGCTGAGCAGTTGGGAAAATGGAGAATCAAGCTTGCTTTGAAGCTAAGGTAGGCAGTTTACTTTTAAAACAGCAAACAGCAAAAACACGGAGGGGAGAGTGCTGCGGAGTTGCTTCCTTAGGAGTCTCATGCAACAGCTAGCTTGATTTCCAGACATTGCCTACCTCAACTTTAATCACCAATTCGTGCTTGCGGGTGCACACAGCCTAGAAATGCTCCATTGCTTCACTTGATGAGCAAAACTTTTGAAACTACATTAATGCCGTAGAGAAACTCCATTTTTTGCTCTTTGTCATTTTTTTGGCCTTTTTTTTCTATGTCTTTTTTTTCTGGGGAGCCAATGTAACCTCTCAGTCTTGATTTGGACACAAGAAGAAGGAACATAGATCTTAAAAGACAGATTCCATATCCACCCAAAATACTGTGACAAAAACTAAAAGTTTCTCCATAATATCATTTCATTTTGGTTAGTTTTGTAAACCTACAATACAGTTTTAATTATCGTTTTTTGGAAAGCCTCATCTTCATTTTTATTTCACTTAATGGAAATGTTTTTCTATATTATAGTTGTTATTATTTAGTTAATTTTAATTATTAGAGGAATGTGTGACTCAACATGGAGGCAAGACCTGGGTATATGGCTACATGAAGAGAACGTTAGCCTGAATGAGATGAATGCTTTTTTTCTTAAAACAACAGATTTGTTATCTGTAGAGCAGGCGAAACACTACAAAAGAAAATGTTTCATGAGTTATGTGCAATAAAAACAAATCACACCTTTGTTTTCATAGCCAGCAAAGCCCATTGGCTGTGCTGGGTTAATGGGGTTGAAGGCTCCGCCTCTGTTGCCACGATACCCTCCTCCAACACCACCTCGGCCTCGCTCCATGCGAGGTGGGCCACGGTTAAATGAGTTGCCAGCAGTCATGCGGTTGTCATGGTAGCCATTAACAAAATTGTTGCGGCCCCCATCCCAACCATCTGCAGAGGGAGAAAAAGTAGTCACAGTAATTAAAACAATGAAATTTAAATAATGCTAATATCCAAAAACACCCATATGTAAAAGACGAGCTGTCTGTTTCCAGAGCATCAACTGCCATGTTGTGATGTAATCGCTATTCAAAGCTATATTTAGCTGGACAAACTCCGTGAGTACAGGACTTAAAATTTCTAGTCCAAATTTTTTTTTTTCCTTGCCTAAAAAAATCTGTTTTAATATCAGCTCTATCTGCTATACGCTGATAATGATATATCTGTGATAGACCAATATCGGCCGATAATAATAGCAAACTGATAGATCAGTCAGGCCCTAATCTAGGGCTGCAACTAACGATTCTTTTCATAATCGATTAAACTGCTGATTATTTTCATGATTAACTGATTGATCGTTTATTCCACAAAATGTCAAAAAAGTGCAAAAAAAAAAAAGCTAATCTCAATTTCCCAAAGCTCAGTGTGACTTCAAATTGCTTCTTTTGTCCAAACAACAACCCAGAACACATACTCCTCATGTATTATCATAAATGATAATAAATGTGTCATTTATTATCATAAATGACTGTAAAGCAGCACAGTCTCACATTTGTTGTTTGGTTTTCGTTTGACATGTTACTTGATGAGCTTACTGGCTCCTTGGATGCTAAAAAGAATTGAAGTTACGTTACCTATCAGTTAGTGTCCGATTACGTTAATTTCGATGATTATCTTTTGCAATAACGTTTGATAATTACAATCTTACAGTCTTGCTCATAAGGACAAAACTGTGTTTGCCGAGTGAATAACTACAATGGACACTGTAATGCTAATTTACATTAACATCAAAATCTCCCGCAGTCTCAGATGATGCAACAAGGAAAGGTGGGTGAGCTTGCATGTGTCTGCCCTACATTTCCTAGACAGGGAGGGCCGTATTCCTCTCATCTCTCTTGTGAACTTTATCGCTTGCCATGATGGCTTGGACATTTGCATCGTCACTGTGAGTGATGAGAGACAACAGAAGCTACCTGCTTCTTGTTGCCCAGTAGGATGCTCCAGTTATATTAGCTTGTCCAATTACTTTTGAGCCTCTGAAAATAGGGAGATGAAAAAGCGTGTGCTTCCTAAATGGTTAAAGAAACTCTATTAATCTCAGTGTCAACAGCTTATGGAAAAGCAGCTGCCACTTGTCTGTCTGTCTGTACCAACGTCTCGTGCAGCTCATGCTGGGTTAACAGCGTCTTTCCTCAGCAGTGGAAAGTTGGAAGCTACCGCCTTCCCACGTCTAACATTACTCACAGTGATAACGAAAATATACATTTATTGCTGTTATCCAGGAGTAGTATGCACAGCTAAGCCTGTAGAGAAATATCTGAAAGCGTGCAAGCAGCGACAGTGGCATTTGTTTACAAAACAGTCGGAAGTAAAACTTTCTTCTTCTGCTATTTCCAGAAAATTAGACAACTCTGTGCGTGTCAAAGTGGTCCACTCTAATTAAGCACTTAATGCATGTATACGCAAGTCATGATCAGACCACTTTATTTGACGTCCATTTAAACAGTGAAGTTGAAATCTCTAATCATTTAAGATTTTGATTGAAGAAATTGTGCACTTGTAAACACAGCTAATGCTTCACATCTATTCTATTTTATGAGGTGTAGAAATATATTTTTTGTCATCATGAGACAATGGGGCCATGAATCAGACTATGGTGGACCTCCAGAGTTTACATTATCAATGGGAAACACTATTTTATGCCATCGCAGAGGTTGAAGTTGTATGTCTTACTGTGTTGCCTAGATATGTGGGTAGGAAGCCGAACTACTCACACGTGGAGTGATAAAGAATTGTGTAAAAGGAATCAGACATAATCTCTAGGGATAAAACGATTCATTCAACTCACGATGCGAGACGACACATGATTCTGGTCTCACGATTACAATTATTCACAATTTCTTTTTTTTTTTTTAAATAAACAGAATTAAGAAAAAAGTTTCCTTTAATTGTTTTGCAGACAAAAAGGTAGTGTAATTTTCTTTTCAGTGCACCCAAAACAAGTTGAAAATGATGACAGTCTATCGAGGTGAATTCCAGTGTTTGTGTCATAATTTTAGAAGTCAAGACCTTCACTATGGACCCTGCTGTCTTAGGCCAACTCTGCAGACAAGTCCAGTTTTAACTGAGATGAAACGGCCGCAAGGAAAGCTGCAGCGGAGTAAACTGGTCTGTCTCAGCTCGAGCTTGAGCAGAATGACGGTGTGGCTTGCAGACACTCTGTTGTTGGCAGAGGCAAGTCAGAACATTGTGAGCTAATCAGCTTGCATGCAGTGTAGACCGGCAAACTCCTGGTTTTTTAAAACTTTCCATGAAACCTTCGTCTCGGTGGCAAAGAAAATATCATGGTAAAAACAAGGCTTATTGGAGACCAGTTTAGAAGCAAATGGTGTCATTTTTCAACCACTATTACACTGTTTAACCAGGTTATACATCATAATGAAAAAGGTTAAGCCAAAAAAGTTGTCAAGTTTCACTTTAACGTCTCAGTTGACTTGAGTCGTCACGTTTTCATCAATTTTTAATTGTTGCGCGATGAATCGTTACATCCCTAATAATCACCAATGCGTCTCGTTATTATACCACTGCTGACAAACATTTAGACTGCTTGATTTGAGCTATCTGTCTAGTAAACAGAATTTTTATGTTTGAAAAAATATGTTGTCTATAATGAGATAAGTAGAAGTCAAGAGAGGAACTTACAGTTGGCTGCAGGTCCAATGGTATAGCCACCCTGTCGACCAGCAGCAAAGGTATTTCCTGCTGGACAGGAACACTGCTTTAGTTGCATTTTTCATCAGTAATAAATGCAGTTAATAAAGGTACCCTGTGGAGTTTTGGACCACTGGAAGCATTATGAAGCAATATTTTAAATGTACAGGAAATCCATTTTGCTTATATTGTGCATGTTTATTAAAAGACAAGCATAAGGCGACCTGATTCACACCCTGCCACCATTTTCACAATCTTCTCCTACACTATTCCTGATGAGCAGGTGACAGCAGGAACGTAATGTGCAAAGACACATAGCAATGTGCCAGCACCGCAGGGCAGAAGACAACTGCTAGCTTGCAAACATGGATGTAAACAACGCAAAATTTTCAGAAAATATCCGCTTTGAAAGGTATTACAAGGACAGAGATAAATTCAAGCATAAAAAAAATGCATACTGTCAATTAACATTGAATGTAAATGTGTCTTTGCTTTTTTGTTTGTTTACAGAAAAACTCCACAGGACAGCTTTAACTTGATCTCTACACACCATTTTTGGAAGCGTCTTTGTTCCGCAAATGTGGAGGAATGTATCGCCCTGCAGACAGAGAGAGACAGTGTCCAACATCATTTAATGAATATTAAAATTTTAAGGTCTTGATTTTGAATTAAATGAATGTAGGAAATAAAAGTTATTTCCCTGGTCTTTGAGTCAACTTTCCTCTCTTTCTAATTTTTTTTTTCTACAGAGCACTTCCTTCATTGCTGTCTTCATGACATACCCAATTTTATAACCATGCTCACTTACTTGTGGAGGTAAAACATTTAGGTATTTGAGTGTCTATGCACACTCCCTAACAAAGAGAAAATTAAAAGTTCAAACACTTCCAACATAAACTGGTTGTCTGCTTACTGTTAGTGCCTCCACCTTGTCCGTCTGCTGCACTCAAGTCTAGGACAGCGAGCTGGAGAAACAGACAGACAGAAAGACACACAATAAATACACTTAGTCATTTTCAGAAGAAATACGCTTTCAAGTTTTGTTCCATGTTTTTGATGCTACAGATTGCTTGTTCTTGCAGCAGGTGTCACAAAAACATGCTGACAATTTGAAAGCTAATGCAACGTGTTCTTGTCAATCCATTATTAAAAGCAATTTCTAACTTTTCTTACTGACACTAGACAGTGATTGAACTGTCCAGATATAAGGGAAGAGGACACATAAAAGGTTGTGGCTTGTTTGATTTTAACATTTGTTAACTTTGCAAAACAGTTTGAACATCACCATGCAAAAATCTTATTGTGGTGATGTCAGCAAACCATAACCACCTGGTCTGACATACTTTACCCACTGGACAGCAAACTAAGGACAGGCAAAAGATTTTATGTTGGGGTATCCTGATTAAATTAAACTGCGGTTCAGGAAACAATTTATGTTTTGAGCATTTATTTACAGAAACTGAATTTAGGTCTCGGATCTCGGGTCTCGGCTTTACTTTACTGCAGCAACATTTAGCGAACTGGGCTAGCAGTTAATAAATGGACTGATTTCTAACATTACATTAACAACGCATTCCTTGTACATGCTTTTTTGCATCCTTCCATTAAACGATCGTGCAATATTTATCGAAATGTGGTAAAGATTCTACATTTTCACATCCAGCTCTCTCGAGGACATATTACCAATTAAACCGCTCCATAATAGCAACCGAGCACATACAGTACTTTTCTGTTGCCATCCAACTGTCTCACCAGTCAGACACAGCTAGACTAACGTTGCTGATGACGCAGAAGAAATGAGCTTTTTTTTTTTTTTTTTTGAAGGACGCAGTCAAGAGTAGCACGAAAACTGTCAAGTACTTTGTATTATCTGTTAGCACGTGAGCTTAACTGTCAAACATTAACATAGTTTGACAGTTTTGGTGCCGCCAGGTCAATCTACGCAAACCTCCATTTTATTATTGTACCAGGCTGCAAGACAAACGCAGTGAGGATAATAGTTGGAGGGTACGTTTAATATATACACGCAGAAATGCCGACGGATCAGTGGCGTACTTTTTCAAATCGACTCGCTCTTGAATTTATATGAATTAATCCTTGCTCACAGTTTAAGATAACTGCCTAATTTAACCACAGACTAAAGCTTTCTTGAACCACCATGGTCAGCTCTTTGTTGTTGTAAACCAACCACAGGAAGAGAAAACAAATATGTTATCCACGTCGCATACTTTCCCTCTCCGCAGTCGCTCTTGGTCACTCAAATATAAAAATGAAGCGCACCCAAACTAGCTAGCACTGTAGCATCTAGTTAGCGGTGTTTTGAGGCTAGCCGGCAAGCTAACAGTTATCCTTGTCGTTAGAACACTCCATCAACTGACGATGCAAGAGACATTAAACTGACGCAGCTTACCTGCTGCTCCAGACCGTGGACATTTTCGACGGCCACATGACTCATAACTATAGAATATGGAGGAAAAATGTTGCCGTTGAAAAGAGGACCTCTTTGTTTGCCGGTTTGATGTAATGTTAACGTTATTTCTCCTCTGCCTCTGCCTTGTTTTGACGGTTAAAACAGTTGACAGTTATTTCAGTGGCTGAAATAACAGTTAAACGAAACTTTGTTAATTGCTATTGTTGAATGTTACTTGATAATAAATTCCTGTTTTTTTTATCTACAAGGATGGTACTTCTTGCAAACTCAGCTGATGTCGGCTCGCTCTTCAACAAGCTGAGATGAGGCCGTCATGCACCTGTTAAGCGAGCCAGAATAAAACAAGAAAAAATATCCGGTACCACCAAAATAAAAGTAAACATACTTAAGTCAATGTGAGTATTAACCTGAAGAGCCAAATAGAACCAATTTGTATAATGGAATCAATATGTCGCTGTTTATTCTGTGGGATATTGTGGGACAACATGACGTAACAGATGACTTATGTAAAATAAACAGACTCTAATATTTCATTTTAAATGCAACTCAGTGTCCTCACTACCGGACAGCTGGTGGCTTACGCTTGCTAACTTGACACACGCATCTAAAACGTTTTTAATCCAGACATCGCGGGACTTCAATCAATTTGTCGCGATATTGCACCTACAGTAGAAAAAAAAGACAGAAAATACTGTATGCCAACATACTGCAGTGAAAATCAATTTCCTTCTTTTTATCTTCAGTTGCTTGTAAGGACGGCAAGATTTGTTTAATTGCTCTTATAATTTTGATACAAAAGTGTGATATGAGAATCTCTATAGGTCTATCACACATGAGGTTACACTGTGACCCTCTGCAGTTAAAAAAAAGCCGTTTGGACTATTGGGTCTGGACACACTAACTAAAAGGGTTGGAATGCAATCCTTTTATCATTATTATTGTAAAAGGCTTTGAGTATGTATTTGGGAAGATTTTGTAATACCTGCAGTAATGTTTGTGAAAAGTGCATTTGGAAACTGTAATTAACCCCAAACAGAAAGGTCATTTCATCTAAAAGAAGACACATAAAAGCTGTTAAGCACTGATTAAAAAAATTTCATACCCATCCATCTATCGTAGGCTATCTTCAAATGTGGTGGTTTAGATTTTTCAGTTAAGTGGAGGATTAAGTTTTCCTTTTTGGGTTGAGAAAAATTCTGGGGTTTAGCACAACCTCAACGTCTACAGCCATTAAATAAATTTTACACATTAAAGCTGTAGTAATGATTAACCTAAGAAAAATCCCACTAGTGAAACACTGACGAGTACTACTTTGCTGCACATATGCTTTTAACCCAATTTTGTGCAAAATACTTATATTTACAAAGTCTAAGTAAGGTTTTTAATGGATTTTTCTTTAGTATGGAGGTAGAACAGTGTTTCTCAGTATATTATTAGTATGTTTAAAAATAAATTATCTTAACTGTCTTTCAACACTAGTAATGTCTATACATAGCTCAGCACAGTTTGTGAATGAAAATTCCTCGTTAATGTTGGGATCTCAAGACTGCCAGTGATTGTAAGTAGGTTTGGAGTAAGGCCTCCCTCTTGTGGCGTAAATAATTAATTACAGTTTTCACTATATCACCTTGCCCCGAGTTCAGTGTGCTACATCTCAATTAACGTGCTTAACAAATTCTCAGCAAACAGAACCAGTTCAAAGAATATTTGGCACAAGTTGTTTTGCACAAGCTTTTTTTGACAGTAGGATTTTTGACATTTTAGCACAAACAGCAGTACAATTCCATGAAATTCTCATTGTTTGAGTGGGGCTAAACTGTAGTCAGACAGATCTGCTTAAGATCATTTGACCCCATCTTAATTAATGGGTCACAATATAAAATGCAGTGCTTACAATGTAAAGGGCCTGTATGGTCGAGCTGTTAGGAATTCTGTTTTCAACCAAGACAACCTAGGTTAAATTCTTTTTAAATATCAATTTTTTTAAATGTGTCTTTCAGTCAACACTCAGTACGCTTCACACTCTTGAACTTCTATAGCTTGATATAAACTAGACATCAATCCTATATATACAGTACACAGTACCAATTTGACCTCTATATAGAGACTGTACCTTTAAATACCGCTGTATAGATTGGACTTGCAGACACCAATCTCAAACAGCTCTGAACGTCAGTTACCTCATACAATGTCACATTCCTTGTAATATTACACAGGCACAGACAAAGAAACAAAGAGTGAGCTTTTGATTCAACCCTCAGGTGTCAAATTTGACTAATGCTAACTGTTTTTAACAATTTAACACTCTCACTATGAAAGACCAGTCATATGAACAGACTCTCTAGGGATGCAGCAAACATTAGGGCACCACTGCTGAAATCAAGGAAAGGGTTTATTTTTGCCTGAAAGAGGGGCTCTTTTGGTCAATACTTAATTGGTAGGATTTTACTTTTGCTTTCAGACCCATTTTCTCAATGTTTCTCAATACATTTTCTCATTCATTTTACTTGGAGTGTTCACAAATATTTAAAGGCAGGCTTGTTCATGCAAATGTTCAACAGCAGGCATCTACATGTTTTGCGCATACCTGTCTCAAGAAAGACATCTGGTGACTGACATGACAGGTTTCTCATGTACACCCATGCCCACAGCATATTTTGACAATTGCCATCTAGTTTAAAAATTAATTACAAAAATCCAATATGATACAAATCAATTAATGTAAATATACCGTTCTTGGCATGACACAGCCTTTTTAAAATTAGCATTCATCACATATTGCCATAGGGCTTTGTACTGCTGAACACTATGTGTCTCCTTTATGAATTATACGATGATGGAGGCTGATCTCATTCCAAAACAAGTAATAGACCTGCCAGTTCAATCGAGGATAACAGCCACTCCTGAAAAGTACATGTACGTGAAAAATACGTGCATATGCATTGATGCAGTATCAGCAAGGGGCAGTGATGAGAGAAAGGAACATTGTAAAAGTCAAACCAGGTGCTATTTTCAGAACCACCTGCTGCATACTGCATACTACATACTATGTACTGCATAATATATGTACTACATATAGCATAGATACTACAGACTGCATGGTAAGGGAACAATCAGTATGCCATCTGTTCACACAGCTGTACTCAGGCAGGTTTTCCAGAATGCATTTTGCACAAATCGTCAGCGACAGCAAGGTTCTTTTCATATCATTAAACTTTATCAACAATGCCCCGTCAGATTTTGGTTGCGACATTGCTGCGCATTGCATTGAGGGAAACAGTAGACGAGATATACTGGTCAAACGCAAACGGGGGATTTCCTCCGAATCAGAATTTATCTGTGAAGTTTTTGGCATACTGCCACTTTTTGCTTGTGTTTACATACAGCATACTACATACTACTATTTGGCCAAATTAGGATGTACTGCTTGTATAGTAGTATACCCAGCGACACTAGTAGATGCTTGTGGTAATACATGCCTTAATGCACAGCACATTGTAGTTGCAACTATTTTAGCAATATTATTTACCATATTCATTTTCGTAGTCTTCTAGTTAAAGGTTGTTTCCAAGCACTTTGAGGAGATACAAACATTCTTTACATAAAGGTCTAGTGTGTAGGATTTAGAGTCATCTAGCGGTGAAGGTGAAGATGTCACGTGATCAATGATGAGCTCTAAGCACATGGTTGAAACAAGGTGGAGCAACAATACAGTCAACACAAGATGTAAATGGAAAACACATTCTAATAGATTACACTGAGATCAGCGTGATCACATCTGGAGTTACCTAATTTAAATATTGAGATCTGATCACACACTGATAATACAAGTTGTAAAAGCATCAAACCATGATCAGATATTATTATATCTAGACATAGATTGCATGTTTACACCAGGTAGTGCTGGAGAGGAAGATTCTAATATGATTTGTGGCATTATGACCTAATTTTTCTTAACAGTCATATTAAAATTTGTTCAACTTTTTCAGTCACTCCAACATGGTATTTATTATGATTTCCGGTGCTGTGGTGTACATCTTTCCAAGAGAGATTCAGTAAACACAAGGACAATGTGAGAGATGGGGCAGGTGGTACAGAGGTGGAATTATTACATTCAACAAAGGCTTCAAACTATCTTTTATTTCCTTAACGTCATTGTTGTTGTTGCTGTTGTCGTTTTTCAAACGAATTCATAGATAAAAAGTACAAAGGGGAACTCCAAGGTAGGTTTACTCTTTATGACCACAGGTTGAAAACCTTGGAAATGTCATTGTGTCATCAGGGTTACTAACAATTTTCAAAAGAAACCTGAAGGTGTGAAGTTTTAAATACGTGTGAAGGTGTGAAGTTTTAAATACATGAAGTTTTAAATATGCTGACATTTATTAAGCAGCCAGTGCTTTCAGCTGCATTCTGAGATTTTAGGATCTGGAATTTCTTTAGTTTTACCCATATTATTGACTAAAAGTCAGGGTCTCTCAGCTTCTTTTGAGCTTCTTGACTTTTTCATTCATGCAGTTTTTCTAGATGCAGAACAACACATGCACCATTTATATTTTGGGTTTTTTGGTCAACAACTGGCTTTATTATTAGTTGGGTGGTGGTGGTCTACCAAAGTTTAACACGATAATAAATTCTGAGCATTTTGTTGGTTTTAAACTGTGATCAACACAGGCAGTTAAAGTTTTTTTGCGTGTGGTTTTAAAGGCCATTCCAACAGAACTGCTAATTTTATACCCTCCCTTACGCACACACACACACACACACACACACACACAGGATGTGGCTTGGTTAAACCGAATACAAACTGCTGCTAAGGGGAAATCTGAAAATATGGACCAGTTGTTTTGGAAACAAATGCGACCGCACTGCGTTAACCAGCACAAGATGAGCTATTACCAACCTTCTATTGACCGTTTATGTCTCTGCATTTTCTGTAACTAGTTTGTGAGAACTATTTATCTCTTTTTAAAAATTTTTAATAGCAGCACAACTTAAACGGCATGTATCTTACGTACTGTATATATAAATCTAAGTGCCCAGTCACACCAGAAATTTACTTCACAGCAAAATAGACAAAAAAATCCCAAACAACAAAAAACGTTCTCTATATATTGACTCTCACTCAGCTGCAAAAGGTTATGAAAAAGTAGTGGGACAAAGCGAGTACCATCCTCCATTTATAAGTCCACTGTTTAATGAACAGCTGGTTGCTGGTCAACAGTGCAAGTTTGAGTGATCAAGCTCAACAAGGTTAAACTCTTTTTTCACCTTGAAAAGTCAATTTGGTCTCAATTTTTACTGACTTTTTTCTGATTAATAGCTTGATTGCTGGTTTGACATTTTGGCACATGTATTGTAATAGTGTCACATACACTGGCTATCATGTTTTGATCTAGTATAACCAGCATCAAACCGCTGAAGAGCAAACACACAAATGGCTCCACCTTTGCACACATCACTGAAGTTTGTTATGGTTTATTCCTTCTGCATAATTTCTTACTTCATGCTGCCAGTTTAAATGAGTTTTTGGAGGTACATTTGGAACAATTTACACATTTCCATACAAAGTGCAAATTCCACTAGGACTGTCCATTTAACATCCAAAAGCATCAGGTAACTAGCATGGCTGTATGGATCTGTAGAGTTTGGACCAGGACCTGGAGACATTGGTCTTAAGTCGAACCCGTCTCTCCCATTCCTATAATTCCTGTCTGTATCTTAATTGTCTCAATGTAATAATACTTACAAATTATCTTAAAAAAAAGATATAAAAGGACTGCATGTGAATATTCCTTATTTTAAACAACAGCTAATACACAAACTATAAAATAATGTAATATTTCTCATGTTACTCCCCAAAATATAATTACACATTTATGCTTAAATTTGAAATGTACACACTTTTGCGCATCATATATTCCAAGTATTTGAAATTTGCTATTATAACATTTGAATTATTATACTGTTAATTCAAATGTTATAACAGTAAATTTCAAATACTTGGAATATATGATGCACAAAAGCACAAGCAAAACCTGCTTTGATTACCTTTGCACCTTAATACCTGACCGGTTTTGATGATTATCAATTTATTGGGACAGAGTGACATTTGCTGAGGACACACAACTTTACTGTGCATCAGCCTCTCTTTTGAACTTGAACACATGAAAGAAAGAAAGAAAAAGCCTTTACCTCGCTTGACATTTTTTGCACTTAGTTTGTGGGGGTGTGTCTATTCAGTAAATTTCCACCTCCAGTCTGTAACTTTCCACTGCGGCAGAGGATGTTGAGGATGTCACCTGAGGTGTATGAGTGGTGGCATGCTTGCTTGTTGCGGTGCATTTGCATAGTCACTTATGATTAAAAATGTTTTTCATGCCATGACATGCTGCCTCATGGGATTTTCTTGTCTCATATTTACTGCTTTGAAGTAAAGTTTAATTCTCAAATTTAGTTGTATTTGTGTATCATTGTATCTTATATGTCACAAACTAGATGTCATAAATACCAATATGCTGCTGGAAATGAGTGCAGTTCCAAAAATATCTCTTGTAAATTGCAAGTTAATAAAGGATACTGATTGACATTTGCAGTAACCAGTAGTGCTGAATGTACTTTAGCCCCCCACCATGCAGCTACTGTAAGTTGTTACTTAACATTACTCCTATTACTTGTAATATTCGACACTTTTAAAAATAACCTACTAAAAGTAAAATACCCCCCAAAAATTACACTATTGGTCTATTGGCTATGACAGACAAATTTCTGTGTTGTTGGAACAGTAGCAAACAGCCTTCCTTCAGACACTGAAGATTACAATGTTTTCATTCATAGCTGTCAAATAGCTTGTTGACTGAACAGGACAGGCTGGACGACACTGTGCGTGCAACATGTTTGCTATTGATTGGTGGGTGCACACAGCACAACAGCAGTTAATTTAATAAAGCAAAGAGTACATGCACAAATGTGATTACACCAAGTAAATAATACAAACACATTTCTACTCCTTGAAGACATATGAATTAGTACAATGTGATGTTTTTAATTGTCATGTTTAGTTCTAGGACTGCCACTGTTAGCTGCATGGCTAAATGAGCTGGCTGCAACAAGTAACACTGTCCATCAGGAAACTTCCTTGGTACTCGCTCGCTGGTTGTCAAACTTGTGTTGACGGATTAGTTTTTTTGTTTAATTTAGCTGTGTTTACTGGGATGCTGCCAAGGCAGGTACAGACTAATGTTTACTTTAGCAACAAATAACACTAAAGCTGTCTGGCCAGAGAGACAACCAGAAAACAATTTCTCTCAAAACGCACTTAATACACACAGCTGCAAGTATTTGTACGTATGACCCTATTATAACTTTG
The DNA here is from genome assembly GCA_029783625.1 of Naso annulatus. Taxonomy (NCBI): domain Eukaryota; kingdom Metazoa; phylum Chordata; class Actinopteri; order Acanthuriformes; family Acanthuridae; genus Naso; species Naso annulatus. Next base: position 14,402,320 of record JAPZDX010000017.1, on the reverse strand, counting down.
CAGGCCAAACAGCTCATCTTATGACCTGTGTGTTGGTTTGTCTTGTAGCAGCTGCAAAATGACAGAACAGTAAAGGAGCCTCAATGAGAAATCAAGGTAGTTTTGTTCAATTGCTCTACTACTATCTAAGGCAGTGTTATGGATACTAGTATGATTAGAACAACTTTGGATAGCAGTTGCTCTGTCATACACACAGAGTCATGTTCAAATTACCACTGACATTATAGCTACTGCTCAGTAGTGAATCAGGTTCTGGGCATTTTGAGAAGAGAGAAAAAGAAGAAGGAAGAAGGGGAGCGTGAGACATAGGAAGAGGAGGGATATAAATGAGAATTACAGCCTGGTCCCTCAGCAGGACGGTTAAAACCAAAATGTCCTTAAACCTTGAAATCATGTATCTTTGAACCAAACAGTTCAATGTCTGAGTATGAATCAGGGTATTTATGCTACATCACTAAGAGTTCGACTCTCAACACTCCATCAGTGGATGTTGCTTAGGACCCTGCATGTCTCAGTGTTGTAGCTACTCAGAGGTTTACTGTTTTGGTATAGAACTGATTAGATGGCCTCCAGAAACAAATTAATTGCAAGTAACCACCACCATTTTTGTTTGTGTATGCGGAGATGGGCAGCATTTTAATTCAGTGTATTTGAACTACCTATGTAACCCTCAGGCCCCCCTTTAAAATATCATGGACATTTTATCGTGTACACAACATTTTTTGATTTGCTTGTCATAAAATCCTTAGTATTAATTACTTTTCCATTGATAGGATGGTTTAAATACCTGAGGTTCTTTTAATATTGACAGTTTGTGCAGGCTAATTTTGTGGATGTGAGAACTATTCATGTTTATATAATCATAATTCCTCATATGAAAGGATGCAGTAGTAGTGGAACTTTAAAGTGCAGTGAGTGAAAAATATGCAAAAAATAGAGAGAAAAAGGGTAAATTATGATGAGTCCTGAAAATGTACTCCTTGAACAAAGCAGTCCGGTGAAAAAACTGTATA
>JAPZDX010000017.1:14334571-14345319 GCA_029783625.1 Naso annulatus | reverse complement strand
CCTATAAGCAAATCAAGTAACTTGATAACTCGATGAAAGTCCAGTACTGCCTGTAGCAGATGGAACAACTTTATTGCTAGACCCTTAAGGCGCGTTCAGACCAAAAGCGATGAATGTGATGAAAGCCACAAGATTACATACAGAGTCAATGTAAAGACACAATTAGACGCAATATCACTTTGGGCGATGTGAATCTGGCGATACATGCAATCATGGGATGTGGTTGCCTTCATCACCTCATTGCTCGAAGTTGAAAATATTGTACTATTTGTGCGACATCGCATGACACTGACAGCCAATCATTGTCGAGATTCTCCGAGCGTCAATGACATCCCGAAAGCATGAAGATTGCCAGAACTTGCTGAACAGACATTGGATCAGACATGGCGGTTTTAACAACCGTTGCTGTGTGTGAATACCATGGGGCTCCTACAAAACAACTTTATACACCAAGGGATTATCTTATGAACACAGACATGGTATCATTAAGTTTTTCAACGTTTCTGGGACTTCCACAACTAATGCTGTGCAAAAATTGTGATTAAATCGGCCAAAGTTAAAGATGGCAAGCCCCCCTTCCTCCTGAAGCTACCAGCTAACGCTAACTGAGGCTGACACGGAGCTGTGCCACACATCTTAAAAGATTCCGGATGATTTTATTGTCCAGACACAACATCGTTAAATTTTCCAACCTGTCTAGGACATCCACAAGTGATTTAGTGCAGAAATGATGATTAAATTGGCTGTAATTAATGACAGAAAGTGGCCGGTCCTCCCAGCTCTGAACGAGCTACCATAAGCAGACTGTGTACATCACACAAATGAAGCAAATTAAGGTGAGTGAAGCAATGATCCAAAATAAGACCATATTATGATCAAGCGACACAATACTGGCGTCCTTGCGATTACAATGCATTCATCACCTTCGGTCTGAACACACCTTTAGACATTACTGTCTAAATGGTTAATGCTATGTTTTCGACATCAGCATTCAGTGAGGTGTGTGTGTGGCCTTTTTTGCTGTTTCTTTGCCTTACACAAGTGTCACTGAATGACTGTTTAAACTGTTGAGTTACAACTACAGACAGGGATGTCAAAGAACATAGTGCTATGTGCATGTGCATGTGCATGCTACAGAAACTGTGCATCCTTGTTTTAATATGTGTGTTTTGCGGCTGCAGCTGCGGTGGAGTTTATATTGTGTATACATCTCTGTGTTGTCTGCTTTGGTGATGTTTTATTCTGCCATTAATACTGACACATATTTTACTTCTGCAGTCTGATATTGCTTGTTGCACCTGCTGTGGTGCCAGTTGTGTTGAAATGTTCTGAGCTTTGCCTCTTTTTAGGATAATTCTAGTGGGGCATTACAGAGGAAGGCTGTTGTTTATTTATAATTGATCATCAGCGGGGTCCACAGGCTGCTAAATCAGTCTGTGCACATTTTTGGACATTAGGACTCAATGTTGCACGAGCATTATTAAACTGGTATCAAATGCAATCATACCCTAAAGGTGTTCTTTATTTATAATAATGATCACAATTTCAGGCAAATTGTGGCAGCAGGATCTGGACAATAAGTTACATCAGCAACACATTTTAACAAATGAACAGGAACAAGTATTTTTTGGACTGAGAACTTAGTTTGAAATTCAAATTTTTAAACTATGAACATGAAATACTTTGTTTTAAAAGTTTTAAAAGCTCTTATGAGGTGAACTTGCACAACACTGACGACAGCACTACTACTTCAGGCATAATTACTGCTACAAATGTGCAGGGAACCCTGTGCATGTTACACAGGATCACCTGACTGTATCATATATGACCCATACTGTATATCTGGGGTTTTTAAAGTCTAAAATTGTTGACCCCCTCAGACAAAACTGAGACCCAAGCGCTAAGCTGCTGCTAGGAATACAATGGTTACTGGTTTCATGATTAACCACAGTGAAATTCCAAATGGTTAGTACTGCCGTCTGAATTTTAAATTACCATTAAAATCAAAGTTGGTTACCTTGGTGCCAAGCTCATGGTAAAACTGTCTAGCATCAAGCAAAATTGGCAACTGTGTCCCAGACACAGACATGCAAGCGTGGGTTTGTTATGTGCAGTGGAAACATGGGGGAAGGCAGTGATAGCACAACTAAAGATATTTTTTAGCCATCCAAGAGGACAAATACGGAAGTGTGGGCACATTTTGAGTTTTATAACAGTACTGAGGGGAAGTTAATTGTAGATATACCCTGTCTGCAGAAAGTGCAGGAGCCATCTTCGTGACCACCACCCACAACTTTATAGCAAGAGCATGGTAAGTTACCAGTAACTTTTAGCTCAGTGTTTGATGTGGGCGCACTTTGTAATGGGGGGAATTGCCATGGTTTGTCTGTTCCACTCACCAGTAGCGGGTCAATAATGTAAACTTAGGCCATCAGTGTAACCCACTCATTAAAACACTGACGTTACACATTATGGTGTAGCAGAGCCCACCAGCACATTTTATTCCTCACAGCATTAGAGCTAGTTTTAATAACTGTGAACTCCTTGCAGGCTATGTTTGCATTGCATGTCTTTAATAGATTCAGTATTTTTTGAACATTTTCAGCACATTTTAACAATACTGCGATAACGCTTAAAACCATGATAATTTTGGTCATTATAACCGTGATGTTTACTTTTCATACCGTTGCATCTCTACCTGTAGCACAGATAAGGTGCGGACTACAGAGGTCTGGTAAACTCTCTTATTATGAACACATCAACATATTTGCTTCAGTTTTATGTAGTTTCATCATTTGAGGACATTTAAAAGATTTCACACAGCTCCCCCTTGAAACACTAAAAGCTTGGTTCAGTTTTTTTGTAGCTGTTTTCTAATTATGCCGTGTGAGTTGCAGAATCCAGCCTTACAGTTTGATCACTCTCTTGTGGTCCATGACATGTATTTCAAACATGAAACCATGTTCTAAGTACCATACAGAGAATATGATGAAGATGTTTTATTATAAATAATCTAAATTGGCTACAGCAGCAACAATAGCTTTTCAAGAGTGCTAAATCATGAAAAGACATCCAATAAAACTGCTGTCCGCTGTCTCTCCACTTTGAGTATGAGCAACTGAAAGAGTGCGCAAACCTCAATTTCTTGTGAAGACGTGACAATCCAAAAACAGGCAGAATGACAAATAGGGCAGAGGACTGCATTAGCAAAAGTAAAAAGGTTTCATGGTAGTATGGACCGATTTTCTTACCTGTGGGAGTAACAGAAACAGTTCCCATCTCCTTTGTGCTCTCCACAATTTTTATCCATTTTCCTCCTTTTTCATGTGTCCATTCAGTTCCATTGCATTCATAATTCCCCTCATCAGACGATGTCACTTTGGAAATGACCAGTGTAAACAATCCATTTTTCCCAGGAACCAATCGGATGCCTCCATCGGCATAGCGCCCAGAGAAGTTGGGCCCTGGGGTCACGTCTCCTTGCGGGCCAAATGTCAAAATTTCCTCTAAGGTTACTCCCTTCTTCACCGACCAGGTGACTGAAATGTAGGTCGGGTGAATGAGTTCCCGGGTGACGTTGCAGGTAAGTGTGATGTCACTTCCTTCTGGGACAACTGGAGGCGGGGGTTGGGGGGAGACTGTGAGGGTGTTGGGGATGACTAATGGGAACAGAGAAAAAAAAAATTAGGAATACATTAATAACGCTGGTAAGCTTGAGTGAATATAACTGAATGCAAATGTCAAAGAAAAAAACATCAAGTTCTTAACACACACACACACACACACACATAAAGACTATGTGCATCAAAGGATCATACCAGTCTTTTATTCGACTTCCCACCATTGCGCTGTCTAATACAAGTGTTGTCTAAAATTGACCATGTATATACATAAGTAGATCTCACACTGCCTTTTTAAAACCCAGTCACTGCCATTCATGTTAAAACGAGGTATAGAAACATTATAGGATACGTTAAAGTTGTGAGGTCTAGGTAAGTCACCCTTCTAAAGAGAATGTCTGCGTTTATTTGGTCAAAAACTGCTGAAGGAGAGAAGGGGAGAGAGAGAGAGAGAGAGAGAGGGAATCCAGGAGCTGCTGAGACAAAAGTTATTACACTTGGACAAATAGTTCATCTTAGCTTGATTATTAGCATGATGGAAGATTTTGATACGGACATTATTTAAATAACAATGTCACACATTTTCAGATACTTTCTGTAACGTAACTGAATATGGGTAAAATGTAAACAAACACGCTATCTCATGGACAAAGCTGGGAAAAATGGGCGGCGTTTATGTAAATTATGTGGCTAATGTTGACAAAGAACAATGACATGCAGTAACACTGGTATAGTCCTTTAAGATACAAGGCAAATTCAGCATAAATTTTCTTTTCTTTTTGAGGGCGCCTCGATCCCTTAAATTAAACGTCTGTATAAAGTGTTTTCTTTTTTTTGGGGGGGGGGGTTCCAGATGATTAGGTAAACTCATAAAATGCTACATCCCTGAGTGCAACTCCCCTTTCCTTTATACTTTTACTGAGTTTACAATTTGGTTTCATCTTTCAGACATTTTAGTCAGGTGCTGCAGGAACCTTCTGGAGTTTAGTCTACATCAAACCCCTTTGATTGTTAAAAAAACAAAACCAAGTAAGTTAAAAATGATGTTTATTTCATTTTTTTTATTATTACTTTTTGATTCTTTAATCCATACAGATTTCGGTGGATAGTCAGTGGCATTTTTGCATTTTCTTCCCTTTTTTTCCCATCGACTATCACTGGAGGCAAATTGTAAGCTAAGAGCAAAAAAATTCCTGTTCAACGGTCTGTTTAAACCAAAAGCACTGACAGACACCAGGACATGATGGAGATAAGCTTCATGCAGGTATTTATCAGAGGGAAGAACAGTATCATAAATAATCAAGACTTCCTACATTTATACCTCAGTATGTCACTCTTTAGTTAACTACAAGTCAGACTTAGGTTATACTTAAAGTTGGGGTATTAATGTTAGGGTGAAACTCCAGGGATTCATGTCTCCCACAATGTTAAATTCTTGTCAAAGTCACTGGCTGAAGGAAAGTAAACCAACAGCTCCAGATAAGGCTGCAAATTTGTGCGTGTGTGCATGAAACACACCCAGAGGAGTGTTCATAAAGGTTAATGACTCGCCTGCACAGGTAAAACAGTTAAATCTCCTTCACTCTCACACCAGCAGATTTGCATTCACTATTTCACTCCCCAGCTTGTTTTGTTAGGAAAATGAAAACATTTCTGCTTGATATCAGCTCTTAGCTTCCTGAAACTGTCCAAATGATAAATGTGACATTCAAGAGCAGTTAAAAGTGCAGTGTGTAAAACAATTAGGGGGCATCTGCTCAGTTTACTCTTTGTTGTAGCTCTCTTTGGCTATAGCAATAGCTGCCATTAGCTTGTTAGCTCACTTAGCCATGAAGCTAGTGGCCCTATAAACTGATTAATGGCTGGACATGGACTCCGCTCAATGACAATTTGACTTAGTTATTTCAGTCAGACGAAATAATCACATGTATTTTAAAATTCCAGTTTTAGTCGGACTAACACAAAAAATCGACTTTTTATAACATCATGCAAAGGTACTGACTGACTCTAGAGACTATGAGACACAGCCAAAAGGGACAAAAGAGGCATGAAGCAGGAAAGGAGCAAGAGGACGGTCAGGCATCACCAGAAGGGATTTTCACATCTAAGTCAGAGCATAAAAGTTTATTTCAACCGAGCAAGAGTTGGTAATTGTTGAAAGAGCAAGAAGACAAACCAAGACGGTTTTGGTAAATCTTATGTGGGATGTGTTGAGGGTAGCTAGCTGGCAAGCTAACGTCATCTTTGACATAAGAACTCAAATCAGTGGATAAAGCTTTCTGAACTTGTACGAACAGACATTCTGCTCATTCTTCATACATTTCTCCTTTAACCGAACAGCTTTCACCACTGCTTTGTTTCTTTTTTTGTTGTGATGCATAAAAAGCTGATGAGTCACTCTGTGAGGGGAAAATGAAAAAATTAGGAGCTCCTCACTGCTGGATATCCTGTTGGGAGGACAACTTTGTTTTCAGATGCCTCTGCAACAATAACAATAAAAATCTGTTTTACCTCTGCTTTTCACAACGGGGAAGCAAAAGACATGATGCTTTGATAAATGACATGTCTTCACTACAGCCATGGGGGGTTAATACTAAAGCTGAGTGGCAGGCATAGTAGTGTTGTTGAATGACTGCTAAACAAAACTTACAGGCTCTGTTTTATCATCACCACTTCCCTATTTTGATCCTGAACACATAAGGAGAAACACTGAATGCCACCAAAAAGGAAAATGAAGAGTGAGAGCTGGGTGTGTCCACATGGTTTACTAATTTATAAGATATAAGATATAATATTTATTGAAAAATCTACTTAAAAACAATAGCAGAACAAAACTGAAGTCACATAGTGCTGAAGTCTTCCCAGTTTCAAGTTTCATCCCTAAATATTCTGCATAAACTGAAGCTAATAGTCGTGTCACAAACGAATCCAAGTGGCAGATGGCTGGGAATGAGGATAAAGGGAATTAAATTCATGCCACGTTTACATCCTTTGGGAAAGACCGATTTTTCAGCCTCCAGACAGGAAAAAAAATTCAGCTTTAAGATGGTACATAAATTTTGACTACTGGATAACAGTGTCTCTGTGTGGATTAATTAAAGAAAAGCAGAGATGATCAGAAAAGTGACTGAAGTTTGAAGCATGCTGCATCTTCATCAGACAGCCACCTCTGATGAGTTCATGGTGGAAACTTAATGGAGTTAAATGTTTATATGCACAAAAAGCTTTATTTATAAAGATTCAATTTCCCTATGAATAAAATATAAACATATTGATACATTGGTCCCCCTTGTTGTTAGTAAGCAAGAGAATAAGCAATTGTTGCAGCAGGTCTGATCGGTACTTTATGGTCTTACAGCAGGGTTGGAATCTGTGAGTCAGATCCTGCAGGAAATCTGCTGAAATGCTTCAACAAATCATCGTCCATCAGTTCATTCATGTTCTGTTGTATTTTATCCTTTCACCCTTTGAACCCTTTTTCTATTCCTTTATTTATTAACAAAGGGTTGACCTAAAACAGCAGCTCCAGTTCACAAGAGAAATCACCTCAACCTCATTTTCATACCAGGAATCACAGGCCCAAACAAAAGAAAGCCTTGAAAAATGGAGGTGGAAAAAGAAGGGCTGGCTGTGACTCAGGGACGACTAAGTGCCATCTTTACAGAATGGCAGTTACGCATCCCTGTCTGGGGTGTGTCAGGTAGTTATGCTCAACAGGTTACACCTACTGTACCCGTTTACACAGCTAATAGACTTCTGGCATAGTTATTAGCTAGCGATGCCATATAGATGTTATTTTCAAGACAACTTGGGCCAGTTTGAAATGCCATCAGTTGGCATGTTAGTAGTTTACAACACATCATCTTCCTGAAAAGCTACTTAAATATTTAGCCACTTTCATGAAAACAGGTGAATATAGATGTGACTGATGCAGCTGTAGAAGTTACTGTAAGTAAGCCTACAGAAATAATTCTTAAATTGAAATAATATTAAACAGTACTGCTCCTAACAACCATGTGAAATGAAATTGGCCTCCTTGGGTCAGAAACATAAATCAACACTATCAAAAAAAAAAAACATTAGTCAACACTGTGCGTTATAGAACACTAATGGTTTATTTGTGATTTAGGCACAGTGTATTAACAAAGTAGCTGCAATGCATTTACAGGAAATATGCAGGAGTGGGCACTCTTAGTAATTTATGTCATAGTTGTCATGCGTGACATTATAACTGTGCAGTTTGGGGCACTAAAGCAGCAGACATGCAGCAAAAAGTAGCAAGTAACAAGTCAAACAGTAACTACAGCTCAGACAAGCTTGCGGAGGGTTAAGTCCAATAAGTTTGCAGCTCATGTGTAAACAGCCTCTAAGAGTGAATCAATGACGACACTATTTCACCTACTTTCAGGTTCATCCCACCTACATTGAAACTGTTTACTGGTCGTATTTGAGGCATACCAAAAAGTACTGACTACGTGAAAAAGCAACTACTTGTATTTTCGCTCTCCTTTTTGCATAAACATGCACAGGCACTGCAGTTCCCATAATGCCTTGAGTGATGCAAACAGAAATCATGCCTTCACCATGAGTCAGACAGGTGGCCTATGTCTAAGCTTACCTAAGCTACCAATTTATATTTCTTTATATGTGTCAAATCTGTCGTGAATAGTCATGCTGCATTAGTAACTACCACACTCCTGATTGCATTTAAAAGTGATTTGGTCACAAGATTCAATATATAGCGTAAAGTCTAGTTGTCGGTGTGCTCAATAAACTGAATTGACTCACCGAAGTTACATGCCCTTGTGACAAAGGGTGGCATCTGAAATTTTCCTCCCCATTCACTTAAACCGCACTTACAAATATTGTGAAATTATTATAGTTCAATGTACCTACTCAATAAAAAAATTATAGATTTTTTTTTCCTCAAACGGTCATCTTTTTTTCTAGAAAAGTGTTTGTATTAGTTTTATCCTATTTTCCTCTCGTGGAAGGTCACATGATACAGAGCTGGTATACAGATGTGTGCGTGTCCTCATGCTGCTCAATGTAAACAACCAGACCTTCAGAAAGACTAGCATTAGTAGGCAAACTTTAGTAGTAAGTGAAGAGTATAACTTGGCAGTTGTTGTTGGCGGTGGTGGGGTTTTTTCATGCAGTGCGTGGTCGTGGGACGTATCAAATATTCAAACAACGTAACCCATGACTGTCACCATCGTTTTCCTATTGGAGATCCGGAGCAATGCAAGCTGTGGTTGTTGGCCATCGTACATCCAGACTTCAACATTAATACACCGTGGGATGTGTTGCAGCAAAACAACTCAGTATTGTGTGTTTGCTGCAATCTTTTTTTTTTTTCTTTTTTTTTTTTTTACAGTGACTGTCATGGTGAAAAAGAGTCCATTATTCAAGAAAACTGCTGTTCCCTCGGTCTTCACTGATCGCACTGATCACCCTATACAGGTTAGCTAACTAGCTGACAAGTTTCTCATAATCACTCTCAGTATCAGCCTCAGCCATGATCACTTGTGTTGTGATGCTCAAAGATGTGCAAAGCACGTGAATTGGCTCAGGAACCGCTGAGTTTGTTTACACCAGCAAAGACCGGAGAGCAGCTAGTGTGCATCGATCTCAAAAGACTTCTGTCTGAATGACTGGGTCTATTTTTATTTGAAAAATGATAAATACACAAAAACTAAGCATGGAAATAACAATCAGAGCTCGACCAGCTTGGCCTGTAGGTTTTTAATGTACAAATATCACAGTGTGTTTCAAATTTTCAATTTTAAGCACATTATAGTTTAGTTTGTTGCTTTTCAATTAAAGTGAATGAGAAGGAAAATTTGAAACAGCTCGCCTTCGTCACAGGGGCATGTGACCTTGGTGAGTCAATTTTAATGTTTATTGAACGCTCTGACAACTGGACTTCACGCCATATACTGAATTTTGTGACAACATCACTTTAACCCTAGATGTAAAACAAAGGCTTACTTCTGATTATCCAGATTGTACAGCCTTTAATAAATTTTAAGCAGATTTTGCAAATATCTCCATGACTGACATGAGAGATTTTGCAATCACTGGAAAAAGAAAAGCTGTGCAGACAATGAACAGATTCCACCTGATCTTAGCCCCTCATTGACTGACTGGCTTTTCTCCCTTTCTTCTATGCTCCCATTGGTTGACGACATGTAACATGTTGTGAACATGCTTGTCGTAGACGGCAAACAAATTCTGACACGCTAGTCTTATTGGGATGTTTTGAGGCGTCCCAGATATGGTATCTGCTAATATCTACGACGATACACTGCATGAGATAAAACCCATGAATGACGCCTGACGCCCTATATCTGTCGGACTCAGTTATTATCAGGCTGATATCACGTTGTCTGAAGCCGGCAGAAGTCATGCAGAATGGCAGGTTAATACATGTGGTTTGAGTTCACACACTGTACAAGGAGCACTAGGTTCAGTTCACATTTTAACTGTACCCAGTGCTACCTAAAACTTGGTACCAGTGCCCAGTGGAACCTGTTTTCAGTAGTTTACTCTCTCTGTATTAATAAAAATGTTATTTCAGTTGTAAAAAAAACAAGTCACTGAATGGTGCAACACTGGCATTGCTTCAAAGAAGGAAGAAGTTCAAAGACCTGAGAGCAGCTGGAGAAACAGTTCTTACTCTGCTCACTTTGCTCAAGCTGGATAACTGGACTAAAATAAAAGGAACACATTGATACGGTTGCTCCAAATTCAGGAGTGTGTGTATCATGTCTCTGTCTTCAGATCTAACTATTTTAAGAGTGAGAAAAAAGGTGTGTGTCGATTTCAAAGGATAGATGTACTTTCATCGGAATCCTTAAGGCAAATATTAAGTGCGGCTATGACAGGACAGTGCTAAACACCACTGAGATTTGTAGTGGAAGTTAGAGGAAGAGTATACAGTACTGCTGGTGTGCTGCAGTGATGTGAGTGTCTGTGGCAGATAACGAAGGCAGTAAGAATAATCTGCATTTTGCTCTATCAATTAAAATTAGCCTGAAAGGAGTTTTCAAAGCTTGAGTGACCTGTACTTCACTTGCTTCTTACATAACCAAAAAAGCCTCAGTGAGGCGATGGAAGTAGTGTGTG
>JAPZDX010000017.1:14320503-14330844 GCA_029783625.1 Naso annulatus | reverse complement strand
GTCCTGGTGGACTTTGATGTAGGGCTCTGCACAGGACTGTTTTCTTCATTTCGCCAGATTTCTGACCGTTACCGCCAGCTCCCGGGACACACCCGCAATATGTGTGTCCACTCCCGCCCCGCCCACAAATATTCCTAACATTTCATTCCACATGCGGAGTTCCATTTATTTGGGCCTTCTCCTGTCCCATAGGGAAAACGCAGTGTGTGTATCAATGAAGAAATGCACACCTATTGCTAATAATGAAGTGAAATCACTGTCCTTTTGCATGTAAGGCTACATATTAATCACAATTATTAAACTGCAATAAGTGCACCTCTTCTAGTGCAAAATGACATCATTTAATTTACTTATTATTTTAGAACATGTGCATGCTATTTATTTTCTATTTTGGCCGAGGTTTTTATTTCAGTTTTGATCTTTCTTGTTTCTATTTTTTTCTCCTACTTACTTTAAGGAGAAGTTTGTTTTCTTGCACATTAAGCTTTATAATAAGGATATTTACGATTATATACAACGTTCTTCACCATTATCATGACAAACAATGCAGCCACGAGAGCTGTAGTGCCTTGCTGACATCACTGCTAGCTGAAAACAACGGAGGTGATGAGGCATTTCAAGTGTTTCGATGATTCGTCAAAAAAAGGTCGTTTTAAAAGATAAAACAATCGCCAAATGTTTAGTGGTGTCCTCTCATGTTCCGACATTGAAACATGATGTTAAACAGTGGCTAATAAGCCGGAAACAGATGTCTGTTTGTTTCCTGAAGCAGATGACAGAGACATTTGCAGGTTAAAAGCTGCTGTTCAGCTTCCTGTTTTAGTGTTGTGTCGATCATAAATATCCTTATCATAAGGCTTAAAGTACAAAAAAACAAGCTTCTTCTCTAAACATATCAGTTTGCATGCAGAAGTAAAAAGACTTTCCATAGCTAACGGAGTTTGAGGTGCGCGTTTTTGTGCCCTTATTGAGGAGAGAGTTAAGAAGTCACACAAATGTTCTAAACGTTGAGAAAAACAAAATTCTGATTCAACGGGCAATTATAAAAATGCGTTAATCATGCACACAAGACAAACGCTTACACGGACACATTTTTATTAGCTGGATAAAATTCTCTCAGCTTAAGTTAACCCAACTAGAGCTGCAGATCCTAATCCTGCAGGGCTCTACTTTGATGTCCTAAACATATGGGAGATATTCTGGTTAAATTACTGTGTTTACTGAACTTAAGACGCAGGCACATCATAGTCATTTTCAGTAGATCTGTTTGGTTTTAGAAAACTTGCTAAGGTTTGCTTGTCTGGCCTTATCACGTCTCTCACTCATCACTGTTTTGTTACGGTGGTTTGGCAGGCTATGGCATTCAAACCGACCGCACTTTGCCTGAGTGAAAAAACAATAAAACAAATGTAGCGGTTGTTTTCTTCATTACAAAGGCTCTACAGCCTAGACTTTCATTTTTTAAATAAAAGGGTATGTGGAAATTTAATTTGAGCCTATTTAATACAAAATACAAATCAGGCGGTAAAAAAGGGACTTTTACTGGGGTTGTTTCAGTACTAGTGTCATAAATTCCTTTGATGCTGCCTAACATGCTGGATTGAATATCAGCAAGTACAAAAGTTTACGCACTGTTCCGATACCCCTTAATATATTTATTAGAAACGGGATCCTGCTTCTTGCATGCAGTGCCCCCTACATCCAATGCAACATTTGTACTGCAAAAAAGTAGCCAATATTCATGAACCACAGGCAATTTTTGAAACTTCAAGCACATTAATATCACAAGATCCAGACAGGGTTAGGAGCATACAACTGTTAATAAAGTAATAGGGATTTACTTTTTTAAAGCACTGGAACAGGATCAGCATTCGTCATTGGCAGACACACAAATTTAAGTTATTGACTTGGTATCACGTAGGAAAAAATGGTAACAGATCATCACCAGTAATAACCAGATAATGGAAACTCAGACTGATACCACATGTACAACAGTCTTCTAGCATCAGACTGAATGAATAGGTTGGATTCACACATATCCGATGTGGTAAGGAAAACATTTTATAGGTCTTTAAGAACAAGCCCTCAATATCCACATGCAAAAAAGCATAAAAAATACACAGGCAGGGCTTGTTCAGATTTGTGTAGAGCTGAAGAGCATTGATGATAATGCAAAAAGCAGAGATTAAGCTCTCCGTGCACATGCATTTCTGCACACAAAACACACTCATGCCAACATCATTTTGTTTGGTAACAACTCCAGCCTCTAGTTATGTCAGCACTTAGAAGATTTTCAAAGATTTGAGGAGCAGAAGCCAGAGTGAGACGGTGAGATTTCTACCTAAAAGTGACTTATTCAATTTCCTTTATTTATTATAAAATTAGTGCTGCTTAGTTATATTGCATGGTGTGGTCGCATTAAAGCAAGCCATCTGGTTTACATTCCTCCCAGTCACAGTAAATGCTGAGAGAAAAACGCTGACATTCCAGCTGACTGAAGCATGTAGCAACACGGCAGAGTTTGACTGAGCTCAGTCAAGTTGGTCCTTGATACTTCGCTTCCTGGTTGGTGGAATCCGGCTGCAGGCCTCCACATTCCAACTCCGATTCTGGCATGTGCATGCAGCTCAACCAAAACGCAAGTGAGATGAAAAATACTGCTCGGTTTGTAGTTAATAAACTACACTTGAAAACAATCTGTGTCTTGGCCTGACGCCCAATACAACATTTAATTTTGGCAGTTTTTAATAATTAAGAATTTAAGCAAAGCTGCTTTATGGGGGCCTTTGTTTACATTTACATTACAGTTTAAAGCCTTATAGATTAACGTCCTTGTCATAATATCTTATACTTCATTTTCCCTTAAGTGTTTAAATGTCCAAAAGGCACTGGCTAAATATTACTTAATTTTATTAACAGTTCTATCAGCTTTATATATTAATTTATTTAGGTCCTCCGCAACTGTTTACTTGAGAAACCACAAATACTGAGGAATCTGAGAAATCTACAAGTCTGTACTCGGATCAGCTTTGGTTTAAAAAATAAATAAATAAATAAAATAAAATAAAAAAGCTCCATAAATATATCCTGTTCTTCAGTCCATCAATACTTGAATTTTTGGCAGTTATCTCGGTGTTATGTGTGTGAGCTGACTGTGAGTTTTTTCTGCCTCAGGAAGTAACAAGTCACAACGAAAAAAAAGTAACACATAAATCCTCCACCTATATTCCTGTTTACTACTGCGGTCAGAAGTTGTGTAAAGTTTAACTGACCAGAGACAGACAGTCTAACAGGTTTCATGTACAGTGAAATGATACATCAGGAGACACTGACTATGTGATGCAAATAAGCATAAAACTGCTTGTTTTCATAACTAAAGCTTTAATGAAAAACCAACTCATTAAGCTCAAAATAATCCTGAATGAAGGGTTTGAGGTTCAGCATCCCACATACATTTGCAGGTTTTCTGCATGACTGAGTTGTCAAGTAACAAAAATGTCTCATTATCAATGTCTTTAAGTTCATTATTTAATACAATTACGCAAAGTAAAAGCATACTATCATCTGCTTGAAACACTTCCTTTCTTTCTGCATTTCGAACAGCCTGTGCATTAAGATTTTGCTGTGTTATGTGACAAAATGATCATAACATACCTTACAGAGTGACAGGGCCATCCATCACTATAACAAGACACTCCAAGTTGCCTGGCTAGATGCTGAGACTTATGGTTTTTTAACTTAGTTTCCAGACTGCCTGTCTGTGTTGGTACATATACTGCTCAGCCGGTAGAGCCTGAAGATACCTCGAAAGTTGAAAAACCAAGAAAAGAATCTGAAAAAATAAATAAATTTTTTAAAAAATCAGACAGTGTGACGTTTTCATTTGAGTGGGTGGAGAGGGGGCGCGGCGCCATGCTGTCCTGGGCACCCGCTATGAGGAAGTTTGGACAACATTCCTGCTCTGCTGTCACTGTGTGGCATGGGTGAGTGAGAGGTGACTGGAAGTAATTAATGACTGGTCATCTTTCCCCACTCAGGCCAAGCAAAGATACTGCAGCCAGTGAAAACAGTGGTTTCCTTACTCTGGTTTAAAGACCAACTTTGGCTGGATAATTTAACCAAGACACATTATCTAGCTACAATAAATATTAAACAACTATACAATAGTATTCATTGGACTGTACTGTAAATGACAGTCCCACTGACTATTGTTTTTTCTCCATTTTCAGGTGCTAAATTACACAAATGCACAGTAATCCCCTCAACTCTTACTTTCGTTTTTTTTTTAAGTAGGCTTTCCCTTTAAACAGTGCACTGCTGTCATGGCCTAAACCAAATGTCTTAAAATATTTCTTGACCATAAATGGCAAAATTGAGGGTGCAAGACCTGTGCACGACAGATGCAGAAGGTACTAATAAATGTAAAAATGTGAAGGCTTTTAGTTTTCAATTTTCTGATCCAAGCCCAAAACTGTGCAAGTAACTGTTGGGTGTCAGAAGAACAGAATGTACATTTTAGGGTCTGTATTAATATTTCCAAATCAGACATGGGGGACCACAGATACACAGTGCATTTTGGCCAGTGCACTTTTTTTTTTTTAAACATCTCATACAATACAGGAGGTCAAAAAATGAGACCTGAGCAAGGACTCAATAAAAACCAGTTTGCTTTGATGGTGATGATGAAAAAGTAAATTTCTTCCCTTCTGGGAAATAAGAGTGCACTGTAAATATTGTCTATATATTTTTTTAGTTTGAGACCCAGGAGAGAAATTTGTTCTCACTGGGACTTAACTGGCGACTAATTTCCTTGATGGTTAAACGGAAGTTGTAAATGCGACTAGTCCACTAGTCTCTAAGCAAAAGAAATCACTGAAAAAACCATCTTGAGCACAATTTTATCTAGGAGGTTAGTCGGTACCGTGAATTCAGGCTCAATATAGTGCCCTAACTTGAGGAAGTCCTTTGCCTTCAACAAAACATAGTGGCAGCATATCACGGGAAGTCATTTCGATGATGAGTTGTGTTATCTTTTCTGACTGCTTTGCGTGACAACATCTGCGGGTTGGAGTGGCCAATGTTGTAATACTTGTCTGCTGAGTGTTGATAGCAGTAGTCTGCGGTTCCTCATCGGTCCGGTTGGGTGGTTATATGCGAGCTTTCGCTTACACAGCCAACACTCGACCTTGTCATCACTTTCTTCTTCATTAAATTACTGCCAAACCCAGCTGATTTTCCTTCTAGCCGCCATCACTCTTTGTCCCACTTAAGTTTCACTTCTCCACCTGCTGGAGTGGGCAGGAGGAGGGAGCGGCAATTGCCTGCAGTCAAGGCCGGCTGCATAGCATTAGCCATGTTTCCATTAATTGTGAAGCAAATTTTACGTCAACTTTGGAAATCTCGCTATTAGAAAATGCGAATCAGGAGTGATTCCAACAAAAGGCTGGTCTGAAGTGAACCGTCACGATGTTATGATGGTGGGTGCTGAGACCATCGGCTCTGCCATCAGCCCCACCCTAGTGTCCACTGCTTCAATGTGTCCAGTTTAAGAACAAGAGTGCACTTAAATTTCATTTTTCCCACATTAGTGTGTTTGGTAATTTGCCGATTACCATTAAAATAAGTTAGAAAGGACATTTCAATTTCAATTTAATGTGATGTGATGTATCAAGACGACTCAGATCGTACACAGCCACTTGTTTTGCAGTTGTTTTCACATTTTCGTTGAACTAGAATATCACAATATAGGCCTATTGCAATATGTGTCATAGCATAATGTATCATGACATAACTGCATCGTGACCCATCTTTCATGATGCGTATCATTATGTCCTTTCCAATGCCCATCCCTATCAAATACATTTCTGGAAACATAGCCTTTGAGATGGCACAGTTATCTATGGTTATACATTGTTAATTGAATAATACTAACCAACTAGTATTTCTGGTGCCAACTGCCAAGGTAGTGGACGTGTAAACGATTAACTGACTAGTAGCATACATCACTTGACTTAACTGTACAAAAATGCGTCATGAATGATACATTTATACATTAACTACTGGCAAAGAACACAACTGACCACAGATACGCTCAGTTTAGACCCGTTTCAACCTTTCACCAAAGAAAGAAAACCAACTCATAACCAACAGATGCATTTAATGGCTAACTGTGGTACTTATTTTTTCCAGGGTTGAAATGAGGACACTCAATGAGGTCCAGTTAGAAGGACACAGGATCATTTTCTTTCATTGAAGTCCAAAAGTCCATCAACTGGGACCAAACATGCATGCATGCAAAAAACCATAAACACATGCAGGCCATATAGGCAAATATGAAACAGCTAACAGTAACTAATATGGACAACAATAGAACTGTATCTCTGGTAAACTGCGATAAAAATATAACAACAGCCCTCATGTATCACCAACCAGAGCATTACACCTCAGACTAACATGCAAATGCTCTACACACTGTCACACAAAAGGAAACAGAAAATCTGCCGGTGACATTAAAAGAGACTTTGTACTCTAGGGGAGTTTGAATGTACACAGCAATTTGTATGCCAATGTGGCCACAATATGTTTGTCAATCCATGAGTTATTGCATACTGTCAAGATTGTACTGTAATCCAGTCTGCATTATCTATGTTTCAGTTTTGTTGAAGCAATTCGTATACCCTGGCCACTTTCCCATCTGCAGCTTCAGAATATGCGCACACACACACACACACACACTCATACAGAACCACACACCACAGGAGAGCTGGCGACATTTGATCATCTTACACTGCACTAATTTAAGCCAAGTCTCACTCTCACACACACACACATATATACAAGTGAGAGAGCCCCAGTGACATTCACTGTTATGCTGACAAACATATGGCAACTTCAGTATTGGTTAGCCTTGTTCAGCTTGTTTGGCCCTGAGGTAAACCAATGAACAAGTCTCAGCAAAAAAAAAAAAAAAAAAAAAAGCCTAGTGACCAAGCACCGGCCCTCCTTAAATAAGTCTGGCAGTTGGTTAGCCTGGGTTTGACTCTGGTATGAATGCAAGCCAAATAATATGGTTAATCATCATGGCAAGCCCAGTTTGACTTCTGAGCCAGCTAATCGGAAGTTGTCATATCTGGTCACTTCATGTTAATCATTAGGTCTTAACAGAGTTACAGTCTACATTGACTGAATCATCAAAATGGGGAACACTGTAGTCCTTTTCTCTTCCGCTTTGTCATCAAAAATGTATTTACCAGGCTTTAAATATTGTTTCTTCATACTTACGTAAAAATAGCCTAGTTTTCTTTTTATATTTTGTTTGTTTTTTACTTTGTGATATGCCGTGTTTTTATTCATCTGTTCATCAAATTAGGTGTTGATTCAGTGGTAACGTCAATTATTCGCCCATCAAAACAAATTCATCACATTCGCTCAACAAGAAAGCACAGCAGATTCTACACAGTGAGGCTGTTATTTTAAGGAGCAAGTCTATCCAGAACATTAGGTAGGTGCAGTTCACCCTTGGAGGGAGACGTCAGACTTTCACTGCCAGACTCAGTTTAACAAAATGGCATTTGGGTATTTTTAGTCTGTCGTCAGACAGAGATATATTGAAGAAAAAAGCGAAACTGTTGTATTTAGTGTCTCGCATCCACTCTTCAATTCGGCATAATTAAACAAACCAAGCGACATCTTTTTCACACTTAACTTTTAACTTTTTGAATCTGTTCGCTTGTTGCACTCCTGAACTTTTTCCATCAAAATTCACAACAGTTCGCAGCACCTTGCAATGGGAACAAGTTAAAAAAAGGTTTAAAGTCTATTGAAACTGAGCACTGTTGAAAAAATAAGACATAAGCCGGACTGGCTCCTGGATGTTAAAGATATGGAAAATGCCTAAAAGTATCTCTTATAAGGCATGTGCGTTTGCCGAAAAGCAAATAACGTTGCAATTGACAGATTTCTAAACTGGGTTTAATACTGGCTTCTCCTTGAGGACGCCGACATGCATCTGAGTTAATTAGCTATCAATAGTCAAGCAAAGAAACGTTCCTTACCGAGCATTAAAATACCAAATAGGAGTGTGAGGAGACAGTTCGCCATTGTCATTCCTCTATTTTTCCAGGCTTTTCTTTCTCTGCTAAATATCTCCCCGTTTTCTTTGTGCTGTGTGTGGGGTAACACCAGTCCTCTCCCGCCGCTGTCGGTCAATCCAATGAAACTCTCAGATCTGAGTCGTCAGTTTTCACAGCACACCGGGCGGAGCCGCGAAGGAAATTGGATGCAAAACCGTGGTTCTTAATCCAGTAAATCGAAGTCGAAATCCATGGTTCACACGCTGACACTCGACCGGTTGGACGTATGTGAGAGTGTTTGTGTGTGCGGGAAGGAGGGAGAGATTGATAGAGGCGGAGAAGCTGATTGAGAAGGGAGCGGAGAGAGAGTGGCCGGAAGTTAGGTGACGGGCTGGAGGAGGAGTGGAGGGAAGCAGGGAGGTCCCAGGTGGAGAGAAGAAGAAATTCCCACATTATTCTTGTACCGTCACAAGGTCACGCTGGAGATACTAGTCTTTATTTTATGTCAGATATTGCCCTGTCAGTGTGAAATACCTCTGATATGATTTATTCCTTTCTCACAGTTAAAATTACTTCTGCTCCTCTATAAAACTCAAAATGGTTTAACCAGAACTCTTTGGCCTCTCCCCTGTTGAAAAAACTATAATGACCTTTGCTGTCTAAGAGTAATACTCAAATAAAGCATTGAGCAAATACAGTTAAAACAGACGCAAAAGTAGTAACAATCCTAACCCTAGGCTGTGTAATTTTCAGTGAGAAAACCAATAAGAATCTTTTTTTTTAATGTCCCAGTGAAACTTAAAGCACAATTTAATCTACATAGACCTACTATTATATGGTTATATGGTTTCTTGATAACTTTTGTCCCTGTACATAACCTATAATTAATTATGTATCATAAGGTCTCTCTTCATTTCAATATTGTGCATAGGTGTAATGCTAAATTTTGGATTTATACTTCCATCAAGACCACCTTATTTTGTAAAACAGTCGACCAGCTTGTTTTGTTTTGTGCACTGTGAGGCGGTGCAATGGTGTGTTGTCTTTTTAAATCTGTTAATGTGGTGCGTTCAGGGACCCCAGAAAGAATGGCCTCTGTTCCAGTGAAGCTAATTGGGAACTTAAAGGTGCCCTGTGGACAAACAAAAGAAATGTTTGTATTTTTGATTTTTTTTGTTTTGTTTTGTTTTGGTTTTCACCAAACACACTGTGTGTGTTGAGGTCTAACAAATGTCGTGCTTATTTCCCTCCTTAAAACAAATATGCAAGTTAGTATTTTAAATCATACATTATTTACATCCATGTTTGCAGTATTCTTGCCTTTTACTGGCACACTGCTGCATATCTGCACCTGTAGTGAATATAGTATGATATCAGAACTGTGCACCACAAAACGGGAACAGAGATAAGGAAGCTTCCTGTTTAAATACGGCCGGGGGTTCCCATAAAAGCTGCAAACTCTTAAACCCAATAATGTTACTGGTTTTCATTTTTTAACTGGAAATTATGCTTTACCACCATGATATGACTGGCAGCCTCTGCATTGTGTGAGTTAGACAAGTAGACGCTGACAGCAGGATGTCTTTGGTGACCTCTGATTGATCTCAGAGTAAAATAAAATAAAGAGAACTTAGTTACAACACACAAATGAAATACATAAAATAATATATAATATGTTGAGAGGCGCAGACAGTCATTGTGATTATGAGGACACCAAATAAATACAATAAAAAGTCAGATACAGTAGGATGCATTATAATATTGAATGGTAAAAAATGAAGTGGGTAGAGGGTATTTACAACAGGTACCATAGAGGAGAGACTACACAAGTGGAGGCTTTCAAATTTCAGATCAGATTCAGATTCTATTTGTGCATCTTAAATTTATATCCATGTAAAAAAAAAAAAAGAAAAGAAAAAAAGAGCAAAAAGTCTTGGGTCGTCCCCCCCGACCTGTAGCAGCTCAACAATACAAAAAATGACAACCAAAGTGCATGAAAGAGTCCTGTGCTGTAAATATGACATATTATTATGCATATACATACAACATAATAAGATGCAACAAATATGACATAATAAAATGTGACAATAATGCAGCATAAAATTCACTAAAACCAGCAATAGTACAGCATGAAACCAACAAATAATAGAGCAGCATAAAATCCACTAAAAGAAGCCGTAATATCAAAAACACGAAAAGAATTTAGGAGGCGTTGCCCGTGGCAGAGCGCAAGACACAGCAGCCTTGCACAGCGCCATGTTTCAGTAAT
>JAPZDX010000017.1:14309351-14320403 GCA_029783625.1 Naso annulatus | reverse complement strand
ACTTAATTTGAGTGAGTTTGCTCCAAGTTATTCAAACATTATTCTTGTCTTGACCCCTAAACATTAAATACAGGAAACCAATACAAGGCACTTAAAGTCATAAGCATAACCTAAATAAACAAAAAATAATATGCTGCACTTTCTAAAAAATATACAGAACCCTTAACGCATTCATTGATATTAACAATGACAGTGTCATTTATGACGGATTTATCCAAGGACAATATTAAAAATCCTAATAATTCTAAATTATTTTTATGATTCAAAGTGTTTATTTTAATTTTTTATAATTAGCTTTATGGGATAATATAGAGACAAGTAATTACGAGAAATAGTCATATGGATGAGATGGAATTGCTATTAATTATTCATTTAAAATAAACCTCTGGTGAATGTGTTACACCCCTGTAAAGTGGGGGGTAGAAAGAAAGATACACTGACAACAATGCTGCTGCCGTCACGTCCAGTGTAATAACGAACAAACGTCAGCATTACGTTTCCCTCTACAGGTTCAAATGACACATTGCAATCGAAAACCGATCAGTAGATTACACACTAAAATCAAACTCATGAAAAACACAGAAACTTGGGGAAATAGGAGAACACTGCAAAATGTCATTCAAAGTGCCTTTTTCCTCAAAGTTTCACAAAGTTATGTAGGCTGTATTTTTAAAACAGATGATCCTTTTAAATTCATTTGTCGTTCTATCTCCTCCACCTTGAAGGCCAGAGCGATAGATCACAGGTAACCTGATCTGCAAATCAGAGAGCATTTTTAACTCGATCCCTTTTGCAAAGCAATCAGTTATCGTGTTTTTAACCAAGTACTGCATTATTATCAAAGCCAATTTAACATATCTTCTTAACTTGTCTTTTTATGTTCAATGCACATCCGGTGTATGTTTTAACAAATATTTTCCCATTCAGAATACAAGCATTAAAACAAATGACAAAATAAACAATATGAACTAAACACATTTCAGACCATCACAAATGCAAAGTGCTTACTTAGAAACGACATATTAAAGGCTGATGAGCTTCTTAAAACTTCAATAATATCAAAGAATTTTTTTAAATGTAACACTTTACTTAAAGCATGCATCAATAATGCATCATATATAGTTACACATAGTTACATAATGCATTATAATGCACCTATATCATAGTTATAAGCAAGGTTAGGGTTAACCCTAACCCTAAATCTAACCATTACCATAACCATCTATAATGTAACAAATAACTGTGTCTATAATGTGTTCTATATGTTTACAATGTTTTATCATGCATTATACAGACAGGCTTTATGCAAATTACAAAATTAAAATTTTTTTTTTTGCTGAAATCAGGGCTTTATAATTCATTATTGTTACTAAGCTGAATTTTCCTTATGTGTATGTGACTAAGGATTAGAAACAACCGTATATAGCACAGCAGAAGTTCCTCTCAGTATGTGTGTATTCGGGTTCTTTAAACTTGCTAGACCTGGTTGTAAAACATTAAAAATGTGATTTAAGTCATCTCTGCTTTATATGACAATATGTGAAAAGGCAAGACCGATAGTTCTGAATCTGGATCAGATCTTGTGATGGAGAGAGTTTGTGGTAGCAGAAGGACAGATTGACTGTTTGTGTCCCTGTGAGGGATACTGAT
The DNA here is from genome assembly GCA_029783625.1 of Naso annulatus. Lineage (NCBI taxonomy): Eukaryota > Metazoa > Chordata > Actinopteri > Acanthuriformes > Acanthuridae > Naso > Naso annulatus. The sequence continues at coordinate 14,318,753 of JAPZDX010000017.1, read as the reverse complement.
GACCCTCTTCTGTTAAATGGGCCTTTATAAATAGAGCAGTTATTTTTCCACTGCTCTGATCCAACTTGTCTACATCAGACCGAAGACACCACACAAACCCTTTAGATATCTCAGCTTCCAATCACAGTCCGCCATGGTGAACTCAACAGCCAATCCCTGATTTTCAGATGACTTCACCAACACAGCAGAATGCTCTAAATAACTTCAGATATTTGGACTAGACTGTGCCAAACCAGACGATTCGTGCTCTTGGATCATTTGAGTGCAGTGATGAGCAGAGTAACCGTTCTAATAGAATTCAGTTCCTTCACACAGATACGGAAGCCCAAGAGGCTTCAAATGAATCCGATATCTGACCTCATGGCGCACAGGAACAACGGCAAAGAGGATATCACTGCAGGGATTTGAATGAGACACATCACTAGTTTAATTAATGTACATGGTTTTAATTTTTATGAGAGACAAATCAACAATCGTTTAACGTTCTTGAAACTAGAAAAATAAGGCAGATTGGTGGATGCAATGCCCTAAAAAGTTACAAGAACCTTCATTACACCAACATGTCATGCAGTTAAAGTTCTATAGACATGCATTTGTTTACAGTTGACCATTTCAGTCACACCCTTTATATTCATATTGGGCCACTTGGGGTAATTCACTTTCTGCAGTTTAAAACTAGGTGGTATTGTATTACAGAGGCTTATGTGTATGTCTATTGTATTAAAATTTGTTTGTTCGAATGAACTCCGGTCTTGAATATTAAGGACTAAAGCAGAAGAGGAAGCTGTTAGATGCAACTGCTTTTATTTCAACTGTAGTCACTGTCCAGTTGACCATCTGAAAGCAGAAACACAGTTAAGACTCTTTAGATAGGGTAGTGATAGTGACTGACAGATGGAAACGGGGGCTGCGGGTAAATGGGAGCAGCCCCACTAAAAACGGAAAAATCTTTCCGTTGTGTCTTAAAAATGTGTCTAAGTTTACATGATAAACTAAAAGTGCTGTAGTATGAATGCCAGGCCAGTAGTTGGCAGTGTAAGTTTGTAATGACATACCATCAGGGCTGCCAAAGTTGTCAACTTCCTGCTGCTGCTAAGCTCTAAACAGCCACAAATTAAAGCCACAAATTTTTGGTTTTATATGTTCATGGGACATGGTTAAGGTATATATTTGTTACATAGAAACTGTTTTTTTGTTTGTTTTTTTATTTTATTTTGTGGACTGAAAGAGAAATTGCATTTATACTTGTGGTCATAATGAGTCCTTGTCACCTTGTATGAGGTGGTCTGGCCAATCAGACCATAATCAGTCCTTTATGCATCCTGGGTGCATTTGCATCTGTACTTTCATGGTCACGCATTGTCCTGATAGTCATTCACTCAAAATGCATTTCAGTGCCATCTGTATGGGTCGTAATTCAGTGCTCCAAAGCCAGTTTAAGATCACTTTGATGTATTATTTCCATTGTGACCATTTTCAATTCACATTGCACAGGTTTTACAGTTCAAGTAGAACCCAGGGGCCTGTCAAATGACACATTAGTGAGCTGGGGTGGGTCAGGAGGTCTGTCCATATATTCACCCACAACCTGCCAAACAGCTAAGCCTCTCTGCAGCCAATCAAAGATCAGCTCTGAGGAAAAGTGGTGGCATCACTACAACCACAAACTGTAGGTCAGATTGGTTGACTGATTTTTATTTTTTTAGACAGTGCTTGAAGAAAAGGTTGCAAGGTTTCTGACAAACAGCGGGTTCTAACCTGAGTTGATCACCTGCAGCGCTGTGACTTGCACAGAAATATTTGTACAAGACTCAACAGATGAGTTCATTTCAGGTTGTTGTTCTCTTTAAGCTCCCTTCGTGAACAGAACACCTTTTTATAGACTCTGTGTGATGACATAATATTGTATCAATGGAAAGAATGCCCGCTGTGTTCTAATGAAGGCCACCACTTATAAGGACACTAAGTAATCTTCACCGTCTAAAATGTACCTCCGATGATCCTCTGAACAGTAGGTAAAGGGTTACTGTTCATTGTAACTCTCTGTTAAGTATTGTCAGATTTTGTCTTACAGAATTTTTGTCTCTTAGCTATCTCGGAATTTAGACATTAAACTTATATCTGATGGTTTACAATATGGACAATCCACTGGACTGAAACATTATTTTCCTCGCATGAAGAAAATGACCTCAGACACAGAAAGACATCTTGTCAATGTCAAAATGTCTTACACAAACTAGCCTTTCAGGTTGCACATTGTTTGGATAGTCTGCCTACAGACAGTTTATAGAGTATTTGTAACATTTGTAACATTTTAACAACGTATCAGTGGATGTGATTTGAATGATTTTCCCACTTTTTGCACTGAATCTGGGAGTTACTGTTTCACTTTCCTGACAGGAAAAGGACAGAACGCCCTCCCCCAATATTAGGAGATGAGTCTTGAGAAAACAATCAGCAGTGTTTGCTGAAATATAAACAGAGTATGGTTCAATAAGGACATTTCTCATTTATCACTACTAGACTCTCATTGATGCAGTGAATGCAAAGGAATTTACTTCACATTTTTCTAGCTTACATAGATGTCATCTACCTCAATCATAAATGAAACCAAAATTAATGCAATTAAAGTTGATGCAACTTTAATTGTAGCTCTGTCTCACAGTGGGTCAGCAGTTGTTTGGGGTTTCTATTTTCAGAGGCTGACAATAGTGTCCAAAAACCAAGTGCACTGGATTTGTGTTATTTTTAGAATCTAAATCCTGCAGTATTCTGAATTTGAGTAATTGTTGCCAGGTAACTCTGGGGAATGCCGTGGTTATGAGGCGCTGGATATGAGTGATTATTTTTGAGATGTGACGGGACGATGGCGGCCAGGTGCTGCAGATTTGTGGGGCTTTATTTAGGGAGGCCCGGCCGCTTTTGTTTTATGTGGTTTTATTGAAGAAGCGTGATGCACATGCCAGTATTGGGTGCGCTGGCTTACTGTTACAACAGTATCGTGCTGTGGTTACTTTCAGCTATTGTGGTACAACAGTTAAAAAGATCGTTTGAGTAATTTTAGTTTCAACATCAGTTAAGCAGAATTTAAAATGTAGAATGTCAACTATCGTGCCATGGATTTGCAGTGCCTCGTATTTATTAAGCTAGGTGTGTTTGATTTATTTTAGCTGGACAGATTAGGAGTGCTGGCTTTGTGGATTATTAGGATCTCTAACAGGTGGATGCCTAAGATGTGCTGGGTGCTTTAGAATCATGTTATTTTATACAGGGAGCACTGGCAGCTGAGACAGTGTTCAGTAGCTGAGGAGACTACCTTTAATATTCTGTGGAAAGTTAGATCCCTGAGGAGGGCACTCTTTATCACGTTCTAAAGAGAGCTGAGCAGCAACTGGGTGGAGGGAGGATTCAGTGTCTCACTCCAAGAAACTTCAGAAGGCTGGATGCAAAGAGTCATGGGATGTCTCTGAGATGTACAGTGTGACATCTTTAACCACCAGACTAGCTTGCGCTCTCTGAATAAAAGCTCTAGTTTTGCTCAAAGGATTACTAGCAACCAGTTTTGTGTCGTTCCAAAATCAGTGGTATATTACAAAGAATGTTATTTATCTTCCTTTGATCTTCCATTGGCCTAGCTCTCCTGCTATCTTCTGTGCCAAAATATCCTCAGATGACATCGAATGATGTGTCTGACCTCATTTGTGGAGGTTTGGGCTAGAGGTGGGATACCCGACTGACGCCCAACAGGACTCGTAGGGTACCCACAGGCTGATCTGGGTTGGGCTAATATTTTAGAAGTGACTGTCGGAACCGGCTCAGGTTAAGTGAGCTACTTTCTGTATGTTTTTTTTCCTCTTTTTATTCTTTCAGTGCTGAGATTTCTGTTTTTCTGATTCATGTGACGGCACCTGAATGCACCACAGTCTTTTTAGAGATGTGATTGGTTGGCTGGACTGCCAGAAATCGCACTTCTGCCATGAGCTTGTGTGGGGCTGCGTGTGAGAGGAATTAAGGATGCATATTTTTCACGTCAGAAAGACTCATTTTTTGAGTTTAGCATGGCAGTATTATCTGTTGCTGTATGTTGCACTTCTGCTTACGTAAGTCGGGTCATAGTTTTGAAATGATGGTGGTTCGTCGGAATCTTGTCTAGTTTGGGCCTGCCTGCTCTGAAGTACAACTTCCCACTTCAGGGAAGCACCATGTTTGCTTTGAGAGGAATTTCTGGCTCTGGTGGACCCAAACAACCTTGTTATTGAAAACTATGCTCTGTAATATAAAAAAAGGATTACTACGCTGCGATGGATAACAACCTTGGAGTCCCAGCAAAGTGTTTTTTTTGTGATTACTACATGTAGGGAATAATAGGAGCCTTTAGTGGGAGTCTTTTTACCGATCTGGGGGGTTTTCGACCTGGGTCTCTGCCTACAACACAACACATCATAAAACCACCAGACAAAAGCAATAAAATTGACATAAATAGCTAATACAACAATATATATGTGATTACGTAGCATGTTGTAGAAAAATAAACGTTATCAGCTCCACTCATCTGTCTGTATGCTTGCGATGCATCACACAAGCTACAGCCATTGCTTGAGCTACTGTCTCCAGCTGCGACAGGCCAGAGTTTCGCTGTTAGAGGCTTAACCCAAGGCCTTTGGCTATAATCCATCTAACATTACTTCATGATAATGTGATGTTATTTCAAGCAGAAAAAACATCCAAATGTATCTCTCCACAATGCATAGTGGGTTAGAATCTCAATCAAAACACAATATAACAGCATCTGTGTGATCATTTTACAGCTTTATTCAAGGTTACACATGCTGAGTTGCCAGTGTAGAGGTTAGCTCCAGCTAACCGCTTCATGCATCTACTAGGTGATGATGTGATGTTATTTTGGAGACACTGTACTTAAAGCATCCTCCATAATGCATCATGACATACTTACAATGTGTTATAATGAGCCTACAGTGCTGTATTATCATAGTTATAAGCAAAGTTAGGATTAACCCTTGCCCTAACCATAACCATAACCACCTATAATGCATTGTAAGTGTGTTCATAGTGTGTTATAATGTGTTATATATGTTCATTATGTGTTATCATGCATTATAGAGGCAGAGTTTGCAGAGTTACTGTTATTTTGAGAGAAAAAGTGTAATTGTTTCCTTTCACTATGCATTGTGGGTCAGAATATAACAACATCTATGCGATTGTTTTACAGCTCATGAAAAAACGTTAGCTGCCAGTCCTGCTTGTGCGTTTGCTGTGTTCTCTTCACTGAGCGGCCATTACAACTTCAGGAGAGCTCACAGAGAATGCATTATGGTACATTTAGGCACAGCAAGAACTGCTTTGTGAGCAGGACCAACTCAGAAAACTCAGCTTTCTCTGTCAGTGTAGCACCATCTGAGAAATTTATTGCTTCTATCTGGTACAGTTACCATCAACATTGATTGGAAAACCACATGAATAGTGAGGGTGTTCTTCTTTAATCTGAGAAGAATGGTTGGTGTAAAACCTTTGCTGTAATATAAAATGCCCCAAAGGGCTATATAACAAATGTCTCTATTTCATTAAATTAAGTAAATAAAAATGAAAATCTTTTTCCTTAATAATTCAATATTTTGCCACTAGTATCTATTGACGTTGGTATGTGCCCATACTGCTATACATGTTCTGTGATTCTTTAAAAAAAAATCCTCATCATCAGCACCATAAAAGCTGGGGATGGCAGTTTATCTTTTATGTCATCAGGCAAAAATTTCATAATAACCTTTCAGAATATTGTAATTCACGTGGTCTAAAAGAACACAAGACTTCTGCACATCTCCTTGAATGTATTCAGACTTTAGAAAATGAGGACCATGACGGACAGTCTTTGGCAAATCACAGGTCATTTCAGAAAGCACTTGTTCCTATAGGCTGCTCTACACTGCACTTGTTAAAACAAGTGACGTCACTATGAGCTAATTGGCTGTTGAAACAAATCCAGTTCTAAAACTGGCCTCTGGTGACTTGACAAGCTGAGTTACAGATGACACCATTAGCCAGCTTGTGTTGAGCTGAGACCCACCAGTTTACTCCAGTGCAACTTTACCTGCAACCTTTTTATTTTGTTATGCATCTGTTGTGTTAACCTTTCAAGTGAGAGTGACAACAAATGAAATAAGACACAAACCAGAGCAAAAACAGGAAGAAGAAGGTGCAGGAGAGTTGCTTCCTTAACTCTCATGCTACAGCTAGCTTGACTTTCATATGTTGCCTACCTTAGCTTTAATACTACACATTTACTTTCAGACATATTATGTGTTTCTAACCTCAAACTTTGCTCTTCTAGCAACCGTCACTGCTTGCAACATAGAGTTAAAGACAAGGCTAGTTGCTCAGATTCTCTTTGACTGCTGCGTTTTAACTCCTTTTAGTATCAGATCAGCGTGGTAACTCACATAACTGTTCTAATTTGCAACAAATTGAACTGACACTAAACTACTTGGTGGAATCTTGGTGCTCATTCTTCCGGTGAAGACATCTCTCATCCATGATCTCTCTATTACCGTTGAGAACTCTGTGGCATCCTCAGCTCAAACTGCAAAGAACCAAGCTCTGACACAAAGTCCCAATCCCATTTCACTCCTTGCCCCTACCACTTAGCCCTACCCCTCCATGTTGCGTGTTCACATTTTCTCATAGGGGTGTCCCAATTATTGTTGAGATGGAGGAGCAGGGTGAAGGGTTGGGGCTAAATGGCCTCTCAAACAAAGATTTCTCAGGGGCACACTTCAGACGGATAAGTATGAGATTAGCCCTGCGAATCATCAGCAAGATTGATGTGGGAGCAACAAAGGTGACAAAAAAACCCTCACGAATCAAGTATTTTCCCTATTAATAAAGATTTAAAAATTACAACAACCATTGTATTCTCCACTAGATCAGAATTTGTGTTCAACTGCATCATTCGCGTGAGTGAAGGGAACACACACAGACCATTCAGAGGAGGGGACACTTACTATGTTCTGTCATGAACTACGGCCAATATAGCTATTATTGCTGCATTGCAGCAGTTGTGGAAGTCCCATACAATTTGGACATTGTGCCTTGGTTCATAACATAACTTGTAGTAGATAAAATTGTGTTGCAATGCTCCGTTTTGATACACAGTCAAGGTGGGGATGTCAGGAGAAAGGGGGGCTTGCCTTTTCAGTAACCACGGTCCATATTACAATAAAGTACTGTATCAGTTCTGGAGGTCCTACATAAAAAAAACTTTGAAAACTTGACGACATCGTGTCTGGGTTTATAACATCATCCCATTGTATAGAGCTGAGTTACACTGCTCCATTTCCACACGCACCTTACGTGGGGACGTCAGAAGAAACGGGGGCTCACAGTTTCATTAACTACAGCCGATATAACTGTTATTGCTGCACTGTACCAGTTGTGAAGGTTCCAGAAAAGTTGAAAAATTTAGCAATGTTGTGTCTGTGTTCATAACATCATCTGGAGGTGCAAAAAGGTCATGTTGTACAGCTCCAGCAAAAACACATCACGTCTGCTTACTGTGAAAGCCATTACAGACAAATGTATACATATCACATTCTTGGAGATGTGTCCCATTTAGATTTCAACCAATACCCCCTGTAACTTTTGTCCAGGGGGAAGGGGAAGGGGTAAAAATGAGAAATGTGACTGGGCCTAAATAAGCTGCTTTTCACCGCCAACATCACTGTGACAACCTGCTTCTGTAAATTCATCCTCCACACAGGAGGAAACATCTGTATGTCCAAAGAGCAGCTAAGGCTCTTGTCCACTTTGCATGTCCTCCAGGCTGCCTACATGTGCCATCTGACCTTGCTGGTCTTCATTCTGCTTAAGTTCTCATACATCACCCCTCCACAGCCTGATTGGAAGCTACCGGAAATCAGATTCAAGACACTGGTACCTGTCTATTTTGCTGCAAATGACTCAGACTCATCACGTCTCTGTCTGTTGTTGATCAGTCAGACGACTTGCCTTACATCCTGTAAACACTGAGTCACTTCCTTAATGTCACTGCTATTCTTGCTGTTGTGGACTGAAATGTAAAATAAATGAATAAAATAGATGAAGATATTATTTTTTAAAATAAATGAAAAATGTTAAATGTGCTTCCACTCCTCCGCACACACAAATCTGCACCTCACACCTAAAGCAGACTGAACTCTCTGCATGTCTTAATTGCCAGCGTCGACAATAAAAATAACTCATTAAAATGAGATCATCAGATTAAGGTGTATGTGGTCTGTGTTTTAATTGCACTGCTCTTGTAATCACATTAGGTTCAGTGCACAAGTGTGCATACTAATGCAGCCATCGCTGTGTGTGAAACATCAGAGGAGGTTTTCTGTAAGCCTGCTTGATGATGGATTCATTATCCATCATCATTATTATTTTAGCAGAACTATAACCTGAGTTTAGTACTTGAAGCAGAAACATTTCACAAATCCATGCCCACTGTAAGCTTCTACATTGTCTGTAACTTTCAATAAAACCTGTCCTACACTGCCTGAATGACCCTTTAACCCGCCTGGGTTTCTAACTAAGATTTTTCTAAATTTAACCTTTGAGAAATTCTGTTCATTTGAACACTTGAATGACATAAGGGTCAGCTTTATAGAAGAATTGCTGTGTCTTTGCTTGGTATTGTACTTCAAAAGCCTGTGTCAGATAAACCCTGCTCTTAGACGGAGGCCTCTGGGGAAAAGCTAGTTGTAGGCTTCTCCACATAGCTGGCTATATCTGGAGAACAGAGGGAGGAAGGGAAAGAGAGAATGCGTGTGAAGCTGCCAACAGCAGCAGTAAGCTTCCAGAGAAAACACAGCTGATGGGGTAAACCCTCCCTCTATCCCTCGTCACCCCTTAAGTACCCTCTCTCTGCCTCTCTCTCACTCTTCACCAATCTATCTGCCTCAACTTCTTTTTCATGTGACTCCAACAATATACATCAGGATTTTAAGCACAATGGTTGCTACTGTTGTTATTTATAATACAATCAATGCTAATGTAACATGTGTTGCAGCTTCATGCAGGATGAAAAGAGAGGAGAGCAACTTCAGACAAGGCCTATGTGGGGAAATTTTTCCTTAACACTTCCCTCTGTAAATTAACAGCTGTCATGTAGTGCCAAACAATTCTGCTTTATTTACAATATGCCGTGGAGTTATTACATTTATGATGGAGACTCTTCCTGAAGCTGTTTTTTCTGAAACCTTCAGTGGTCTCCTTTGCAAGAATAAAGCACAAATGACATTCTGTATCTGCACAGCTGTGAGGGTTCATGCCAAGTTCATTTTATCTTCTGCCCGCATCCACACAGGCCCTTGCAGATCCCTGCGCTCCTGTCTGCCCAGACTGTTT
>JAPZDX010000017.1:14242440-14252676 GCA_029783625.1 Naso annulatus | reverse complement strand
GCATCTGAAGTGGTTGGCAGGGAATTTCATTGCACTAATTTAGTTAATATGGTCTTGCAATGGATACATGCTTACATCTTTGATTTTAATGTAAAGCCACGGTCAGCAGCAGGCTGTTGCAACACATCGATATTTCACATAATTGTACAAATGGCCTTAAAAGATGCATGCTTGCATCTTTAATTTAGAATATGTTCTGAGGGCACCAGCAGGCTACTGCTACATATTGATGTTCCACATATTTTTAGAATTACCACACAGAACACAGGCTCATTGGCCTCCGTTGTTTGGGGGTGTCTGCATTGTGCTCCCTGTTTTGGCTTCAGGCTCATTCACGCTCTACGTTAGACATTGATACGAACATGGACGGAGCCTTCGATCCGTACTCTGCGTTCATTTTGTCTGTATTTCTGTCTGTTTCCTGGAAGCTTATGGATACGGAAGAAACGTTGCAGTACCAACGAAAATCATGAGGGCGGTGTCGGGCGGTGTAGCCTACAGGTCAAGCAAGACCAGTAAAATACGATGAAGAATATTTAGGAAAAATGGCGGAACTTTTTGAGGAAAGACTGTATGAGTTGGTACGGAATTACAGACCTATTTATGATGTCACCTGGCCTGGCACAGGGACAGACAACTCCAACGGAACAGCTGAGAAAGAAGAGATCGGACGGGAAATGAATGTCAGCTGGAAGGCAGCCAGGGAGAAGTGGAGGGACGTTTGTTCGCTGAGAGGTGCCCTCTACTGGATGTAACTCCTAACATACGTCCAAATGTAAGGTATGCATGGAAGTATGAGGGCAGTGTCGGTTATATCGTTCAAAAAAGAACAGATCTGTTTTCATACATAAACAGAGCATAAATGAGCCTTTAGCATGCTGCTTGGTCAACTAGCTGTAACTGGTAGCAAAATAATGTTGCAGCATATTGTTATGACCTCTGGGGGTCATTTTGCTGCTCTCCGTGCCCTGGGCTTTCCATGTATGCACATGGAAGGGCAGGGGGCTCCCTCGAAACAGCCACACCACCATATATAGCTTCCTGCAGACAGTTATGTGTATATGTATATATGTGTACATATGTATGTGTATGTTTTTTCTTTAATAGTGCAACTAAACTAACCTGCTGAAATAGTTCAGATTCTCTATAATTAAGAGTTCATCTTAAACAGAGAAGCATTTATCCAAGTGGTCTGCAAAATCAAGCTCACCTTCTTAGTCAAATTCTCTTTTATTAATCATTTCAACTAAATATAACTAGCAAGAAAATTTGACACAGGACTACTGCCAAATTAAAAAAAAATACATATATCTGACAAAACTGCCACCAAACTAAACCAACTTTATTTACTGATGAGGGCTATGGGATGCGACTGAAAGTGCAGGAAGAATCTTGAGTCAGGATTACTTTTCTAAACTAATCACTTCTGTATGACAGAAGAGTAAAAACAAACTGGACATTTCTTTTATTTAACAATCAACATGTGGTAAACTTACCATCATAAGCAGCCTCTTTTCCTCCTCCTTCTCCTGCTGCGCCTCTTCACTCATGGACTGGTGTTTCTCCTCCATTTCCTCCAGTGCTCTGACCTGCGCCTCCTTGAATCGAAGCATCTCCTCCTCATAGTGTGCTCTCAGCCTGGAGAGCTCCTTCTCATATCCCTGGTGCTCCTCACGCAGACTCTGAGGGGAAGTAAAGGAAGAGAAACAGGCCTATGTGATTCACGACCTGTTTTCCTCCTCACACTGGATTGGCATTTATGAAGGCTTACTGTACCTGCTCTAATTTGAGCACTTGTTGTTTGTGCTGTTCATTGGCAGCCTGGCTCTGGTTGAGCAGAGCCTCCCTCTCCTCCTCCAGCCTGTTGATCTTTTCCTTCAGTCGGCTCTGCTCTTGGTCCAGGTTCCTGATGGTTGCCTCATGGGCCATCTGGGTGGCCTGCAAGGAGCCAATCTGACCTGAGAACAGTTAAATAAAAACCATATATCCAGTCAAAAAGACACCACAGTCAGTAATTACAACAGTTCTGGCCTATCTGCCTTTCCTTTACAGGCAACCTTCAAAATTGATTGAGCATTTGGCATTAACATTGCTTTACTGCTGAGGAAACCATTTCATCAACATACACTGCAGCTGGATGTGGAACAGGAGCCAAGCTTTCTGTTAATCTCCCCGAAGGTATGAGCTCTTCAAAGGTTCCCCTGAGAAAGGCACACTGCTCAATAAACTGGTAGAGAACTGGTAAATGGGAAAGGAAAGATGTGTGGCGTATTTTCGAAACTATGTGGGCAGAAACAGCAGATTCTCCAAAAAGAGAAAGTAGTCACAGGAGAGTTTAAACAACAAATGTCCTTTTTTTGAATGGATTATAAAATGTTTAACACAGAGCTTTAAACCAAATAAAATTCTTTTACACAAAGCCCTTTTTATTAGGCTATTATTATTTTATGATCGGATTCTTATTCTAATTATTACTTGTGCTACATAAAGACATACTTAAGCAGAAGTTGTGTTTAGGTCAGGGCCTGACCAATATTGGATTTTTGAGGCTGACGCTTTACCGATGTTAGGTTGAAAGAAATTCCAATATCCAACATATTTGCTAATATTATAATGTCAGCTGAATGAGGTTATTAAACACTTATGACAAAGATATGTAATGAGGGAAGGATATCTTTCATTTTTACAAACTTTATTCCAAATATCAGTACACTGAACAGTAAATACTTCACTTATTAGTTGTTTAAAAAATGACCGCGTTCTGCTGAACAAACTACGCGATTACACCATTTTTAATGACCAGTCCAACAGTTTTAATGTCAGCGCATATTGAGAGAACATATACACCGATACCAATAAATCCGAAACATGCAAAAAAAAAAACAATATATTGGTCAGGCCCTACTTCAAGTCATGTGTCCAGAGCTTCCTCTATGGATTGCACTACAGCAGGGAATGAAATAGAACTAAAATTTTCATCTTAATAATGAATCACGGTCAAATTCTTTATATTATTGTAGCAAACTGCTTCACTCCAGACTGCAGGGAGAGATGTATATCCCAGATAGTTGTGTGTCTGTTTTCAATCAACTATGAGATCAGATGTATTTCATAAGTAGTACAGTAAATAAACTGCAATCATATAGAACTTTTTAAGTTGGGTAGTCTTTCAACTACCAAAAGGGCTTTACATCAAAAATCAGTACTTACCCACAAAATGCCAACCTCACACACACATTCACAATCAATTAAACAGCAATCGGGAGCATTTTGGAGTTTAATATTTGTCCAAAGACACTTCGACATGCAGACTGGAGGCACTGGGTGTCGAACTACAAACCCTCTTAAACGTAGACGACTTGCTGTACCTCCTAAACTACAGCCACCCGATTAAAAAAATGTATACCAGGGTTTATACAGAAATTATTAAGTTGAATTTAATACCTTTTAATACCTTTTCTAATACCGTCACAATATTTTTTAATACCAACACGACTTAGAGGCAACTGTGGTGGCAACCTTTCGAACTTCAGTGTTGGGGGTAACTAATTATAAAGTAACAGATTGTCTGTCTGACTTAACTTTCTGAGTGATTAAGTGTAATGCTTACAATTCAAATCAAGTACCCATTATTACAGTTACTAGATACTTTGTTACTTTTTTGCCTAAATAAAAACACTGACCTATGGTAATTATTTGTTATTTAACCCTAACCCATGACAAAAAGTTATGTGTAGGAAGAGCACACACCACTTCTCCAGCGCGACAACCTCGGCTTGCAAAGTGGAAGTCGAGCAGAGAGTTTGCTGTCTGACGGTGCCACCGCTGGCTGTGGCTTGCGGGGGAGCGGTGGAGGTTTGCGGTGATGGAGTCGTCGCCGTCGCGCTACTGCAAAACATGGAAATCGGCAATTGCCCACTGCGTCGGTGCATTCTGGACTGGTGGCCACTGGACTCCATGTGGGACCGAACAACATTCACCCCCATCCAGGTGATATTTATTGTTTTTTTGCAGACATGGCAATAAGCCTCTCTGCTGTTACCAGCTACTGGCCTGAGCCAGTTTTTAAATCGAGTGTCCTGTAACCAGGGGTCCGAAAACTTACATTTCCCCATTTTGACAGCAATCCGCAATGGAGCATACTGTAGAGACTAAGTGCAAATTGTTTGTTTTATTTTTTCACCGGGAGGCACGAACTGTTTTACCGCGGGTGCACACTGACTGACGTCACATCACCCAGGTCCTACTCGCACATATAATTTATATAATAAATAAAATCACAGGAATTTTATGAGATATAGGCTTGCACTTAACGCAAATGGAAAAAGAAAAATAGTTGGATAGTAGTTTGAAAATTTAACACCTCCTCAGATGACATTTATTACTTTTTAATACTTTTTAATGGCCTTAATTTTGGTAAATTTCATTTACTACCTTTTAATACCTTTTACAACCCCGCGGACACCCTGTATATGCTTAATAGACTCACATGCACATTAATTGGTATTTACATAAAAAAAGGAAAATGTGCACATCTCACACATACTTCAGAAGTCTGTTTCCATAACAGCAGCACAAACTAAATCATTGATTACCTTGGATGAATTTTGGGATATCACTGCTGATTATGGTTTTGCAGGTATAGGAAAAATGACTTACATGGGCACCACACATAGCCAGAGCCCACAGCAGTGGCTGCACATAATGATGGCTGTTCTGGTGTTGTTGTTTGGCCTCCGCCGTTGCAACACAATCCATGAAATTGTGCTTCATTTAAAGACTGGTGGAGCAGACACAAGTATTGATATGCAGTTATCTAATTAAATGCCTGTCAAAGTCTATTAATGGAAAACTAGTGAAGTGGAAATCAGGCTCCTGCACTTGTACCCAGTTTCATAATGACCGAGATCATTTAAAGAGAATCACGTGTCTTAATGTTCTTTACAAAAATAAAAATATTTATGTAACTAATTTATGAAGGTACGTGGCCCCAGATGTAGGTAGAACCTTTATACTTGTATTTGGATCTATTTACAATTAGCCACAGCTGGATTTTCTCTTCCAGAAAATGACAACTGCACGCTTTTTGACATTTTAATTATAATTTTTTTTTTATTTGGTCAGTTGAACAAACCTTTATTCTCTCATTTGCTACACCTTTTTTGGATGCACTCAAGCTTAATTAAGAGTGAAGAACAACCTCACGCTTAATTAAAGCAGGATGCGGTGGATCATCTATGCTTTGTAGTTCGCTACAACAGCTGGCGGCCTTTCCAGGGGACAACTTTCTGAATTGAGATGAGGTTAGAACTTCTTGCTATTATTGTTTCCTGGATTTCTAAAATTAGAATGTGACTAAAATGTAGCAAAATTCTCCTTTACAACAGTGTACACTACAGCAGTGAATGACAAGAAGCACATCTCACTGGCTTTATGGAGGATTTCCGTTGCCTGCTGTTGAACTCGTTCTCTGCTGCCCTCCAGTTCATACTCAGTGTCCTTCAGCTGCATCACCCAGATCTCTCCGTCCTGGATGGCTTCTTCCAGCTGCTTGTGCAGATTCTGCGTTGTACGCAGAGAAACACACAGATGTACTCACAATTACACCACAGCAATCAAGCATGAGGTATTTTAAAACCCATTCATATCCCGCCCGCCACAGCCTAGAGTCCCATAAACCTATGCAGCTATTCAGACTCTAAAGATTCGCCTGCAGGACCATAAGTGCAGCACATTAGGTTTCCCACTGCTTTAAGATTCCTGAAAATCGTTTTCGCCCTCAGGCTTTTACTTTTCTCTTTGTTTTCTACAACTGTTTTTCATCCAATTTACCCCACTTTCCCACACACACTGAACCAGAAGAAGACTCTCATACTATTTGTGCTTTATTGGGAATACTTTAAATACATAAAGGAAAGGGAAGTGCACAGTCACCATGGATTAGCACTACTTTCATGTGATTAAAAACAAATCAGCGTTGTGCCATCTGGTGAATCACATGCAAGGAGTGTTCTTATTTGGTCTCTGAGACTTGAGTGGGAGCATTTGTCCTTAGTTTGCCTGAAAAGAAGGATGTTCATCCACCCATTGATCTATCTGTCCTTCAATATACACAAATACACACCTTGATAGTTCCATCTGCGTTGGCCAGTGATGTCTGCAGTCTGTTGGTCTTGTCTCGGTTCTCTCTGGCCTCCTCTTGTGCTTTCTGAAGTTCACTCCTCAGTTTAGACAGCGAGCGCTGCAGCGCTGCTTCCTGAGCCTGGAACTCCTTTCGAAGCTCAACCTTCACATGGCCAGAATTTAAATCAATCACTCTGAGACATGAAGACATTGATGATCATCTGGTTACCTTGTATACCTGGTTAGAAAAAAATGTTTTGAATACTTGAACTGAAAGATGAAGACCACCCTCTAAAAGGACCAAACCAGTGTTATTACATGCCACTGTCTGTTGTCAACATCAGCCACATGGGTTACGTAAACCCCACACATTTTTCCCCAAAAAAACCTAAATTGTTTACATATAATAAACATTATAAAAAGTATTTGAAAATGTCTGATGTTTACATCAGTTTAATAGAATGTCTGTGTTAAAATCCCTCTTCAGGCTAATATTCAGCTAGGAAGACAGCACTTGTCAGGAACTATTTTGCCAGGCGTAATAACTTTCGACACCGTGGCTCCCAGCTCCCCTCTCTCTCTTGTTTAGCGTTTTTTGACAAAATATACACAGACATTTTCTTTAGCAGGGTGAATTACCTATACGTAGCAACTTTCACGTGTCCCATGGTGTTTCTATACCCTGTGTCAACATAAATGGCAGTGAATGGGGTTTAAAAATGCAGTCTGAGATCGACTGCACATGGTCGAATTTTAACAACATTGATAGAAGATACGGTCGATCTCCACTAATGGTGAGAAGTCATAAATAGACTTCTATGTCCTTTAAGTATTAAGAGTAAAAGGAAAGATGCAGTTTAAGTTAATCTTATTCCAGCCATTCGACACACAAGTTAAGATTGTGAAACAGTGCTGTTTTCCTTTAAATGATTGTTGTTTTACCTCAGTCCTCTTCCAGGCCAGCAGGTTCTCAGTGGTGAGCTGGTGTGTTCTCCTCATGGCCTCCAGTTCCCTCTCATAACACTCCTGGGCCTTGGCCAACTTGGCCTCATACTCCTCTAGCAGACGGACCTTATCCTTGGTCAGCTCCTCCACCCTCTCCATCAATGCTTCTACCTACACAGAGAGATGGATAAATAAAGAACATGTCTTTCTTTTTTTCATCAGTTTTGAATGGCAGTCAAGGGGAATCAGAGCTGCTGAAATACATTTAGAAACCTTTGGAACGAAACCAGCATTTTTGAATAGACAAGGTGTGATCAAAAATGGTTTCTGTTGTGCACAAATGGAGCGCTGCACAGTTATGTGAATGTAACAGGTGTAAGCAATATGAGTGAATAATCAAAGTTTCACTGTTTGATCATCATCAGAACCTGAGTAAGACACGTTTTTGTGACCACTGGTACTTGTGAATTTGCAATTTCCCGACTCCCCATTAGAAACAGCACTGTGTTGGAGTCTGCATGGATCTGTCAACAGCTCAGGATGAACCAATTGCCATGTAGAGGATGATCACGGCTGATGAGAGTTTTGTCTACGTCTACAACACAAAGATCAAACAGCAGTCTTTGCAGTGAAGAGCGTGCAGCCTCCTAGACCAAAGAAAGTGCAGCCAAGAGCACACTGGTGGTTTTCTTTGTGCATCTTAAATTCCTCTCTCATGTTCAGGCTGTTAACTTACTACTGTGATGTTCTGAGGTGTCTGAGGGAGAACAGTCAGTGCAAATGACCTGGATTGTGACGTGATGGCAACTTAGATCTCCACGGTGACAATACACCGCCTCCCACGAGTTTCTTGCTCACAGCAACACTGTTCACAACCCCCTTCTCGTCAGATTTGGCTCCCTGCAACTTCTGTTCCACAAAAATAAATGGTGAAATCGCAAAAGTGCAGATACCAGTAATCAGAAAAACACACGTAGAACAGGTACTGACGATTACCAGGTGATAGAACTTGCAAAAAGTACTCATGGAAGTTATTGTTTGCACCTTTTACATGCACTTCACTGAGCAGTGCTTCATTAGCGTGCAAAAGGAATGATCTCGAAAGTTTTTGATCACACCTCTGATTGCATTTACCAGTGTGTATGTTTGTTTGAGATTAGTCTTGATTTTTTTTTTTTATTGGATAGTTAACAGTTGAGAGAAAAGGAAAAAATATGAATAAAATGAAGAGATGACATGCAACAAAGGTCCATGGCCAAATTATTACCACTGTAAGTTAATGTTATACTATTAAGCCAACTGTAACAACTATCAACAACTCTTCATTTTTCAATTTTCATGCAGAAAACACCTTTTAAGCTTCAAACACAGCAATTACCCTATCCAGTAACTTGCTGTATAATCCCTAAAAAGAAGCCCATTACACATTCTATGTTTTAATCAAGAAGTTTTGGCCCTCCAAAATGTATCTGCCTTACTTCCCTTCTCACTCTTAGCCCACCTCTTGTCTATGGAGCTCGGCCAGTTTCTCCTGGTCCTCAGTTGAGCTGGCGCTCTGGTTCTGCTGGTTGTTGAGGAGTTCCTCCACCTCCTGGCGGTGGTTGGCTCTGAGCTCCTCCAGCGCTCGCCGCTTGTCCGCCTCAAACTGGGCCTGAGCCTGGCTGAACGCACGCAGCTTCTCTTCAAAATCACGACGCATCTCCTCCACCTATTGAAACCACGAAACATATTCTATTCTGTCTGAGACGTTTTAGTGTTATTGCCAACCAAAGCTCTACCTGTGCCAAGCTAATCGCTCACAGGTCTCTTCAAAATCCCTCTGGAATAATGAAAAGTTCAGATCATTAAATTCTGTTCTGCTGTCAGTATACTAATTTATTTCTCTCAGTGCCAAAACAAGTGCTTGCAGCTTCTCTACAACTTAAAAGGATAGCTCACTCAAAAATGAAAATTCAGTCATTATCTACTCATCCTAGTGATGATAGGTCAGGTGAAGTTTCACAGGAAAAAGGCTTTGCAGAATTGCCCCAAACAATTATAGTGAGTGGTGACCAAGTTTAAAACACAAAAAATACATAATAAAACTATAAAATGTCTCCATGCTGCTTGACATACCAAGTTGTTTTGAAAAGTGTCATTGACTACTTGTTTTTAGACTTACTGTTCACAGCCTGTAGCTCCTTACATGGTACACACAGACCTGCGTCTACATGTTACCCCAAAGTCCAGCGCAAGCATCCGACACCAGACTTGCCCTCCAATTGATCCTGCAGAAAGGCGAGCTCTCCTTAGTCTCTTCAAGAGCTGCTGCGCGAGCTTCAGACAGTGTGTGCACACGTGCATGTGAATGTGGCTCTCTTCTGAGGAGCTACAGGCTACAGTGAACGATGAGACACGGCGTCAGTAACGTTTTCCAAAACAATGTCGAGGCTTTGCGACACTTGATTGCTTCAAGCGAGCAGTATGGAGGCATTTTATGGTTTTACTACGTATTTGTTTATGCTTGAAACTTGGTCACCATTTACTACAATTGCTTGAGAGGTCGCTGCGACGCCTTTTCCCTGTGGAACTTCAGCAGCGTACCCTACATTTTTCTCCCGTATATCAAAATGCAATGCTGTCGTGTATTTCCAAAGGAGACAAAGAAGTAGCCAGAAAGGCAGTAGGGTTTGCTAATGTAAGTTAACATGTTAGCTTATGGGAGCTGGTTGGTGAATTAACCAAAGGCATCTTAATAAACGTCTGAGGCAACTTTCAACTCCGTCTCTGACAAGAAGCAAAAGTTGTACCCAAAGTAGCAAAACATTCAGAGGAATTATATTCTAACAGCGTTAGCCACCACTGACAGCTAAATTAGTCGTTAGCTCGTGTGTGAACTAACATTGGCTCGTGAGTTTGTGAACTAAACTGATCGTGGGCTATATTACAGCTTGTGATCAGAAAACAGGAACATAGCTGACAAAACCAAACATCCACATCATTGGAATTACACCATTTTTTTTTCTGGGATTTAACATTAAAGAAATTAACTTGCTGAGTGCCTGATTTGATTGAACATCCGGCGCATGTACTGACGCAATGATGTTTAGAAAATTTCTGTGTATTGTCCGAAATCTGGTTCATTTATTCCCTTTATAGTTCACTATATAATAAACACTATATAGGGAA
>JAPZDX010000017.1:14091820-14111100 GCA_029783625.1 Naso annulatus | reverse complement strand
CTTAGCGGTGTGCCAGCTCTGCCCATCTCTTCCTTATTACTGTGCGCATAAGGAAGGAAAGCAAATTAAAAAAAAACCTTAAGTCATTCGTAAGTGTATTGTTGTCTTTCTTCTGTGGGTAGGAAGTAGTAAAGTGCTACAGTGGCTTGACTAAGGGTGTGTCGATGGGACAAAATAGCAGCACGCGATTAACGCGATTAAAAAATGATGCATTAAACACGTCCTTTTAATCGATAATCGATTAACCCGTTAACAAAGACAGACCTAATTTTTACATTCACCTGAATAAGTAGTGACGAACAGATTAAACTTAGGGTTGGCCTGTCAGACTTATTTCAGAAAAACTAACTGTTGCATGGCTCAGTCGCTCAAGCGAGTTTTTTGAACACACCACAGACTTATGTGAGTGAAGTCGTCAACAAGATGAATGATGATTCAACATCATGTGTGATTTTTCAGTGTTTGTTTCCTCTCTAGCGGTCTCCTCCTCCAGTGATGCTTCCTCAGTGCTATCATCCTTTGTACCAGCAAACACTGTGTCGCTGCTATCAGGTCAGTGACCCTTTGATTTCCCACCCTATCACCATTTATAGAGCGGGGTTTGAACTTTTAACAACCATTTAGCATTCCACTTCTTTCTACGTCACCCTCTCCCCAGTGTGTACCAAACCAGTATCAGTGGAATGTTGTCCAGGTAGGAAGATGCTTTTTCCTCTTTTTAGTTGAAAGAATTGGCCAATTGTTTACCTGTTGTCGATGTTTTGTTGTATAGTCGCCGATGCCCTCAAGTCCAGTCATGTACTCTCAACCAACTCAATACCTGTACAAGCCCGCTGATGGGGGTTCTGTCCAGCCTCCTCAGCCCGTCATGGAGGACATCACACCAGAGGTACAAATTTACAAAGACAAATCCAAACATAAGTACAACTCTTGTTGCTTCATGATTTTTTCTTAACTGTAAATTGTCTCCCTTGACTGATTTTCTTTTTCAGTGGGTTTGAAGAAAAAAGGTTTTGTTGAATGTACAAGTTTGTCGGTGGCCTTTAGTAGTTATTTATTTAAGTAAAAAATGCAGCATTAGCTCAAGTTCTTAATAAGCGCAGTGGTCCTTGGTAGGGCTGCGCAATGTATCAATACAGTATCGTGTTGTGGCATGAGACAAGATATCGTGACAAGTTTTGGATATCGTCATATCGTGATAGGGCCTAAGTGTTGTCTTTTCCTGGTTGTAAAGGCTTCATCACAGCAAAATGATGTGATTTTCTGAACTTATCAGACTGTTTTTATTGTTTTTTATTTACCTGTACTCACTTATCCACATTACTGATGGCAATTTAGCAAAAAATGTTAATGAGTTAATATTTTGTGAAATCATCAGCGGTCATCCTAACAATACTGTGTCAGTATCAAAATATTTGGTCAAAAGTATTGTCGTATTTACCCTTTTTGTCACCTTAGCTGCTCCTACCCCTTAGAGTGCACAGGTCATCATTCACAACCTACATGATCAATAATTATTGATTTCGACCGATATGAAACTTCACTGTCGTGATAGGTTTTTCGGCTGTATTGCTCTGGCCAAGTCGTCAAAGAACTGTTGTATCAGGAATATGATTGATGAAAAATTTGCTAGCAGTAGAAGCATGTTTGTCAATTATAAAATGTGTGTGTGAATTAAAATAAAATGCGACTGAGATTTCAGCATAGTTTTTTAATCCGTGACTTGACCTGTAGTTTGCTGCAAACGAGCCAGCGCGGTGGATAGCCTCCTGACATTCAGGCCACGTTTAGACGAGAGCAGCCTCACTAAAAACAGAAAAATCTTTCCTTTGCGTCAGTAAAAACATCCACCTTTACATGAACAACCGAAAGTGCTGTGGTGTGCAGGCCAGGCCAAAAGTTGGCAGTGTAACTTTGTAATGACATACTGTTGTAGCTGTTCAAGTTGTTTACTTCCTGGGTCCCTGAGCTGCCTCAAATTAAAGAAATTCAGCCCTAGTCTGACTTCTAAAATTATGCGAAGACCACTCGAATTTGCCTCAATAGACTGATGTCATATTCGGCTCGGTTTCAGTGTACTGTGGAGTGTTTGGAAAGAAGGTTGCAGTTTCAAAGGACTGCACTCTAGAACCTAGTTTCAAATGTTTGCGGTTTCAGGTATGCCAGCGCTGTCATGTAAAAGGAAGGCCGAACCGCAATAAAAGTGTATTGGTTGATACGAAAACTTGGGCCGCGTTAACTGCCTCTTAATGTAACTGCTAAACACAAAATCAACCCATGTGATTGTTGCTTGGCGGGTGTTAATTCCACTATATGGTGGTGCTGCATGGAGAGAAGGACATATACAAACAATGTGGGCTTCCTGCAAGCTCTGACAGCTTGACAGAAGGATCATGACAAGACTTTATAAACTAAGTTTTAAGTCTATGTCCAAGGATTTATCTGTGGAAATTTATTATGATCTCACCTCCTTCTGTTTCCCAATCTCACCTTGTTCTAATCACACTTGTGCCCTGAATGAGTGTAGCATGCCAAATTTTGTACACTTTTTAATTTCCCTACTAATTCTCAGTTTTTCTCTGCCCTCTCTGCCTTAGATCCAGCTCACAGACTAGTCCCATAATTGGATGGTTAAAAATCCAAGATTTCCTTTTTTCCCATTTTCTGAGCTTATTTCTGCCATGAGCACAAGTCCAGATTTTTCTACGTCATTTGTTTAACCAAGTCTCTCCTTGTCCCTCCGCTTAAAGTGACACTACTTTTGAAGTTTTTATCCCCCTTTGATGGAAAGGTGGTGTTATTGAGACCTTTTTTTGATGTAGATCACTCAAACAGGGACTCTTTGAGGTATTTTTCATCTAAAACTTTGCCTGAACTCTCTGAAATCACATCTTATTTTTAAACCTTCAGCTCTTGATAAAATTCCAAATAAGTTTTTATTAGAAGTAATGATTATATTTGACTCCATGTGGAAGATTTGCAGAAAACTAGGCAATTCTAGTAAAGATGAACCGCATGCATGCCAGTGGGAATATGTTGATGAATAAAGCTAAACGCACACAACTATCTGTGTATCATGTGTACCACATGATATGTGATATGTGTAACTTTGACTATGCTAATAAATAGGAAGGAAAACTCTCCAAAATTATTATTATTATTTATGCTTATTATTTTAAACAGAATTACTTGCAGCATTCCCCCTACTGTAGAAAAGATAACAACATCTCCCATCTCCCCACACATTGTGCGCAGTTACACGTGGCACAACAGTGTTGCTTGATTAGTTAAGTCTCCATACACACCGACATTGTCAGTCAGGATCCAGTGTTCTGTGTTCTTCAAGACGTCCTGAAGCTCAAAGAATTATTTTAAAAGCTAAAAGTTTTATTTTGTTTTCGAGGGAAAGTCTTCTCTGTCCTGTCAAGTTTTAGTGATGACTAGTTTTTAGTTTTGCTGCTTGCTGCAATATTTCTGTTGTAAACTACTCAAAGCAGCCTTTCTGATATTTAAAATACATTCTTAGAAAACACTCACACATCAATAAAATGCACAAAAATGCCTCAGTTTATCACAGAACAAACACTGCCATCGACTGGTTACCTGTAAGAAAGCATTCCCTGATTTAATCTGAGCCAACTGTTCATTTGATTGTATTTTTAATTTTTCTTCATTATTTTTAAATTAGCTGTTTATGTTTTTTGTCTGTCATTTTGTAGTTTATTTTTCTTTTTGCACTACATTCTTCATTTTTCATTTATTGTTATCCAATAAACTTGTTCTGAACTAGACCTCGTTCTCACACAGCAGTTAGCAGAGGACACGGTGCCTCAGGTTAACCCATCGCATCCTCATACAACTGAAGGAACGAGCCCCGACGTTCTGCAATGTGACCCAGAAGAGGTAAAAGGCCTTTTTTATGTAACCAAGCAAACTCTACAATGCCACTGTACATTAGATGATTGTAATTGTCATTGACCACAGTTTTTCACTGTCAGTTAAGTATGCATTAATGAAAATGACAGCATTTCAAAGCTAAACTAAAGCTAGAGTGACCAATTACTTGCTCAGCAGAATCCTGTGTCTGTTACAAGGCTCAATTACAAAGACAGACAGTAAACAGTGGAGTGAAGTGAACAGCCATGCACAAACAGAACTGTCAATCACAAGAAAAAGTTACTGTACTGCCTTTTGTGTGTTTTAGACTGAACTTCTGTTTCTTCTCTTGCTATTGTTTGTATATTCCTCATCTTTTCTGCTAACCTTCACTGAGTTTTTATATTTTTTCTACAGAATGAATCCGCACTCACAACAGCAGCCAAAGTGTAGCCAATGCACAAACGGCAAGGACTGTCACTGCCTGCCAGAAGCCACAGAGCCACCAAGCGCCTCCATGTCTCACACTTACGAAGATCCCATTGAAGACTAAACGCAGAGACGCTTCTTTAGGGTGCTGCGCCACAGCCTCACATGCCAGCTAAGTCTTCTGTCTCCAAGGATTTAACACACAGTCTATCAACTGCTCAACCTGTGCTTTATGGCATAATTCAGAATGTTTCGTGGCTTGATTTTCTAGCTTTTTTATTAGGACGATCATTCTGTCTGTTGTGCTTTGGACTTGCAAACAAGGTCCCTTCTCACCTTGCTGAACTCACTGGACTCGACACTCTGGTCTTTAAATTTTTTTCTTTCTTTCTTTCTTTTTTGCTTCTTTTTTTATTGATGGCTCACACCAGACGTTTACCTCACTGCACAGAGAAGCGATCCTTTCATCCTCAATTGTCGGTACTCGCCTTTATTTGAAAGGAAATGAAAAGGCAGCACTGTTTATTTTCCATTACAGTTCAGTTTTTTGTGACTCACAAAGCGCATAAGTGAATCCACTGGTTTTAGGATCTTCTGATCCACTGTCTGTCCGCCCCTCTAGAGCTGCGCTTCAAGACGTTTTTATTTTTTTATATGATGATGTGAAGAAATTTGTCTGCAGTATTGTTGCTGAGATGTGGCCTGAATCTGTTTAAAACCAAGCCTAACTTGTTGATAACAGTAATAATAATTTAGAAGCAGCAATAGTTATTTTGTTAAAGACATTTCAAACTTGATAGCAACATGACAGTGTTTTATAAGTTCATATAATCAGTTTTTCTGACAGTTTTACAATCAGTTTTAAACAAATTTGTGGAATAATAAATCACCAGGTTGGGATTTTTGAGCATGCAGGAAGAGATTTGTAATTACAGAGCATGTTAGGAGTTATTTGACCTAAACTGTTGTTCATCTCTACATTTAAGTGCCCATTCTGGCTTCACTTACTCCCCCGCTGTCCAAGCCCATCGACCCAAATTGGGAGTATATTAACGTGAAGTCCACAGGATTCGACCGTGTTAAACTGTGCCTTCTAAGTCACATCAGATGTGGTCCCTTCAGCTTTTCCCCTCTAACAGTGTAAAAAGAGATTAAGTTTGTTGAAAAGTTCATATTGTGCTCATGTTCGGGGTTTTCAGGTTATATTGTTGAGTTTCCATGTGTTTAAACAAGCCAGCCTTGACATTAATTGTCAATTTTATTAAATTTAAATTATAGAAATTTAATTTGAAAAATATTTTTCTTTGATGTTTTGTAGCAGAACTGCTCAGTCATCCAGTCCTGCTCAGTTTTTATTCTCCTGTTACTTTTGTTCAGTTTAAAGTAATTGTGCTAATTTAGGTAGCATGTAACTAAAAAACTTTATAAAATCTACAGGAAATTATTTAATTTTTTCTGTGATCTTTTGTTGTGATTTTACTTTTTGTCTTATTTCAATCCAAGTCCTTATATTTTGTTATGGGGTCAAACTGCACTAACTGCACTTGACTACATTGTATAACTAAAAAAGATCTCAACTATTTTTGTGATTTGTTGAGGTTTTATTTAAGTAGCATGTGCATTACTTCTTTAACTCTGTAATACTGCATAACACCACCTCAATCACTTTATGTTTTCAACATTATTTTTGTTCTTTGTTTTTTCCAGTTCTTTGGAAGGAAATAAATATTTGATTTAGCACTGGTGAGGTGCATCAATTCTGCTTTAGTGGTTAATTTTACTGTATTGACCAGAAACAAGTAAATGCCTGGATCATAGAAAATATATTTTACAATTTAAAAAAAAAACAAAAAACAGCATGTTTGAAAATTGTTGTATGTGAAGTATAGACTCGAACATGCAACACCTGCAATCAGAAATGTGCATTATCTTATTATTTAATTCTACTTTTAAAAGAATATTTCAGTGATATAGTGTTGAATTTCCAAACAAAAAGTAAGGAACTCTCATGAAAAGGATTTGAAAAAGGGTTTATTGAATCCAGCAGTCTTCTAAATTTTATAGGTCTCACTACAGAAATTCTGAATTCTACATTTTCCCACAATACAACAAAAAGAACTACATAAAAATGAGGCATTAAGAAAACATCAAAATTTCTCTTAACGGACAAGAAAAGCAAAAGCAAGAATGCATGAAAAGGCCACAGTGATCATTACTTTTTAAAACCCCGATTTTAACGTGCGGGCTAGGCAGACCTCAGGAAGCTTTTTCCACAGGTGGGAGATAAAAGCCGTCATCTTCAAAAATACTGTTGACCAGTTTGTAAACCACGCCTGCTATTAAAACACACGACTTCACCAGGTCAAGCCAAGATAACCACAGTGATTTTAACACACTCTACTTGTCCCCTCAGTGTTTATACTGGTCAGCAGTGCGGAAAGCAAGCCAAATATTTACTACATTATTATTATGTCACCCCAATCAGTATATATATATGGGCTCAAGTGTGAGCTACATCGAACATCACCAAATTTATACAAATGCGTTCCTTACATTATATCCTGTGCTATAATAAGAGTTGGGAATCAATCATGTGCCAGTCTAGACCATGGGCATTGTTAAATCAGGGTTTTGTGTCGATGAATGGGACCAACTGTAGACCTTGGCAGGGTGGCAAACGCACCAAATGCCTGCTAATTAGAATGACAAAAGATTAAAACTCATGAGCTTGGATCGAGGTTTGTAAAACAGCTGGGCGTCTCTTTGTCAGCTGTCTTTGCGCGATGAACTTTATTTGTGTCATGTTAGTTTTCTCACAACAGAGTTACTCTAAAGAGATTAATCTTTCATTCATCTGTGTAATATTGGACCATAATGCACAGCATTATTCCTAAAGCCTCTTCAACATCAAAAGCATATAGCTTAGAAAACTAAACCTCATTTTTCAGATGTGTTTTTGGGGCATCATATTGATTCCCTCAATAACTTTCCCAACATTTGTTATGCTTCTTTTGAAAAGATTGAACTGATTTTTGTACAAAAATCTACATGTCTTGTCACATTGTTAGTAGATTCTGGCACCCATGAAAACAGAAGCAGCAAGTACAGCAAATCTAGTGCAGATTGAGCCTCCTGCATCACCTCAGTCTTCCTTATGTTGTTTATTAAATTTTATTGAGATCTCTTAAGTTGATGAGGTGCAGGGTCCACTAACAGTGAATGTGCCTGCTTCTGTGTATGATATCATTGTTACTGTAAATCAGGAAAAATGTCAGTTCTGATATGAACAACAAAAAAAAGAACGTTAAAGCCTGGATTTAGAGTCAATCAGATTGAAATGACATATTAGCACTAAATTATTGTATGCTAAATATACGCTTATTTCACCTAAGGAAGAAAAATATGAACCACATAAATAATACATTTACAATTTTAGAAGTTTATTATGGTTCTGAATCTTCACCCTCCTTTAAAAAAAAGAGCCAATACTCAGTGAACTCTAACTGCATGTTGGTAATGCATCTTTCCAAAGCCGCCTCTACATAAATTTTTCACATATGAAATGCCAAACCAGATCAACCAACATTAACAAAGCACCTAATGTGTTTTTTTCTAACTAAGTTAAGTAAGAATGTGGGTTTTTTTTTAGAAAATCACATCTTCAAACATGTTCCAAAATTTAACAACAAATGCTCTAAAGTACTGTGATTGGTCTAAAAGACAATGGTTGCTGCTGTGTACATGTCTCCATGAAATAGGTACAAAAATAAGTCAAGGACAACAGATTTCAAATGAAGTTTAGTTGTTTGTTTGTAATGACTTAAGCACAAGCTAACAGAGACCATGCTAGCATCTCTTTGAGGCTGTACTTTGATCTAAATGCTAATCAGCCTGCTGATGCTGATGTTAAGCATAAGCATGTTAGCAATCTGACATTTGGCTGAGACTGGTGGAAGTTGAGGTGGGACTAGTTACAAAAATTTCTACCAGTTTATTTGAGGCCATTTTCACCACGAACACGGAACTGATTTGGAATTAATGTGGATTTGAACCACAATTGTGCTAAATAACCACTAGAGGGTACTGTTGCCTTTCAAATCCCTACTAGTTACCGCCATCAGCCATCACAGTTGCCAGACAGATACAATTAGGCTTTAAATCGTTTAATAAACAATACAGAATACTTGGCACATAATTTGTAAAAAATAATAATAATACTTGAATATGAAATACAACATTAAATACAAAATCACACAACTGAGATTGTAGGCCTATTTTGCCCTTAATTTCTATTCTTCCATACTTTCTAAGTCTTGTGCTTTGTTTTCACGCAGTTTGTTTTTAAACTCACAGCAGGCGCTGCGTCTGAATCTCACTACAGTTAAGGAATTAAAAAAAATAAAATTAGTAAGGAAAAGCAGCTGAGAAAAGAAGTTAAAAGTAAGCTAAAGTGAGAAAAAAAAACTTTGCCCACACATCCACAAAGTTACAAAGAAAAAAAAAAGGTTTTCATTTATTGACTTTTCCACAACAGTTATGATTTACTAACCATGCACACTGCCTGACCCCCAGTGGAAGTTTCATAATTTTACAGGTATTTGGTCATACACAAAAGCATTGAAAAAACTGAACTTTTGACCTGATGACAGCGCTACATCAGGATCAACAGAGTTATGGCAATTCAGTCTGAGATAAACATGGTAGTTGTTGAGACATTTCAGTCTGGACCAAGTCTTGCTAACAATTACTTAAAAATAAAAGAATAAAATGTCATGTAACCAATAGTATGACACAAATCGGTTCAATGTTAAAAACACTGGTAAATGAAAAGAATCCAGAAGCACAAACAGCCAAATGTATAAACCAATTTAACTGCCACTTGGAGTACAGTATTTATTTCACAATTTTGGGCATAGCCCTACCTTTTTTATCTGAAAAAATAATATACACCAATAATTTGCAGCTTGTTAAATTTTTTGTGTACAGTTTATGTACATGGTACTGAGGGGTGGTGGTGGGGGGGCGGTGGAATCTTTCAGAATGAAAAGAACACAAATAATGCCTGTTGTTTTGCTGATATTGTGAACAGTGACCCCCAGGTCACTAGCACACTGTAGTGTGTCGATCAATAGTGATTAACATGTGAAAACTGGACAACAATAACTCATCACAGAGGTGCGTCGCTATACATAAACAGATTTCTGTTTATAAAACCTGTTTGGATGACAATACTTTATGCTGTGCCATCACACAGCTACTTAATATAAAAGGACAGCAGCACAGAGAGCACCAATTGACCGTCAGTCTGGCCCATAATATAACAATGGGAAAGGTAAGCTTAGTATGTGTTGTTACTGAAAATATGGGATCAAAAAAGTTTTTTTGGTGGGACTTGATAACTAATCATTGGGTAACATTTATAGATCATATTCTACGAGGACAGAAATTTCCAGGGTCGGCACCATGAGTGCATGAGCGACTGTGCTGACCTCCACCCCTACTTCAACCGCTGCAACTCCATCCGGGTGGAGAGCGGCTGCTTCATGGTGTATGAGAGACCCCACTACCTGGGACACCAGTACTTCCTCCGCAGGGGGGAGTACTCTGACAACCAGCGCATGATTGGTATCAACGACTGTATCCGCTCCTGCCGCATGATTCCCATGGTAAGCCTCAGAGGGGGTGTTAAAGACTTAATTTAGTAGAGTCAAGGACTAAAATCAAAAGAAAACGTATCAGTCAAACAAAAGCAAAAAACAGGATCCTAACATTTAATCCCACCACTACCCGTATTTTAATGCTTACCAAGGGACAGCATATGCAAGAATATCCAGATATAATCTACAACCATAGAAAATTAGTGTCAATAGATATCCAGGTAGGTTAACACGAAGTTCTCACTCAGTTGTACCACTGAAGTATGTGTTAGTTAAGACACAAAACATGTTTTTTTTTTAACACAAAGTCATTAAGAAGCCTTTGACTAAATGTAAAAATAACTTAAGTATGCTTTCCTTGAACAATGTGAGAACCCAGCCCTCAAATCTGAATACAAGAAAGCAAAGCAGTTTTGCTTATTCTTAACACTAG
Organism: Naso annulatus; assembly: GCA_029783625.1. Lineage (NCBI taxonomy): Eukaryota > Metazoa > Chordata > Actinopteri > Acanthuriformes > Acanthuridae > Naso > Naso annulatus. The sequence continues at coordinate 14,100,705 of JAPZDX010000017.1, read as the reverse complement.
TTTAAAGGACTCTTTAAGGGTAACAAAAATCCTCAACAACTCACGTTGGACTGAAAAATTCTCCAAAGCAAAACGCCCTTCTGATTGTAGAGGAAGATTAGCTTAGATATAGCAGATCAGGTGGAATCATTGGTTCATGGAGTACCCATCTTGAACCCCATGGGGCTTAAAAGAAACTAGGTTGAGGAGGAAGCTCTGGTTGAGACTGTTTTTGCTGACTATTTCTTGGTTTGTGTTTGGGTCTTTTTGTGTTGCACATAATGGGCCTATTGGGGGAAGGGGTCATGAACACTTAATGACTATTCAAGAACTGTTACTGTACAACACATTAGAAAGACTTAACAGAAGCTGACTTGTAAATGTTATCCCTGCAGCACCGTGGTTCCTACAAAATAAGACTGTATGAGCGTCCAGACATGGCTGGCCAAATGCAAGAGGTGAGCGAAGACTGCCCCAACGTCCAGGACCGCCTGCGTATGTCTGACATTAACTCGTGCAATGTGGTTGATGGCCACTGGCTGCTTTACGACCAGCCCAACTACAGAGGAAGAACCTACTACCTGAGACCCGGCGAATACCGTAGATACAGCGACTGGGGTGGCGCCAGTCCAAGAATCGGCTCACTCAGGCGAATCACTGACTTCAACTAGAAGTCTTTCAAACCTTTTACCTTTGTCTGTTCTCAATAAACATGCTGGGCTTATTCTGTGTGCGTGTCTCTGATCTTTTTACATAAGTGTATGTATAATTTTAAGATAGTGTTCTGGTTCTTTTTCCGTAACACTTGATTTACTCAAGAAATAATAGCATGGCTTATAGAAATTTTCCAGTTTTTTTTTTTTCTACCTTTTGTCTGAACTCTTTGTGTTTTGCTTTATCCTCTTCAAAACACAAGCAACGAGACCCCCTTTACCACTGAAGTGAACCTTTCAACCCGCTGAACCTCTGAACTCAAAAGAGCCTCAAGAAATTCAACTCTTTGCTTTTTGCTTTCTCCTCTTCAAAACACAAGCAATGAGACCCCCTTTACCACTGAGGGGGACCTTTCAACCAACTGAATCTTTGAACTCAAAAGAACCTCAAGAAATTAAAAAAGCAGTTAAAGGACCAGTGTTTAATAAATGGATTTATTGTTAAGTGCTTAAACAGTGTCTGGACATCAGCTTTTCTCAAACAGTAATGCGTCTGATGGATCCCACCCTAGAGCTCAAGCTTCCCCATTCATTAAACCTCCTGTATTCACCGGGGCGCATTAGGTACTGGCGTCCCCTATAATGGGGATGCTCATAGAAGATCCAGTGACCATCCATCACGTTGCAAGAGTAGATGTCGTTAGAATGGAAGCGCTCGTACAGGGAGGGGCAGTCATCGGTCAGCTCCATCATCTGGCCTCCGAATTCCGGGCGCTCGTAGATCATCATTTTATGAGAGCCCTGGTGCTGCTGAAGAAAGTGTGTTTTAGTCTTCTGCAGTGAATATATATCAAAAGAAAACACTTGAATCCACACTACTTATGCTTACCGCAGGGATCATACGGCAGGATCGCACACAGTCATTGAATCCCATCCAGCGCTGGTAGTCTGGATAGTCTCCCCTCCTCAGAAAGTATTGGTAGCCCATGTAGTTGGGTTTCTCGTAGACCATCCAGTCTCCACTGTCCACTCTAATGGAGTTGCAGCGACTGAAGTGGGAGTGCAGGTCAGAGCATTCGCTGCTGCACTCATAGGAGCGACCCTGGAAGTTTCTGTCCTCATAGAAGATGATCTGGCTCAAAAATGCAGATAATATTGTTTCAAACTAAGAGAAATATGCATACTATACCAGGTGAAAACAGCTTCCAGGTCACTGGTTTTGTCGGAATAATCCATTCAGGTATGCAGAAGCACAAAAGGCACACAGCAAAACAAGCAGCCTTACCTTCCCCATTGTGTTGGCTAACCTTCGTCACACTAGCAGCGGCTGTGGGCTCCACACTGCCTTTATAACCCATGGATGACCTGTGCCATTGTAACTCAGGACAATGAGCGGACTTGTCAGCTCTTTCTCACAGAACAATATTTCTTTTTGTTTTGTGTGGTCAACGAAGCAAATCAGCCATTTCCCTTTGAGCAGCGGCTCCTCTTTTAATTTGCTCTGGTTAATGGTGAAAAACTCATAGAATCTATAAATATGCCACAAAATAAAATCAGTCAGGTACATTCTGAATTGAAAAACTCGTGAGAGTTAATACTTGTTAATGCAAAGTTTATTTTTCCAACTCAAATTTACATAAATCCTTTTATTTGTACAATAAAATACAGTATTATGTAACATACATATAAAATCAAATTTTAAAATGCAGATGCTTATGGTACTGCACATGCTGTATGGCCAGGGCTGTAGTGATTCTGTCATAAACTGCCAATACCACAAAGGATGTTCTTGGAACTTATTTTGACATGGCCACATTCAACGGACTGAAACACAACATTTTAAATTTCATTAAAATTTAGGTTGAGTTTCTGGTTGCCGGAGTTAGCATGTTTCTCCTTGCCTAAATCCTGTGAAGCGAACACTACCACTGCCTTGCCCGTGTGTGTAGCAGTAGCTTTTATAATGTTGTACTGGAATTCACAGACTGTTCACCATGTCAGCCTGACAACAGTTTTTACAGTCACTATTTTTTTTTCCCCAGTTTTGCCTTTGTTTGCCTTCAGAAACCCCATATTGTGATATTCTCTATGGACCGAGCTCTAGAATGTTTTTTCAATGGCCTAAACTCTGCACGTGACACATTTCATACAAAAGAGCCGTCCAACGAAATGCAGTGACAGCAAGTGTAAACAACTGTTGAGTACACATGAAGCAAGATATTTAATTTAAGGCTCGCTGAATGCTATATTCGGTAACTGTCTTCAAAAGGCTTCAAAGCCTCTTAAAACCAAGTGGCAACCTCTGTGCCGAAATGATTAGGTCAACACATTGTGCCAAAAACTGCAATTCCTAAAATGGCCACTTGAGGCTGGCTCCAAAAGTAAGTTTATCATCTCAGAGCCCCATATTAAAATGCCCAACTTCACAACAGAAACAAACACGTTTACAGCCTGATACAAACAACTGTTTTGGTTTCTATAGCTCATTTACCTGTTGATCACTAATGTGCAAGGGTTAACTCACTTGTTTAAATTCTACTTAGCATTATGCATAATGGTGAGGCCGCTATGAGTGAAAGGTAGCGAGGTTTATTCTCCCCAGATACACCCTTTTGTCACTTCTGGCTTTAAAAAAAACAACATAGTGAACGCCAAAATGCCAAATTTCAGGCTTCAAAACCATTGTCCACAAACCAATTGTGGTATTACAGTGGCTCCATCTACTATTTAAAGCAACACTATGTAACTTTGACTGCAACCCAAAGGATCGAAAAACAAAACTATGCGATTCAGGTTAATATGTTGCACAAAACAGCAATTTTAGTAAAACCGGGTCATATGTTATGGAGAAAATGCCCTCTAGTTTTCCCTCTGATGTCCTACTAATGCTCTGTCTGTTTGCAGCCTTTTGTCCCCAACAACGAGCTGCAGCTTCAGTCTGCAGGCAGCCCACATGTTGCTTTCAAGAACTTAGGCAGAGCAGTTGTAGCAAAAGCAGAGGACATTTTTATGACCCTCCATTAAATATGACCAGATTTTACTAAAATGGCTGATTTGTGCATGGTATTAATATGCATTTTTAAGATTTGTTTTTCGAAGCTGGGGTCACAGTCAAAGTTACATAGTGTTGCTTTAATATACTGTCATGAAAATACTGGTCAGTGTTGCCTCTGTTCTGCACACATCTACATCTGGAAATAACTAGTGCAACACACTGGTGTGTTGGCTCGTTTTCTATACATGCACAAAGTGAACTGTACAGTGTGCACTTTTACTTTACACATGTAGTCTTTCTAAAGTACAACTGCCCAAGGTTTGTCTTTACTGTTAATTCTTTATATCTAGTAATGCTGTCTACACATATTTCTTATAATTGTTTTATACAAATGTGTAAAAATAAATTACCATGTAAAAATAATCAATTAATTTTATTTGAGAGTGCCCCTAATGACCTAGTGTATAAGCCTCAGAAGGGTTCACATACATTTTCTGTCATCCTTCTAATATTAACTCTCTCATAATGCTCTTAAAATTCAGTTATTACTAGTAGTCCTTAAGTCCTCAGTAAATGTCTTTTTTTAACGCAGAAATTCAGATAAAATAAAACCATACATGTGAAGAAGTCTATCAGATCCGGTCAGATTACTTTGAAAAGAGTCAGTTCCTGAACACAAACTACATGGAACCCTAACCAAAGGGGTCACATTATACAGGTGGTATTTAGTACAATGGAAAAGGCAAAAAGAGATAAAGGGGTTGTTGTGTAAATGTCATTGTGATGGGGAACCCTCAGTTTTTCATTACTTATCTAACAGAAACAACAAAAGTTGCATTTATATGTGTGTTTAAATATGACTAACCCAATGCTCAACTGTTTCAGCAAAAACAGACAGTACTAAAAACATTGACATTTTGTTTTCTAGCTCTGCAAAAATATTCTCTACCATGACTTAATAAATTATTTGTTACTGTAGACTGCACAGAAAATGTATAAGTTGATGACATTAATGGTAACTTCAGTAAAAGGTACTGTATAGTAATGTTTAAGATGTCGTACATTAGCTGATAAATTTGCTATATATCCTTTTAACCCAAGTTTGTATTTAGTAGATTGGGCAAAAAGGTCAGTTATGGTAAATCAGAAATATTTCACACAAATATGCAGCAAATCATTTTATTGTGTGCATCACACAGTTAAAGAGGTAAATTCATTGTGGCTGGATTTCACAGTACAACTGGAACTACATGCAAACAATGCACAAATCACAGTTTTAGGATAAAAACAAGGCTCCTTCTTTTTGCCTCTCACTTTGACAACTTGTTAATATCGAAAAAACAAAGCATCTGCAAAACTTATCAGCTGAATATGTCATTAGACAGTTTCTGTGATGCGTCTGATTGAATTGAACTTCACATCATCACTGCTAATCTCTCTGAGGTTCCTGTACTTTCCTGGTCTCAAATAAAACATCTTGCCCTCATAGTTTGGCTGCTCAAACATCAACCAATGGCCTTCCATCACATTGCAGGACTGCATGTCAGACATGTGATACTGATCCTGAATGGAGTCGCAGTCATCAGTCAGTTCATGCATCTGCCCTTCAAAGTCCGCTCTCTCGTAGATCCTCATCTTAAAAGGTCCCTTGTGCTGTCAGAGTAAAAAATGTGACATTAATTGAACATATATGCATAAATCTTATGAGTCTCAACACCTTGGATGTACCAACAAAAGGTAAAGGTTCTTGTAAGAAATAGGAAGCAACTGTAATCTGACTATGGTAAGGAATACGCTTGTCGGCTATGTCAAATAATAAGCTAGATGAGCTATCAGTTAACTCTGCAAGTTTCTGCTACCTTTCTAAGACATCCTGCTGACAAATAAATGAAAATGTAGTGTTAGCGCGGGTATTTACAAAAATGCAAGATGTATCGCTAGCTAGCCAATGTGCTACAATAATACAGATAGCACTGGGGTTGAGCATAAAGTTCATCCTCTAAATTCTTGGAAAATGACATCTAATTAAAAAAATCTAAATGATAAAGTGTGTTTCTTCTTTTTTTGGTCACTTTTGTTGTTTTGATGCTAAGCTAGCATTTTCTCCCCCCTGACAAAGCTCTATACTGGAAATATCACTTTTGGATGTGCAGAGGTGAAACTGATCTGGATATTGTTATCTGAATCTGGATATGACATCAGTGAAACATATTTCTCATCAAGCTATCGCTTTAAATTAATGACAGCCTTTATCTCTCCATGGTTGGTGATATTTGGCACATATTTACCACAGGGACAATGCGGCAGGACTGGATGCAGTCATTGAAGCCGATGGTGTTCTGATACTCCGGGTAATCTCCCGTAGTCAGGAGGTACTGCTGGCCCGTGAAGTTGGGCTGGTCATAGACCATGAACTGCCCACTCTCCACCCTGCAGGAGCTGCACCTATTCAGGTGAGAGGCGATTTCAGAACAGTCACTGATGCACTCGTACGAGCGGCCCTGGAAATTTCTCTCCTCGAAGAAGACGATCTGGAGAGAAAGACAAATTGTGTTTGGGTCCAACATTAGAAAACATCCAAAGCTACATGTTCAAGTTACTTCTGTGATTATTATACTATATTGCATTAATAAAAGTCACGCGTGCATGACCAGTGGAACAGATGTTACAAAAACAAATTTACTGAATTTATCAAGTGAGTTTTGTGATTATCCCAGTAACATTTTGTTGCATGACAGAAGGTATGTGCTGCAGAATTATAATAAAGCTTGAGGCGGTATATGCATCAGTTTCTCTCTCCTGCAGCGGCTGGTGCAGTGATCTGTACCCTTCATTACCTTTCCACTCATGGTCACGCTATTTGATTTCTGTTGTTCTTCTCACTGGCGAGCTGCCTTTTATGCATCATGTGACATCAAAAGAATCTGCCCCTCAATTGTACAAAATAACTGAGTCAGCTCATCAGTATAGCAGTCCCTACTGTATTATACATCAAAGCTTTGCACACTGCAATCACGATCAAACAGTATGGTGCACAATATGCAGTGACAAAGCAAACTCTAGTCATTGCATTACTTTTGTAGTTGTGTGCCATCATTTTCATTATAGGACTTTTTCCTGCATATAAAACATTGTAGACTGACATTTAAATAGATGCAAGATTAAGTTTAGTGCTCTGATTTAAAGCAAAAATGTGTACATTTTAAAAATAATAACATAAAATAACATAATCCTCATCTTACAAAAGGAATAGTTGAATTCATAATATTTTTTACATAGTACAGCTCACTAGTCTGGAATGACCAACTTGTCATAGCTAATGTTAGCAAACTTTTTGAAAAATTTGCTATGCAACATGATACTTCAGCGTATTGATTTTATTGCACCTCCATACTTGTGCCCCTATTACATTCTGTTTAATTATGATACAAATAAACCATAAAATGACGGAGAAGTTATGAAGCAAACACATCCTACCTCAGTGGAAGACATTCTTGCTCCATTATTGTTTTACTAACAAATTTACAGTCTCTCTTTAAGTTTCTGCACCACCCTGGTAGTTTCAAAAATGTTTACATTTTACAGATTCCATGTAGATGTCAAGTCAAGTCAGTTTTGTTGTAGGGGTCGGGACCGCCCGTGGAGGTCACAAGAGTTTGAGGGGATGAGGGAGGGTGTTTGCAAGATGCCTTCCAAAATAAATAAATTAAAAATTTTAATTAAATAAAAAACAAAAGAAATTGCATATTTAACTCATTATTTTGTAAATTCTGGTTATATTTTTTCTTAAATTACTTAAAGTAATATAATGGCCAGATGCCCGTGTTTGCATAGGCCTAATAGTGCGTGTGCCCAGTTGTGCACAACGTTATATGCCACCTCCAGGTGGGGGTTCTTGTAACTGTTATCCATTACTAGCCTACCAGCATTAATTATTGAAACTAGAGACTGAAACATAATCCAAACATTATGAAAAATTATAATCAGTGGAAAACACCAGTGGTTGAAAAAGTAAGTCTGATTGGATCGACATTAATAAAATGTACATAAGCCCTAAGTGGTCATGGGTTCTCATATTTTATTTCCTCCATTTTCCGGATACTCCGGACAACAGAGCTCACTGTGATCTCGAGAAAAGTCTTAACGAGATAATTATTTAACTTTTTTATATTAATCAATTTATTTATTTTAGATTTATCAACTTCCTGCCCAGAGATACACACAACCAAATGACTCTATGTATAAGAGAATTGCCACAGAGAAGCTCGAGTGTTGTGGGGTATAGGGCTATTTTCAGGTTTTTAAGAGAGTAAGGGGAATAATTAATATTTAATGTAGGCTAATTATAGAGTGACTGATGTGTTCCACACTCCAGTCCAGACAGTGACTGTAATGCACCTAAAAGTTGTTTTAGGTTCAATTTTAGGGAGTCTGTGAATATTTGTTTCCAGTAAGTATGTATAATTTGTTTTATACCTGTTTTTAATGGCCAATATTTGCTCTCAAAAGTAATATCACAGTGTATTTCAATTATAGATTAGCCTACTAACAGAGCTAGCTAGCTACTGCCAACATTAGCTGAAGAATTAATATTTGCTACACTAGTGATACCTGGCCCCACCAGGCTGGTTTCCTATCTGTAGTTAACCATAGACAGTGGGGGTTTTAATTTGTGTTAGCTAGTCACTCCTCCCCTGCTCATGATCTCTACCAAATGTGTTCTCTAACTATCACCACAAGATCACATTTATATGCACACAATATTTCGGTTACTGAGTTTATTCTGGTAACCCTGGGAACAGGACAGACATGTTCACATGGACAACAACCGACAATACCCCAGTCATATTCCTGCATAACACCCCGTAGCACCCATTACCCACCCAAAGTACTCATGCGAGCTTTGCTCTGCTAGCTTTCACTGAAGGTGCAGCTAATTTGATCCCCTGTGTGTGCCTTGCTTTTAGCTATTTTACAACACCCGATGCTATTGCAAACAATCGTGCCACTTCACATCTTGCATGCTGGAGGACAAGAGTGACAGAATGACCCAGATGGGTGTGCACACAAATAAAAAGTAACTCATAACAACAGTAAATGTATTTGATTCTAAAACTTTATGAAGTGCTAATCTGAGTCTAAACATAACAAAAAGTGGTGAATAAGTCACAACAGGCACACAGGACTGTTTAGCGTTGTTGTAAAGTTGATCTGATGATTTTAGGCAGAGACAGGCTAGCACTTTCTTATTTACTACC
>JAPZDX010000017.1:14065593-14091720 GCA_029783625.1 Naso annulatus | reverse complement strand
AGTTCCTTTTCATGTATAAAAATCAGCACATATCCATGATGCGTCTAATAGAGCTGATTCTTGACATGTTGGTCATTCCCATGTCTCGGAGGTTTCTGTACTCTCCTGGCCTCACATAGATCATTCGGCCTCTGAAGTTGTGCTGCTCAAACATCAGCCAGTGGCCGTCCATCACATTGCAGGACTGGCAGTCAGACATGAAGTAACGATCCTGGAGAGACTCACAGTCGTCCATCAGCTCGTGCATCTGGCCCCCGAAGTTCTCCCGTTCATAGATCCTCATTCTGAACTGTCCCCTGTGCTGTTGGAGAAAGACAAAACTTGGTATCAATCCAAACAGTTTTCTAGATTATCTCTCTTTCTCTGGATGCAGGGCTCACTATCCTTTAGAGATAATTGCATATTCAATTAACAGAATACCAAAGCTAGTTAGATCAAGCAAAGAACAAAACCAAGGCCTTAGAATTATCTGCAGTTACCAAAATATCTTACCATGGGGATCATGCGACAAGAGCGAACGTTATCCAAAACAGCCATGCCCATTATGCCCATCATGCTCCCCATACGCTGAAAATCGGAGTACTCCCCTCTTCTCAAGAAGACCTGATTACCCATGAAGTTTGGACGGTCATACACCACAAAGCACCCGTTGTCCACCCTGCAAGAGTTGCAGCGGTTCAGGTGCATGTGGATGTCGGAGCAGTCAGTGCTGCACTCATAGGAACGACCCTGAAAGTTCCTGTCCTCATAAAAAATAATCTGCAGTGAAAAACACAGAGAACACTTACAGTCATTATATGAAAATACTGAAGTGTAGGACACTGAAAAGATTTATTTGGATGGAAAACACTTTGTTACTGTGAAACAATGCATTTTTAACCCAATTGAGAACCTCTGCACAAAAATTTACATCATACTGTATCTTAGATCTATTAATTATTCTTCAGTACTTTCACAGAACCAGATTTTTCAGCATAACATAAACATATGATAAGCAGTACCCTTCCCATGTTGCCGGTTTTGCTTTTTGCAAATGATGCCAACCCAGCTCCACTTTTATATAGAATCAGCCACAGACCACCTTGCACACCTTTGTATGAAACATCATGAGTCATCACGAGGTTCACGTGGGCCTGCATTGAATTTCTACTGGACACGTCAGTAGTTATTATTGTACGTTGAATGTAGTTTGGGGGTCATTGCGGGTCACAGAGAGAAAAACATCACTCAAACAATGCATTATCAATTAATTTTTTATTTTTCTAAAGCTACAAGGCCGATAAGAGTTGTGTGGGGTATGCAAATGCCTTGTTAACACAAAGTTAAGCCTCATATTCATATCTTGTATTCACAACATATAGGTTTAAAGAGTTGGGATAAGAGTTCAATGGTTGAAACTGCTAGAATCAAGCATGAAACCCAATAAACAGTTCACAATAACTATTGCAGATTCTGACATACAGTGGGTCTGCCACCCTATAGTGCTGCCCTGTGCCGCAATATAGAGTGATGACTCAAAGGTTTCAGCACAAGCCATGTGGAAATACTATGGCTGTGTAATGTATAAAAAGGGAAAAGGGTCGATGTTGAAGCTGTACATCTGAGATTAGCTCACAAATACCATGACCATGGGGAGGGTATGTGAAACTTTTAGGTCATATTACACAGTGATTTAAGAAATTAGAAAAAAGATTTAAAATTAAAATTCACAGATAAAATGTTACATAAACAGCCTGATGATTAATTTTTTCTAAGATATTTTTTTGGTGTTTACATTGTTCTTTGCAGATCATATTCTATGAGGACCGCAACTTCCAGGGTCGCTCCTACGAGACCAGCAATGACTGTCCTGAGCTCACCTCCTACCTGAGCAGGTGTAATTCCTGCAGGGTGGAGAGCGGCCTCTTCATGGTCTATGAGAAGCCAAACTTCATGGGCCATCAGATGCTGGTGAGGAGGGGCGAGTATCCAGACAACCAGCGCCTGATGGGAATGAGCATGAGTGACTGCATCAGGTCCAGTCGCATGATCCCCATGGTAAGTGGACATGTTTTTCACAGTTAGTGGCATTAAGGCCCAGTCACAGCAGAATTTAAAAGAAAGTCCTTTACCTTTTCGTAATTCAAGGTAATACTGAAAGACCAGTTTATCAATAGCACCATCGAATGACAATTACAAACCTTTGAGTTAACCTTTAGCATTGCAGTCTTTGGTCTATTAAGAAGGTTTCCATAAAATGACTTATCTAAAAGAACGACGTCCTCAATGTTGGACTCCCAAAACCTTTGGACAGCACAAATTTAAAGGTTGAGCAAATTGAGAGGCTTGCATGAATTGCTAATAATAACTGAGCAACATTTTAAGAGGTTCATCCTTAACTTTAGTGAAAACACTAAAAAATTCTAAACTTTAGGTCCACTTGCTAGCATGCAATCATATCTCAAAGCCTTCTTCAGCCCTAACCCTCAGGTGTAATCAAGTAACGAAAGTACCTTGATTGTGTAATATCTCCTGAGCAGGTTACATTCACTAAGGAAGTCTGTAAGATAGGGCTGAAAGTTAATAGAAAAGCTAGTAAATGGACCTTGAGTTTGGAATGTTTTCTCTCTTTTTTCAAATCCCAATGAAACAGTAATTCCAGTCAGAATTAGTGAATAATATTTTCAAACATCATTTTAAGATAAAATGATATCATCAATGAGTAACATTTATGCCAAAGGGCATTTTTTAAACATGATTCAGTTACATAAAATGAAAAAAAAAAAATCATAAACTGTCGTGGTTGTAATAACATTTTTAGGAACCATTATCTCAAGATCACAAGTTAATCGTCATGTCAGCTTTACAGATGTTTTCTCGTGATTACAGGATGATTTTCTTGAAAAAACAACTCTGTTTTTATGAGATAGCATAATTTTTGTAATCCAATCTCCCTGCACAAGTGCAAAAACTACAGCTATGGTGTGTACATCTAAAGGTTGGGTTGAATATTCACTTCCTTGACGTTTCCTCATCCACAGCACAGGGGACCCTTCCGTATGAGGATCTACGAGAGGGAGAACTTCGGAGGCCAGATGCACGAGCTGATGGACGACTGTGACAACATGATGGACCGTTTCCGCATGTCTGACTGCCAGTCCTGCAATGTGATGGATGGCCACTGGCTGATGTTTGAGCAGCCCAACTACAGAGGCAGGATGCTGTATCTCAGGCCAGGAGAGTACAGGAACCTCAGAGACATGGGGATAAACAACATGACCAGGTTCAGCTCCATCAGACGCATCATGGACTCTTGTTAAGTTAAAGTCCAAATGTATTGAGTGACAAAATAAAGCAAGCTGATATCCAGTTTCAGATTCCCGTCTTTCATTCCAGGGTAAATAAGGTATGAAATGTTCTGCTATCAGCAAATCAGGTCTGTTTGAGAAAGAAAAAGCAAACAGGTAGGTTTTGAAAGTGACCATCAGGGCATTTCTTTCATTAAGAATGTTTAGCAGCTAACCACCAACAAAATGTATAGTGCAGGTGATTTCTACTAACCAAAGCATGTTAAAACATTAACATTCATGGCTGAGGGACAGTGAAATTAATACAGGTGTGTCAGTATCTAGCACTGTCAGGGTTTGATTCCTCACAGGGGCATGGCCTCTCTGTGTAACATTTTCATGTTTTCCCTGTGCTTGCATGGGTTTCCATGCCACAGCAATGGCTTTAAGCTGTAGGGGGCTCCCAGAGGCCATGCACTGACTGCCTAATACTCCTACTGGATGAATTAAATAGAGAGCATCAATTTTACCCCGTTATCCTCAGTATTATTATGTGACAAATAAAAAATTCTTTCAAGAAGAAATAATCATAGGAAAAGAAGAAAAAAATGCAAAAGGATAAAAAGCTACATTAAGATATGCATCTTTATTTAGTCCAAACACTTACTGGTGGTTCAACAGGTTGACAGTAGAGTTAAAGATCTCCTGACACTCTTACCTCTCAGCTTTTGGACAGCTTAGCCAAATGAAATTATGCCAGTCATTCCAAGATGCAAATTAACATTTTGGGAATTTAGCCATTGTTTTTAAAACAATAAATTCATGTCAAAGCAAAACACAATTACCATTTTCCTGCCTACATCACTTCATAGCACGTGCTTTAATTAAAAACTCCTAATTCACCTACTGCTTTTAACCTGTCACTTATACATACTACAGGTTAAAGGAGAGATTGTGTTTCAGTTGAATTGTTTTGTAGCTCCACTACCAAATTCATTAATTGCGGCCAAATGGTTTGGATTACATGTGGCACCTTATGACCCCAAGACATTACCTGCTTTGCTTGAATCAGCCTCCTCCAAATGCAGAAACACCAAAGCACATTTGCTGCAAAACAAACATGAAGCACTTTGCTAAATAGGTAACTGGCATCAAATGACTGCAAAGAGGCTGCATAATCCAGAGCATAAAAATGAAGTCGACACAACTGCAGTTCCATGAGTGGCCACCTGAGGCATGTTCTAAAAGTGAGTTAACACCAGTAGAACCCTATGCTAAAATGTCAGACACTACAGGAGAAGCAATTTTCTCAATTACCAGCTACAGTACCTGCTTTTGTTCTCTATAGCTAATTTCTCACAAGGGGTGAATTTATGTAGAACTCACTTGTTACAAGTATGTTGTGTGGCTGATTTGACAGGTCGCCGCTAGCTGTCTGCAAGGCGTCACCTTAGCTAAAATGGGTGTTTGTGCCTTTGGGAGATTTTTCATACAACTATTGAGCAAATAATATGCCTTGCTGTACAACTGATTGTACTAGTACATGCTCCAAGAAGTATGTGCTTCATGCAGGCTCTACCTTGGAATAGCTGGGGGTGGCCCGCTGGAAAAGTGGTTCACACTGTCAGCTCTGAGTTCAAATCCACTCTTTCTGTGAGGAGTTTGCCTTTTCTCCCTGTGTCTGTTCGGTTCCCTTTGCCAGTTAGGTCACTGTCGCCAGTATGTGTGAACGTGTGCGTGAATGGTTGTTTGTCTATATGTTAGCCCTGGGGACTTGTCCAAGTTGTACTCCGCCCTTGCCCAATGTCAGCTGGGATTGGCTCCAGCCTCCTGCAACCCTGCCAAGGACAGGCAGTTACGTTTAGTGGATGGATGGATGGATTAGCTGGGATTTAGGCTCTGCAAGCCACGCACTGCAAAGATGGTGATGGCCAGATTCACCATACTGAGGGGCCTTTTATAAAACAAGGGTTTTTGCAAACCTTGAAAAGGGATTACAGAGTAATCTTAATCTTAATCTTGGGGAAATGCCACCCTGACTGTCACTTTTTAATCTGGCAACACACAAGTTTTGTGACTGTGAGGACAGAACTCCATCTGCATCTGGTCATTACGCGTGTTCAGCCTAAAAGCAATGAACAACACTAACAACAGTGGACTATCAAGCTTTGTCTGTGTTGTGCCGTCTGCTAATTTTTTTTTCTTCAGCAAATTATCTGTCCAAACAAAATTATCTGTTTTTGAGCAAGGACGTGCATTATCTCCGTTTGTTCATGCCTAACACACTGGGGTTTTTAATGCAGACGTGGTGTTCTACAATCATGCTTCACTCGTTTTTGCTGATTCACTTGCACAAAAGTATTTGTTAGTCACGTTGTCATACAAAAGCAGAAGTCATTTTAAGAAATGCAAAGGAGAAACATCCGTTTTTAGTAAATTTATTGTCACATAACCCAGGTCTGAGACTAAACATGGTTCCTCTGAAACGATCTGCATTTTTGTGAAAGCCACAAGGGAACTGCTGTTACTATGCTTTTTTGATTTCTTATTTGTAAATGAAATCAAACAGAAAATCTCATTTCAGTCTGTAAGAAGCTTGAGATTCCCATAGATGTGCACATTTAACACCGCATAATAAATCCAACTCAACTACTTACAATCTTACCCTGACAATCAACCAGCTTTGAATGTCCAATCAAAATGAGAGTTATACATTATACAAATTAAATTACAGGTGTGTACATCTGTATTAACATGTATTGATCAGAGCCATCTGGCCAAAGCTCACGTTGTGGTTTGAACAACCTACTTTGAGGACAGGAAGGAATAAAAAAATGAAAGCAATAGTTAAATGTTACAATCAAGTCATTCCAGTTTGGTGATCATTCAGGTTATTTGCAGTTATCTAATTTAACATTGTTTAATCATTTCTTTCCATCACTGTCTGACACTGACTCTGCCTTTAGTGTTCTAGCATGTGTTTGATACAGAGTCATCATCAGACTGGAACAAAGGCAAATCAAACAGCACCAAGCCATTTTGCTGATATGTAAATCTACCTCATTTGGATATCAAAGACTTGCCACACTCTGCACATTTTGTTTATCAATAAATACTTTGATGGGGCTGCAGCAAAGTATGAGGTTCAGTGCATCAGGATGGGGAAGGTAGGACTAAACCTAACAGAACCAGTACTCCTTCTAAAGATATTTCTTTGTTTTAAGATATATTCATGTACAAAATAGCAGCGTGAATCTGAAGTTATTCCTCTTACCTTTGCCACAGATCACATTTTACGAGGAGAAAAATTTCCAGGGCCGGTGCTACAACTGTAGCAGCGACTGTGCCGACCTGCACACATACTTCAGCCGGTGCAATTCCATCAGGGTGGAGAGTGGTGTGTGGGTGATCTATGAGAGACCCAACTACAAGGGTTTCCAGTACATCCTCAGCCCCGGGGAGTACGCAGACAACCAGCAGTGGATGGCCTTCAGCGACAACGTGAAATCCTGCCGCGCCATAAAGAATGTAAGAGTCCTGTGTCTTCAACATTTATGTCAAATACGATGGCGAATTTTCAGTCTGACCTTAATGTTGCTGGATAGGTTAAAAAAAAAGTGTTTAAATTGTGTTTGGGCAGTGACCAGCAGCAATGCACTGGACTTCGCTCTGTGAGCCCATTCAAGCAAACAGACTAACTTGCAGATGATAGTGAGGTAGTTGGTTGCGGTTTTCAACTTTTGCTAAGAAGTTCACACGTGAAAGCTGAAACGTGGCTAGGTATCACTGCTGTACTTATTAGTGCTTATATCAACAATTGGCTGAGTGATAAATGTTAAAATAGTTACTTGTATTCATAATACCAGAGAATTATCACCCAACACTGCTGTTTCCTGCAGCTCAACAGAGCATATTAGCGTCTTTTAGCTTATTGTTTTGAATTCACAGCTTACGCCATTAGTTTCTTTTGTTCCACTGCCATCAATCTTCTTCCCAGTGTCAACAGAAACTGTTGCCACTTCGTAGTAAGCTAACGTTTGCGGCTAGTTGCTAACGTTAGCAAAGAAATCATCAGCTAAAGGGCCAGATATTCTCTTGGGTTCTGGTGGAGAGAGAAAAGAAAAGCTTAAAGGAGAGGTAATTACACACTTACATTCAATGAAGGCTTAGAAAATTACCCAAAATATAACTCAAAATGAATAGTACTGTTGTTTACTAATTTGCTAATGCGCTATCTCTAACACGTCGCCTGTTAGCGTGTTGTAGAGTTTTGCCCCCAGCCTCTTTAAGACTTTATACTCATTTGGAAACACAGTCATCTTAAGTAAACTCTAAGTAAAATTAGATAACAGCATAGAAATGTTATTAATACAGTTAGCAGAAACTAAAGATACAGAATAACTGCAGTGAAGACCTGCATCATTCATAATTTTTGGGGGTTGTAGCCTTCAAGCTAACAAAACAATAAAGGGCTCACCTTAGACAACTAATGAAACGATTAAGTATGAAACTTTAATTACTTTGTTTCTCCAGTTTTGTGCCACCAGTGTCATTTCAAACCTGGAAAATGATACCCAGCTCCAGTTAGTTATTACGTGAGCTTTCTTGAACACTTTGTGCCTTCTGTTTTAGATTTACGGCAACGCGTGGAAGATGAGGCTGTACGAGAAGCCAGACTTTGGAGGGCAGATGGTGGAGTTCTCTGAAGACTGCCCTTCCGTGTATGATAACTACAAGTTTCGCGAGGCTCACTCTTGTGTGGTGCTAGATGGTGCCTGGATATTATACGACCTTCCAAACTACAGAGGGCACCAATACCTCCTAGAGCGGGGCGAGTACCGACAGCACAGTGACTGGGGGGCGCCCTCGCCTAGTATCGGCTCCTTCCGCAGGATCACAGAGTTTTAACTCTGCTTTAGCTTTAACCTTGATTTAAAAATCACTTGCAGATATCTGCACATATATAATTCTATCAATAAATGAAAAGCAAACTCTGACTGTTCTTATGGATTTTCTATTGATATATTTCATGTTCAGCTACTAGTTTGGTCATTTAGGTGATGAAGACAATAACAGATATCGTTGCTAGTAAGGTTAGTTATTTCTGTGATTGAATCTTATCTAATGTTGCATTTTGTGATAAGAAATTTTCCTCATGTACTTAGTTTTGTAAAATGAAAATTTTGAATACAACATAAACAGTCACATAATTGAATTATACTACTTTGAGATATTGCACTTCACACCACCACAAAGTTTGAATACTTGTCAAAGACAAATTGAGGATTAAAAAAAAAAAAAAACAAAACTATAAAAGTGGGCAAATATATGCTTACCTTTAGTTCTCCCATAATTCATCTCAGCAGCACTTGACGTCACACACTCCCTACATAATAGATACCTCTACCCTTAAACTCCAAATAGCCAGTTTTTAAGGAGTGATCCCTGCTTAAAAATTTTATTTTTCAAACTCAAACTGAGAAAACTCAAGTGATGTTACTAAGTTCTCTTTTTCAGGGCCTGAAAAAGTTCCTCCAAAATCTTAAAACACTTTACTAAATGACTGCTTTTACAGGCTTGATAGTACCCCTTTTTGACTAGTAAATTGACAATGACAAGTAAAATTGGCGTGGTGACCCTTTAAATGTTTCCTGATCTCTGGTCAAGTTGTTGTTATTGACATCATGAAGGCTTTCCCCTTAACCTAACAAATAAACAATGAAACCAAAATGACAGGAGAGCAAAGGTAAAGGTAAGATTAAATACAAGTAATAAAAAAGTGACGATGAATATGTCCTCTAGCTCAAGCTTTTAATGTGCTCAACAAAATGAAGCCGCTCAATAAACCAAAATTTAAGCTATGAGTATCAACAAGTGGGTATCAGACTTTACAAATTTTAGATCTATTGAAAGAAGGAGTGAGACCAAATACACTCTTGTTTCACTTGTTGAATCTATGGCAAAAAACCCCCCAAAATTTCTGTTAACAAGCTAACAAACTAACGTTAGCTGTAACACGATACTCTTTGGGAAGCAACTCCACTGAGGCTGTTTGCGCCAGCTCACATTTTATTTCATTTGTTGTCACTTTCTCCTTTAAGTCCAGTTTGAAGTGAGACAAAAGAGGTGCAGGGAAAGTTGTGGCAATGTAAACTGGTCCGTCTCAGCCTGAGCTCGAGCTGACTGACGGTGTGGCTTGCAGCTAAGAACAGCTAATCAGTTCAGACCAATGTCACCTCTTGCTAAGAAGTGCAGCTTAGACTGGCCAATCAGGACAGAGAGCACAGAGAGCATCACTGATTGGGCAAATAGAGCAGGAGCGATAGGAATTTTACCAATCCTGAATACAGAGGCATGGAAAGACAGAGAGACCTCACACTACTCTCAGACCATATCACTTACAGTACTAATAGCTGTCTATGGGTATTATGACATTTTTTCCAAATAGAACACAACAAACTATTGAGGTTTACCCCAAAGTTACCAACTGCAGCTTTTTAACAGCATAGGCTGTAACATTTTACTTGAGGGTGACTCCAGGTGAAACATCATTAAGTTTACAAGGGTTTATCCTCTGAGGAGCATACAAGGGCTTATTAGAATAAATGGAAATCTGCATATCAGATTACCATTTTTTTTGTGTACAAGTAGAAATATTGTCCTGAAGATGGCACTGGAGAAGAGGGTCAGGCGGGTCACCATCTGCAGTATGTCTGGATAATAATTTTGAATATTTGATTATTGAATGGTGGTTTGTTTCTAAAAAGCAAATTGATAGGTGCTCAGTAACAATATTTCACTTAATTTAGTACCCTCAAGAAAAACAACATCTGTCACTTCAGCAAATGCCTGACAACGGCACAGGAAACTGTTCTTTACTTACTGCTTTATTCCAGCAGTCAGTTTTGTCATCTTTTGCCGTGACTATGGTTGTTCACTGCCTAATCAAACCACAACCACATTGCTGTGCTAAAAATTCAGGTCAGATGTTTGTATAAGTGATTTTGTAAAAGTTTTGAAAGAAAACGACAAATTACATATGCTGCTGATAGAGCTATATAATTCAGAAAAGGTTCAGTGAAACTTTTTTTGCCTATCTGTGTGTCCAAGTTCAAGACCTTGTTAATAAATTATGCAGTGTGTGTGTGTGTATGTATGTATGCGTGTGCATGTCTGAGCCCTCCTGCTTCCTGCTGTGTCACTGACTCAGCTCAAAGCGCTTCATATCAAGCCAGGTGTCCTGCAGTGGCCTTGTTTTTGTCAGCGCGCTTTGCTGCATCCAGTCGTTTTGGGATGCTTTACACTTTGCATTTGCATTGTTTAGAGAAACAGGATTCACTGCTTTAGAACAATGTGATAAGCCTGTATAAATATTTGAACTGCTGATTGAATAATACAGTTCACACAAAGCAAACCATGTGCTTAGTTTGATTGTTCTTGTTCTGTATAAATTGGAAGTGGCAGCTTTAATGTTTTATAGAACGCCAAACCTATTAAATAACTATGGAGAAGGTACATGATACATAGATAAAATAAATATTTGTACCTTATAGTAAATGTAGTACAAATATATTTTAATTAAAGATAATTTTTTATAGAACATAACATATTTTTTAAGTTTGTTTTATTCCCTTTCTAGATAATTTTCTACGAGGACAGAAACTTCCAGGGTAAATACCACGAGTGCTACTATGACTCCAGTGACCTGCTCTCATACTTCAGACACTGCAACTCCATCAGAGTGGAGGGAGGATTCTGGGTAGTCTACGAGAGACCAAACTACATGGGCTACCAGTATGTGCTGAGTCCAGGGGATTATCCAGACTACCAATACTGGCAGGGCATCAACGACACCATCAGGTCTTGTCGCATCATTAGGAATGTAAGTTAAGAGAGAGAAATAATGTCAAACCAAAACCATGTTCTATCATATTTACTCTAAATTATGTATACTTATACTACATTATGTATTCATATTATTATTATCTGTTTATAAATTTGTCCAAAGTTTGTTTCCTTAGTGCATAACATTCACTTCCAGTGACTCCAAGTAGGGGGTTTTCTGCAAAAAAACTCAAGGTACACTAACTTGCTCCTTCCAGAGCTTTCAGCTGCATCTTATGGTCTTTATCAGAGGATGAAGTCTGTCCTAGAGACCATCTGTTGTCGTCAAGTGACATTAAGTATGGAACTTTGGTCAGATAATCACAGGTGGTTGTAATTCTGAACTCGTGCTGATCAGAATCTTGAAATGCCATACAAGTCAGCCTTTTTCACAGGACATTAAAGGGATATTTCAGCTCTTTTGATGTGGGGTTGTATGAGGCATTTGTGTGTAGTCAGGCCTACCTATTTACGCAACGCCGGCTCACCTTCAATGCGGCTTTGATACTACTTCCGGAGGCAGCTCACAAGCGGATAGAGACTGACGCCCCAATCCGCCTCCATAACTTTTATAAAGGCTGTGAGGCGGGGAAAAGGTGCACAGGACCCGCCTTGAAAAGGCAGTGTAAACCCGGCTAGTGTCTTACCTGCTGTAAGTAATGGTCAGCTCACCCTCTGTCTGGAAAAGCAGCACCGGCAGGAAACAGAGCTTAGTTTTGCTGTAAATGGTACCAGCAAAGTATATATGTCCCTGTATGTGTACAATACTAAAATTTTAAGCACCTAACATTGTCGTCAGACAGCTGTTTCCTTCCTTGATAATAAATTGATTTCCCAAAAGAATCTTTTAGTCCATGCGTTACAGAAACTCAAGAATATTGTGAAGACCTGCAATGCTTTTGAGTCATCAGCCTTAACTGCAGGCCATTCTAATGCTTTCTTCATGTAAGCCAAACAAATTTTGAATTAGTCTGTATAATGTTCTTACAGCAAAGCTTTTGCCCTTTCATAACCTCACGTGAAGACAACTCCTTACAAGTTCTCTGTGGAGGCCACTAGTGTACTGAACAAGAAAGTCCTGAGCTCAATCACATGCTCAAAGGCTCTGATGGTCTATGCAGCAAAACGTTACCACTGAAGATTTGGATTTCTTTGCGTTGAAGACAAAAGAGCTGCTGTTGCTTCACAAGGATGCTATTATTTTATCTTAGTGCTGCAGGTTATTTGTTAGTCTGGATTGATTGGTGTTCTGTTGGTGGCAAAAAGTCATGTTGCTGTTGGTGCGTTTACAGCAATACTGTGCTCTGTTTCCTGCCGGCACACAGCGCTGCTTCTCCACACAAAGAGCAAGCTGACAGTTATTTATCGCAGGTAAGATACTGACTGCACATAAGTGCCAGACTATCTCTTTAAGGCTCTTAATTGCTCATTTTTCTTGCGCTCGTGTGTGTTTTGGTAAGGATTTTGCAACTTATTTGTTTGCTTGTTTGTCATTACAACTCGCTCAGTTCCCCATCCTTCCCAAATTATAACTCAGAATTTAAAAAAACACATACGTTTTCTCCTACAGGCTTTGTTTGTAGCAAACTTCAGAATCCTTTATTTCTTTCTTCCAGGTGGGAAATTCTTGGAGGCTGAGGGTTTGGGAGCGGCCGAACTTTGAAGGTCAATCAATGGAGGTGACGGACAACCTGCCTGCTTTCCACGAGCGCTGGCACGGCCGTGATGTCCACTCCTGCAAGGTGTTTGAAGGTGCCTGGATCTTCTACGAGCATCCTGATTACAGGGGGCGCCAGTACCTGCTTGAGAGGGGTGTGTACAGACGTTACACAGAGTGGGGGGGCATGCAGCCCTATGTTGGATCCATCCGCCGGGTTGCGGAAAACTAGCCATGTCGTTTTTTGAAAAGTATAAAAATGTAAAAACTACATCTTAAAAAATAAAGTCATGATACAAAATTCTACACTTTTGCTTCTTATTCATTTCCATGTTATCTTCTTTCTGTTCAATAAAATTTTGCATTCTGAACCAAAGCAGCACTGTGGCTTAGTGGTTAGCACTGTTGCTTCACAGCAAGAGGGTTCAAATCCGGGTCCTTTCGCCTTTCACCCTGGCTGGGGTTGGACCTTTCTGTGTGGAGTTTGCATGTTCTCCTCGTTTCTGCCTGGGGTCTGTTCGAGTACGTCTGCTTCCTCCAACAGTCCAAAAATGTGCAGGTTAGGTTAAATGGTGACTCTAAATTGCTCGTAGTTGTGAATGTGAGCATGAATGATTGTCTATGCATGTCAGCTCTGGAATGAACTGGCAACTTTTCCAGGGCGTACCCCACCCCCGCCCAGTGTCAGTTGGGATTGGCTCCAAACCCCTGCAACCATGCAAAGAATAAGGATAATGAATAAATAATAAAACAGATTTGAAACGTTAAATGAAACATGTTAAATGTGTTTTAGCAATTGCTTTTTTACCTAGCATAGCTCCAATATGTAATAAATCTCCATAATTTAAAAATGATAAAGATATTAAATTTAGAGGTACTTTATGTAACATCCGCATCACAGAATGACGATCACAGAACGACCATTAAGTAACCTAAGTTCACCTTTTGGTTTGTGAACAGTTTCATTGATTTTAGTCAATATCCATTACACTGCCAATTTATCTTGTACCTCCTTAGTGAGGCAATAACCCTACATAAAGCAAACCACTCAATACTAATTTGGAAGCTTTACAAGAATTGTGGTAAAATGTTACACAATTCCTCTTTTAAGAAAAAAAGATGTAACACAAATTTTAAACCGGTCACAGAATATATTTAAACACAAAACTTATGAAAAGCGTATAGATGAGTGTCACGACCTGTTAAACCCCCTTAGTTGTCTATATTATTATCATCATTATTATCAATATTATTATTATTATTATTATTATTATTATTATGTTGGTAAACACTGGCTGTTTTGGAACTGCCTGCTGCATACTGTATGAACTACATACTAAATACTAAATGAAAGATAAGTTTTTCATCTGTTCACACTGCAGTACACAGGCAGATTACCCAGAGGGCATTTTACAAAAAAAAACGGCAGCGATAGCGAGACTTTTTTTGGGGGGGGTTGTGAAATCGCAGCACACTACATTGCTGAAAACAGTAGGCAAGGTAGTCTGGTCGGATGCAGGGATTTCCTCCGAACTATATACATCCTGGAATTTCTTTTGATGTACTGCAGATTTTGTTTGTGTTTACATGCAGCATGCTACAACTTCTTTTTTGTCCAAATCAGTACATACTGCTGCTAGGACAGTATGCAGTTTTGAAAACAGCCACTGTCTTGTTTTGTTTCAGATCAGACGTCCTGGTTTCCCACCTGTGAGCCCTAATGTGCTCCTCATGCAGCCTAAGTTGCCTTTTCTTTGAAGTATTTTCTATTATTTCTCTTTGGGATTTGGATTTCCTTATTTGCTCACTCAGTGCTTTGTGTATGTTTTAGGCAGCTTTGCTAACCTTTGGTTTCATCACCTTCCGAGTTGATATTTTTGCTTTTGTGACCCTTTTTGCTATCCCAACAATTTTGCAATTAAAAACAAGGCAGTACAGCACAGGATTTCGGCAGTAAGACGCACTGAAATCATATATTTATTTGATGAATGTGATTTTATGTAAACCACAGAAAACAAATACAAAAAAAAAATTAAGTAATAAACCCATTTCATTGTAATGATGATGACGGCTACAATGGCTTATACATGCATACTTTGGAATAAAAAATCAATATATAATTGTGTGTAGCTTGTACTTTCAAGAAATTTTATCTTTAAGTATAAAGGATTTAAAACAGTTACAGACAAGTCATAATTAAAGCTGGGGTATACGTACTAAGGTTAGATAAAAGTACAAGGAAAACTAATGCAAGGTTATTTAAAATAAGGCTGGGTTGATTTTACAATGTTTTCTATAATGGTGATAGGAAACTGTAATTAGCATTGAGCAAAGGTACATGCTTTTACAATTATGTAATGTAAGTGCATATAAACGTTATGTATTGAGTACATAAAATTTATTACAATAAATCCAATATCCCAACTTAAACATTATAACGGGCAACGTTATATAATGCATTGAATCTCATCCCAGCCAAGTGTTTCTCTAGAGCGGAACAGGATCCAGTCAAAATATCTGCATCAACACAAGAGCAATCAAACAGTGCATTTAAAGGCCATGTACTTTAATACAAATGCAGCATCAGCTAATGTTCCAAAGGTAATGGAGAGCTCATTTGAATGACAATAATTCTACTGGCACTGCATTTCATCAGCCTTTATATGAACGTGGACCATCATTGCAGTGTGAATGATCGGATTTAATTAGACTGGGTTAGAAGAAACATCAGGTAAATATGGATCGCTTAGGAAAGGTGAGTGCTGTAACTGTGCAAAATTATATTTCGATGCATTTTAATGTCCGTTTAGAATCATTCTGATATTTAGTTATGTGCAGTTGTTTAACTGCACTGTAGTAATGCTTTGGCGATATGCCACATGTCACTTTTCAAACATTTTTAATGCTTCTGTGCAAAGTCTTTGTTTTAGTCGACCAAGTTTAAAAGTTTAAAAGTTTCTCAATGTTGCTTTGTGATTTGTTAGCCTAAGCTTGCAGGCAAATCATTCTCATTTCTGCAGGAATGCCTCTTTTTTCACCACTACAGTCAGGCAAACCATGACAAAAAGTATTTATTTGGCCACTTGGGGGCAGCATCACATTTTGAAAGCATGAGATCTGACATATTATTGTCTTACAAAGTTATAGTGGCAAATGTATTCACAATCAGTTGCGAACTAAGCTAAGCAAATGCCAATGCTGTACTTTTGAATCTCATTCCAAATACCAATGCATTGGGTTTAACGACCAGGGAATGAGAGTCAAGAATCTCAGCAATTAAACTACATTTCTCCAGAATTGCTAACTACACCTTTAGTTGCTCGGATCAGGAAATGAGGCATCAAAAAAGATTTTCAGTAGCATGGGAAACCTAAGCCAGCTTTATATTGTAAACATCCATGTACAACATCCAGCGTATTGCCTAGAATCAAACATACTGCTCTTACAGTACTAGAGTGCACATAGCTTTCCTTTTGAATGAGATGTTATTAGTATTTTAGGTGCACTCACTTTTAGTTTAACCTCCTAATAAAGGGGCTTTAGGTAATCTGGATTAATTGTTGGTTAGTTTTGACCTCTCTAATCATGCAGTTGCTTGTGTTTGTTCCCATCTTATACTATATTGTGGCGCAGTATGGTAGAATTCTCCCATATCAGTAAATATTTTAATAATTGCTATGGTTTTAGTAGCTGTTGTGGCATCAGTAGATCAGCAGGAGGACTAAAAATATGGTTAGAAAAAGATCAAAGAAATTACATGATAGATGTCTGATGCAGATTCCTTCTTGCAGATCTTCTTCTATGAAGATAAGAACTTCCAGGGTCATTACTACGAATGCAGCAGTGACTGTCCTGAGCTCAGCTCCCACATCAGCCGCTGCAACTCCATCCGGGTGGAGAGCGGGGCCTGGGTCATCTATGAGAGGCCCCAATACATGGGATACCAGTATGTCCTCATGAGAGGGGAGTACCCAAACTACCAGAGCTGGAACGGCTTCAATGACACCATCCGCTCCTGTCGCCTCATCAGATATGTAAGTGCTTGACTTTTGAGACAAAGACAAATGTTAAATTAAAGCTTAGCGTTTAGTAAATGTTTTAATAATGTAGTTTAAATTTCTACGTGTTTATATCTCTTACAGGCGCTTTTTCATAGCTGAATATGCACATTTTAGTCTTAATAATGTGGATTCAGGTTGTTTTTTGAGGTTCAAGGAAACAAAAAATCTCAGCTTTCAAATTTTAGGAACAGGAAATGGTCTGTATAGATTTAAAGTAGGCCTACATACACAGTGTAGGCTGACTTTTGTATGGGTTAATTGCAGCAGCTGTAGGTCAGGAGGTAGAGCAGGTTGTCCAACAATCGCAAGGTTGGTGATTCCATCCCCGGCCCTTCTGTCTGAATGTCGAGGTGTCCTTTGGCAAGATACTGCACCCAAAATTGCTCCTGATGGCTGTACCATTGGTGTCTGAATGTTTGAGTTTCTAAAGGCACTTTGCACTCTGCCATTAGTGTGTGACTGAGTGGGTGAATGCCGACTTGTGTTGTAAAAGCGCTTTGAGTAATCGAAAGACTAGAAAAGCACCATATACAGTCCATTTATCTTTTAATTAGTCCTAGCCACAGTTCCAGTAGAGGGGGTCAATGAACAGATCAGTGTTTAATGTTTGGAAGCACATAAGTAATCAAATACCTCTTGTACTATAACAGTTCCTGCTAATTTGTTGGATCATCTTTGCATTAGCTGAATTGGGGAGTCTTAAGGAGATAATATGAAACTCTCAGTGCTACCCACCCAAGTAAAAACTCCCTATGCTATGGAGAAAGACAACACTGCATGTGTATCTGATGAGATTCATAGTAGCCTGTTGATCTGTCCGCAAGCTAGCAAAGATCTGAGCAATGACAGTAAAACAAACTGAGAACTGACAGCAAGGTAGAAGGAAGAAAAAAAACCCACAAACTTAGTAGTACAAGGTTAACATATTTTGTACATTTCAAATTAATATGTAGAAGTTTTCTCTACATGTTAGGCCAATTTATGTGTTGACGCTCGATACTGTTGCTCAACAGGAATGAAAGAGTAGCGTGACGTTTTAAATTTATGCTATGGTGAAAGGTTTCAGTTGTCTCAATGGTAACTATATTTGACACGAATGAAAGAATGTCATCAAGGAAGTTCAGTAAAAAGCATTTCCATAGCAAAGTTAACACTGCACAATTACATTACGCAACAAAATATGACAATG
The DNA here is from genome assembly GCA_029783625.1 of Naso annulatus. NCBI lineage: Eukaryota > Metazoa > Chordata > Actinopteri > Acanthuriformes > Acanthuridae > Naso > Naso annulatus. The sequence goes on along the minus strand of JAPZDX010000017.1, from coordinate 14,073,663 downwards.
TCCATGACATAACAAAGCTCTCCAAGTGTGCAACGTGAAATGAAAGTGTCAAGCGACACATTTTGCTGTTGAAATTACGTCACTGTTGTTGTGTGATACTTAACAAATGTGTCAGTTAGCTGTTAGCTAATGTTAGCTTGTTCAATGTGCTACAGGCTAATTACACAACTGTGTTAAAAATACAACAGACATACAACTAAATATTTAAGTACCAAAATCAGCTTTTTAGATTTTTATGTGAGATTTCAGAGCTTTACAAATTGTTGCCCAAAGACTGACTTTTTCACAAAACGCTGAAGCTCATAAAACTTCTTCATGCATCAGTTAGGTGTAGCTCAGTTCAAGTAAGCCCAATTTAACCGCCCAAATTACTGAAACACAGAGATATCTTCCAGAATATACTCCTATCCAATCAACAGTGACAAATGAAGCAATGGAGTCTTTGAAATGTAAGACTTAAATCAGTGAGGCTAGTTTGATACCACTCCCTCCTTCTATCAGTTAAAACTGTAGCTAGGGCCAAGAGATAATTAGCTTAACTTGTTATTATGACTGGATACAGTCGGTAACAGCTCTCCTGGCTTTGTCCTGAAGTTAAAATCCTGCTTACGGCCCCTCTTAAGCTCTCTAATTAACAGTTTATGTTTTTGTGGTTTATGCTTAAGCCTACCCACAGGCACAGGATCCGCATCTACGAACGTCCAGACTTCAGCGGCCAGACCATGGAGTTCAGTGAGGACCTGCCCAACCTGATGGACCACTGGCGCTGGCGTGATATTTACTCAGCCCAAGTCCTGGAAGGCGTCTGGGTCTTCTATGAGTATCCGAACTACAGGGGCCGCCAGTACCTGCTGGAGAAGGGCGACTACAGACGGCACACAGAGTGGGGGGCCCTTCATCCATCTGTTGGTTCCATTAGACGTGTTATGGACTTCTAGACTGCATCTTAAAATGTTTTATTTCCTGTTTTTCACCTTCCTCCACCAACTACCCTAAACTTAACTGCAAATAAAAGCACAAGAACTGCAGCAGCATTGGAACAGTTTTGTTTCTTGTAATGTAAAACAACAAATCATAAACAAATATATGGAAACACAAAACAGCACAGAGACCTTAACCTTAAGTTCATCTATTAGGATGCAATGTCATGACAATCTGTTCATTTTAGTGACTGCAAGGAACGTTTAAGTATTTCTGGAACAGTCTCATGATTTCTCTGATGATTATAAATTTCCTGGTACAGCAAACTAGACCCTCAGCGAAAAGACTGCAATTTTTATGTAGCATATATTAATGCCTGTGATCGGGTCCCAATCCCTACGAACTCAGCCGAAATGGTTTTATTTTTCTGGTTTTTTGTTGTTTTTTCAAAATTTCATTGCAGTGACAATAACATAATTATATTTTGTGCCTATAGCTATTAATTTGCACCTTTGCATGTAACCTTAATGCAAATGACTGTGTAATGTTAGCCTACAGAAAAAAGAGGTAATAGGTCTCGGGGGACATTACTGCCATACAACTGGCTTGAAACTTGTTTTTCAGTCACATATAAATACATTACCTCATCGCGATCCATCCATCTCTGTTTCACTCGCCTCCAAAACAAATGCACGGGATGCTGGCGTTATGCCGAGTTCTGCCTGCCTGGCATGTGCTAGCAAAGATCTTTATGACAGTGGGCACTTGTGTCACTACCACTTTTGTCCAAAGGGGCTGGAGAATCAACAAAAACTGCAAGTTCCTTGTAGTCACTTTAAATGTTGATATTTAAATTTTACAAGTTGAAAATTGGCCTGCTAATGTCAGGGAGTCAACAAACATTATGATCCATCAGTACGATCCACGAAAACTGCATATTTCATGGGAATTAAGTGAATTACAGAGGGCTTGCTCTGCACCAAACTGCTGGTATGGTATTACACAAAAAGTCAAGCAGACATGAGAGTCATTTGCACGTATCTGGCTGAGTTTAATGCTATACGAGCAGCAGGTGGTAAAATCTGTTGGCTGATGTGCACCTGCCTAAATGCGGGTAACAGAAAAGCTGCAAAAGGCCACTGATGATTCAAGAGGATTCACCAACAAGGGCCCATGGTATGCCAGCAGCCTTTGTTCTTAGATGGCAGTCTGTGCCAGAGTGTGCAGTCCAACAAAATCCACTACTCAGCTGATGCACAAACACAACAAAAGAAGTGGGCTGCAGGGTGTTGGGCAGCTGTATTAGTTTGCTGATATTTCAGTCCCATTTTGGACAGATGATGTTAGTTGTAGCACAGATAAAAAACATTTTTTTACCCAACAGCTTCAGCAACATCTGCTTGAACAGGCCTCACAATCGAGGATTCAATCTTAAGGCACATCCCATAAAGATTCACTCAAATTAATGGATTTATTCAGTGGTTAAAAATTTTGCTGGTGCTTGATTGATAAGTAATAAGCCATTCATAAAAACATTTTCGGGGTTGCCTGATTGCAAACAATCTCTAGCTGCTGTTTGTATTCCCAGCAGGAGGAAGCAGGAAAATTTTTTAAAATACAGATGACGTATTCATATTTACTGTTAGCTTATCAGAAAATGAGAAACAGTGATTCAAGCATCCATAACTTCAGACTTGATGGCATTCTATGAAGTGGCAGTGGGAAAAGAAATATTGTACTGCAATTTAAAAATAAGTAACCAACATACTGTAACAAACATAGTGACATAAAGACACTTTTTCACCTTGGCAAAATTTCTCCTGTCACATGTACGACCTCAGGAGAAAAGGATGGAGATACGACTCAGGCTCACTCAGCAGCTAGAGATCAGAGACTGTTGCCCACATCTTTACTGAGATGTTATCACCTCCAGATGGGCATGCCTTATTCAAAGCAGAGTTCATCAGATACTGGGTTTCTGATGCTGAGATTTCGGCCATTTTACCTGCCCTGGAGAATTAATCAGTGTTTATGTTGTTGATGTTTATTCTCCCAAAGATGCAAATTAAATGAATGCTACAGGAACCGTATGACGTATTCAGTAGCAACCTGTCCCTCCTATGTACTAGCAGAAATGAGCTAAATCAGAATTTCATTTTAGCACTTCAAAAATGACAACAGATTTTCCTTCATTCCTTGATTGATTCCTTGAGCAAACATATTGCCACCCTTGGTAATTGATTTGAATGGTGAAGAATATTTTTTAGAAACTTGTCATATGTTTTGTACATAAAAACTTAATCTGTAAAGTAATAGCAACTATTGCTGTCACAAATAGTAAATGAAGTGACATGTGACGTATATGTTTCCCCCCTTGAATTAAATGGAATACACCTCTTGAAACTCTTCTTAAGTACAGTGCTTGAGCCAGTCAATCACTGGAAAATGACATTAACCATTATTAAACGACCTTAGTGAGTTCAACACTATTGACTCCAGCCAAAGTTTTTCTCATTGACTTATAACTTATCTATATATCTACATTTCATCTGTTTACAATTTTTCAAACACAGGTATCTGAACCAACTAGCCTGCTGTGAGTACGAACCAGAGGAGGCAGGTGTCTGTGCAGCACATTGCTGATAGTAACAGAAGTGACATAGAGATTTTTGTGCCATAGAAAATGTTGAGGGAACACACAATAAAACATTTGAATAAAATACACAAAGAATAAAATGCAATTTCAGGAAGTTTTTTGTAATGAAAATGATGTTTCCATGAATACATTAGTCGTTTATCTCAGTGGATACAAAGGATGCAGGATGCAGGCATAAGAGCCCTCTAGTGGTGCTACACCTTTACTACACAAGGAAGGACACCAGCACTTTCATATCTCAATGAAGAATCTTGCCTCTCCATGGGGAGCTCATTAATACAGAAATGGATATAAAGTTGGGAATGAAACAGTAACATTCACTAATATCTCATTAAATCAACTCAGTTGACATTAAGATTGTCCTAAAAATGGTTTAGCATTAACAATTGTCTATGTGTCTTTTATATTATGTTATGTTATTACACAACAGAAGCTTTGCAGCTCAAATTCATTAGATGTATAGTGAAATGCTTGGTTGTATGAGTCCAAGAGTATAAAACATGACCCCCTTTTTATGCATTTGGTTTTCACTCTCATCCTCTCCTCTATCACTTGTTTACATCATGTGCTGTAACTTTGCATTGTTGCTTTCTAAAATCTTTAACAAATGGAAGAAATAATGGTTATGAAAAAGTTGTGTGTCTTACTAAGCATTATAACTTTAAACAGCAGGTACAGCAAAACCCTAAAAAACAAACAAACAAACAAGCAAACAGACAAGCTAGACTGAAGCCGAAGAAAACCAGTGTCATAAACAAAATCTGCAAACACATTTGATAAGCAACTGTAAGACTGCAGTGTCTAATTTCCTGACACAGGATGTTAGATTATAACACTGCTCTCTGCTCTGCCAAAACGGAAGAATAAAAATTATTTATGTGATATGAACACAGTAGGTGACACGTGATGGCTGTGCAGCAGGACAGGTTGCAAATCAGTAACAGAGCTGCTGAGCTCAGCTGATGTTTGAACTGGAACTTTTATCACACACGCAGATTTGTTCTGGCATCCCCCGACGCTGATCAAGCAGTTTCCAAGTAGAACACAAACAATCACTGCAGCATTCAAAAGGAAAGGAAATGTCTACCTGAACAGGTCATTCAGTCCGAAGTCTTAAAGCAGGACTTTTACTCTGAAGAGCAAGAACTACTACTAGCTTTTCCAGTGCTCACTGCAAATGCAATAACATGCAACCATGTTGTGAATTATTGTTTGAATTCAAGTATCAAATGTTCTGCCCTGTCATTTGTTTTGGTATTTTTTGATTGTCATCCAGATGGATGAGCCTTAGAAAGACAAATGGCAATTCTGCAAGTCAATCACATAGTAACATCAGCCTTTTAAACACCTTATTACACAAATGCATCATATTGTGTTCATGCTGTTCTGGAAACATTATCAAATTTCTCTTAATGATTGCTTATTAGCAGTTATTGCGGTTGACTTGATGACTCATTAAAGTGACAGCCATGGAAAAATAATTGCATGGCTATATAAATATACAATTTAAATGAGCTATACACAAATTTCAGTCTTATTAGATTTCAGGAGAAACATATTTTGCTACTAGTGGTGTACTGACATCTGGAATGAAGAGTGACATCACTTACCCTCTGTGTGTGTTGTTATAGAGCTTCTAAGTTTCTTTGTTTTGGTAGCCAGGACGGCCATGTGTTCATGCAAGTTCATGTGAACACCCTCCCTTTGGAAACTGCTGTGTTATTTGGTTTGGTAGAAAGCTGGTTTGGTACACTGAGTGACTGTCTCTGAGGTGTGCTGGTCAGAACACAGGAGGCAAGGCTACACTGCTTTCCTTTAATGCCGGAACTTAATTGGTACAGGCAGGTGCATCATAGCAGGTATGTGTTGCGTGTGGTTTTATCATCAATGACTCACACCAAAGGAAGGTAAGGTTTCTAAATCTTCTCCAGGAACTGTAGCTCAGTATAAGGTCTCGCTCGCAGTCCACTCAACTGTCTTGACGGTGCTTAATTATGAGGAATGCAGTTGTTAACTATAAAGCGGGATGATTCACATGCTACCATTGGTTGGTTCCATGGACTGCTCCTTAGCCAATGGAAAAAACAGAAGTTATAAAACACTTAATGAGGGGTATTAAACCCTAAAATCTGTCCTATGAGCTATCAGGCTTTAATATAATTATGTATCGCTTAAACTGGCGGTAGTGGTCAGCAGGGAGTTTCTGAAGGAGCCGTTTTACGTGTGACCCACAGGTGAGCTTAGCGTCACTTTAACGACCCAGAGTCTGAAGCAGTCCAACCAATGAAGGGATACGCAGGGCAAAATTGTCCAATGCTACCCCGTCTCCATGGCAAATATTTGGCAAGTCCATGATAGCTCTGATTTCTTTCTCGGCAAGCTGGCGAGGCTGACCATATCTCTCATCCAGGGCCTGGAGTGCATGTGTAATGGAATCAGGTGCATTAGAATATGCCAGAGCCAGGCATCAAGCGTATCCAACTTGAGATGATCCAGAAGAAGATGGGGGCAGCAAGTTCATGGGAACCATTCTCAACATCATATACTGTGTCTCATCTTCCATTTGTAAGGTTAGGAAATGAGGGGCCTTCCACCTTCCCATACCTTTGGGCTATATGTTCTGGTTGAGGGAATGCAGCTGGTGGCTGATAGACCCCAGGCTGTGAAAACGCAAAACGCTGCTCCACTGGTGTGACTTGATTGAAAGGTAAGGGCTGCCAAGGGGGATCTGGGTCGTAAGACTGCTGGTGGTATCTTGTATAGGGGTGGGAGGTTGAAAGCCGCAGCTAGAAAGGTATAGGTTGCACTGGTCGTCCATGGGATGCATTGCAGGCGGCAGAGCCAGGGAATACTGACCACTGAACTGGAGGAGGGAAGAAATGAGCGGTCGGTATAGGGAACTCAAGCATTATACTCCGTTCACCTGCAGATATAACAGAGGGGGCTTAGTTGGAGGTGGGGCTCTGGGAGGAGCATGACTTCGAGGTGCTGGAGCACTGGCCCTGAAGGAATGTTGGGACCCCATATTAAGAGTAGCAGTAGCCACAGGTACACTAGTTCTGGCTGCATGAGCTATGGATAGGTTTAACAGGTCCATCTGTCGCTCCAGACATTCCATTTGTTTCTGTGCTATTTGAGCTAGCACTTGGTTAGCCATTCTTTGGGCCTTTAATGTCTCTAAGAGCTCTTGGATGAGGAGATCCTTGCTGCTCTTCCTGGATGACTGTGAACGTGCAGGGCCAGTCAAGGCAGAAGAGATGGGGGAGGACTGTCTTGATACAGCTGTAACCTCAGTGTCCTGCTTGGAAGCTGGTTCCTGGTGGTATGACTGGGCTCAGTCACATAATCAGCCAGGTAGGCAGGGGGTGCAGTCTGACCCAGGGACTGTCTAGGAAATGCAGGAGGGGTGGTGGACTGGTTCTCCATGATCCCCAGAAGCAGTCAACTTCCGGCTCGAAGGATCATGTTATTTGGTTTGGTAGAAAGCTGGTTTGGTACACTGAGTGACTGTCTCTGAGGTGTGTTGGTCAGAACACGGGAGGCAGGGCTACACTGCTTTCCTTTAATGCAGGAACTTAAATGGTACAGGCGCGTGCATCGTAGCACGTACGTGTTTGCGTGTGGTTTTATCGTCAATGACTCACACCAAAGGAAGGTAAGTCCTCTAAATCTTCTCCAGCAACTGTAACTCGGTACAAGGTCCCGCTCGCAGTCCACTCAACTATCTTAACGATGCTTAACTATGAGGAATGCAGTTGTTAACTATAAATGAGGATGCTTATGATTCACGTGCTACCATTGGTCGTTTCTACCAATGGAGTGCTCCTCACCCAATGAAAAAAACAGAAGTAATAAAACACTTAATGAGGGGAATTAAACACTAAAAGCTGTCCTCTGAACACTTTTGTACAAGCTGGCTCCCTCCCACTTTATAAAACACAGCAGCAAGTGAGGAGTAGCTGAGCATATTTTCATATTTAACCCAGACCCAGGTGAGTGGAAAGGCTAGGCTAACATCGTGAGGTGTTCAAAAATCACATAAATGTTGTTATATTGTGTTGTGATTAAAATTCTGACCTGCTGTGCATCATGAAAAGAAACAATTAGATGTGCTTCATGAGGTTTTGCATTACATTTACATTTTGTTGCTCTATTGTTTCATTTATTATTATACACGCAGGGATGATGCTCTAAAATTATAATGTTCATGGCTTTTTGCTGACCTTCTAGCTTTTTGTCTTCTTGTTTCCAATTTTGGAGCAAAAGAATTTTTCTATGAAAACTCAACTGTTGGACTACAAAAGCACTAAAAACCACATTTAGCACATGATCAGGTGACACTTGGTGATCTCACTGCAGCAGCTGGTAATGATGTAGAAAGAGATCAAAGTGGTATTAAAAGTGGAGACGGCTCTGCCACCAACTGAGATCAATGGACTTTGAAGCAGTCACACATGATCCCCGATTAAATCTGTCAAGTACAGAGTGCGACT
>JAPZDX010000017.1:13730914-13744332 GCA_029783625.1 Naso annulatus | reverse complement strand
TCATGTCCTGCTGATGTTCCGACATTAAAACACAGAGTTAAACAACATCGTATGACCCGGAAACGGCTGTTTGTTTGTTTTGTGAGGCTACCGAAAGAGCCGTTTCTGGGTTACAAGCTGTTGTTTAACTTAATGTTTTAGCGTCGGGACATGAAAGGAAACCGCTAAACATTCAGTGAGTTTCTTGTCTTTTAAAACGCATGTTTATAGTGTTTTTTGATGGATTAGCTGAGTGCCTAAGCACCTCCGTTGTTTTCAGCTAGCGGTGACTTCAGTAACGAGCTCCAGCTCTCAGAACGGCACCGTTCAGCATAATAATGCTGTAGAACATCATATATGAGCATAAATGTCTTTATTATAAGGTTAATGTGCAAAAAACAAACTTCCCATTTAACAAACTTTATTTCAAACATCAGTGCACTGAACAGGAAACACTGCTCTTATAATGGACTACCCTCTGCTGGACAAAGTGCGTAATTACGCCATTTTAAATCACTTATCCAAGCATTTTTTCGGACCTTAAAAAACAGTTTCATATCAGCACTCATCGCTGAACGTGTATGCCAATCCTGATATCAGCCAATAATATCAGGGAATCGAGAAATCGATCAGACCCTGATCTGAATAACTGACTCCGCTGCATTATTATACTTCCTGTTTATATCCCTCAAAGCTCCGAATTATGTGACCAGTGGTTCTGAATCTTAGAGCATATTGATTATGAACCAATATGATGTCTTTATTAATCCACATCATTTAAAATTGAACTGAGGCCAACACACTCCAACACTTTAGGCCTTTTTGAGACCTTTTTCGACATTAGATTTATTTTCTCTGTGCCCAACATGTTTAGAAAACTAGCTCCAGTCAAACATGTAAATATATTTTTGCTGTATGTTTGAACATATATGCACATAGTGTCCTTTTAAACTGTGTTATCCCATGTTTGCTGCAAACGTCGCTCTGATGAAAGAGCACAAGCAGTGATTATATATCTGATGTTCCATGTAGCCCGTCAGTAGAAACAGTAGATGAAAACCCTCCCTGCCCCGATCATCAGTGATACACCAAAAAATGATTTCTACTGTGCTGTGTGACCACTTATCCAACAATGCCTTTATGTTTGAATGAACATGGTGATCAATCTGTAACTGTGACTAAGTGTACTGTGTATGAGAACTGTGATCCACAGTACATATCAAACATGGTAGCTGTATGAGCCTTATATAAAAACATATTATAAATGATATGTATGTATGTATAAAATTTGATTTCTAAACACCCTGTTTGCCCTAATTGGTTTTGTTTGTTTGTTTTTTTCTTTTTTTTCTTTTTAAGAGAGAAGTGTTATCTAGATTAAAATGTTGACAATTTGACACAGTTGGGACCTTTTGGTTCTTCTGAACTCTCAGATTCGTCTGAACCTGTTTTAAGAAAAAATCCTGAAGCTAAAACTTGCAACTATTCAGGTTTGTTGGTGGGGGGCCGGAATATGACCAGGATGTCCTACTCTGAACCTCAATCATGACGTAATTTTGGGCACAAATGGCTCCCTCTCATAGTTTTGTCATTAAAGAACATTGATTTACATATACTTATGACTTCAGATGAGAATTGCACCATGGTCTATTGGTGTACTTACTAATTTAAAATTAAATTATAAAAAGTTAACTTAAAATGACATAAAAAATTAAGTAAAAGTCTGAGAAATGACAGGAACGCCTGAACAGACACAATGATGGAAGATTAGCCCCATCTAGTGGTTGATTTGTTATACTGCAGGCAGGGTGGCTCCTTTGCCTTCAACTTGAAAACTACTTATTACTAATCTTTCTTAAAAAAATATTATTTAATCGAAGTTCTGATCGAAAATCAAATACTAACCGTGTGACAATGTAGATTTTCCAACTGAGCTGCATGCATAGGGAAAAAGGTAGGTAGGTAGGATCGTTTAACATAATAAACTATATGAGAGCTCAAGACGGTGTAAGTGTTGTCTTTAAAATGTGATAGATCTTTGTTTTTATATTTGAAACCACATGTTTCTTTTAAATATTAAACATTTCACCGCAGACAGGCTGCTCCACGGCATTTGTCATAAACAGCAGTTCTCTCCTTGTCCATCAGGTGGCAATACAACACCACAACAAACAGATGCAGCTGTGCTGAGCCCAGCCCTAGCAACCACATAGCTCCACATCGACAACGTAAAGCGCTTCCACTGTCGCAAACGGCCCGAGCATCATGACAAATGTTAAAGGCCGCGTGCTCTGCGATTTTCTCTCGATTCTTACATCTGCGTACACAACAAGTTCAACATTTTAAACCAGAAACACGTATTCTGTAGCGACACTGCAGTTTAAGCCTTAATGTGTTCACTTGTTTGGTGATATTTTTGTGTGTTAGTTGCTGCAGTGAATTGTGTATCCGGGTTGCCTTTTAAAATAAAGGTTCATTTTACTGCAAACCCCCAGATTACGTCGGTTGCATTTCTGTTGTGATTTCTATGCAAACCTAAAAATAATTTTGCCTTATTTTGCTTTTCTTTCAATGCGTAATTAACTCTTTTACAGCAAAGTTACCCACACAGTCTTTTTTTTTTCTAATACACCATTTAAACAGCAACATTTGGCATCATCAACGTTTTTTCCTCCTTTATTGAAAACATTCATATAATCATTTACTAAAACAAATACATATGAGCCCCTAAAAATAAAAAAAAATGTTAAACTGTTTTTTTTTTTTTACATTACAGAACTTTACACTGAACAAAGAGCGTATATTAAATAGACATAACAGGCGTCAATTTAATTGTACAACAAATACCAACAAGTAGGGACAAAATGATACACCAACAAAATTACAAATAATAAAAATAAAACAAAAACAAAAATTAGATGTCTGCTTAGGAGAAGAAATAGAAATAGCCTACTAATTCTGATTTTTCAGTTTCAAATCCTCGGTAGTGATCAAAATGTGTTAAAGTCTGCAATTTTAAAAGCATTAAAGGAGTTTTTTTTCAAGCCGCTTCATTTTATGGATGTAATACTTAGCTGGATTATAATTAAATTAATAATGTACAATTCGTCTGAAGAGAAGGTGGAATTTTTAAAGACAAGTAATATAACTCAGTTTGTTAGCATAAGAACTTTCTTGAACATTTCAAAGAGATGCATTACATCATCGTGAGGGCAGAGGTGACGTTATCTGAGCCATTTCCTTCATCCTTTCCATTTCCTTTATCTAACTGCCAACCTTATTGTTCACACATGATAAAATCTACACTTACTTTAAAGAAGAATTGAATGAAAAATGCCATTCAAACAATGAAGAAAATGAGGAGGGACATTCAAATACACACCGCACACCCCCTCATACCGCATACTCACACTCATATATTTATATAGCTGTCATTGTTTTTAAGGCGTTTTTTTAATGTTTGACTCTCTTATTTTGAAATAAATTAACGTCACTTCGACAGGAAGTTGTTATTGGTTCTATGCGCGCGGTCCAATTGTCCGAAGCTTGACACATACAACAACTCTGGAGACGGCGTCAGTGGCAGTTGGTCTTTTCTTCACGCAGGTGAGTGGTCCTCAATTTGTCGACGGTTTTATACTTTTTTCTTGTATTTATACGTTACGTTTTTTTTTATCGGAGGCTCCCGTGGCCGGGCATGTTGGGACAACGAGGCATTTCTGTCACATGAGAAGGAGGAGGAGAAAGGGAGGCTAATAAAAAATAGAAAAAGGCTTTTTTGACAGCTAGCTTTTAGCTAACGCTAGCTTGGTCAGGTAAGGTCGACTGGCACTGTAGTGTTAGCCGAGGATAACCGAAGTTACCGTCAGGGAGCGGCGTTGCTTGTTTGTCGGCCGCACACACATTATTAACGGTGTGTGTGTTTTGCCTTGTGGACAAACCACCATCGCCTCAGTCTGTGTGCACCCACGGCCAGCAGGGCAGCTCGGAGTGCTCACGGAAAAACGTTAAGTGGAGATATTTTGTTGCTGCTAGCAGCTTCGCCATTCGTGTCATAAAATATCCGCCTGCGAGAAATATTAAAGTGTGTGTTGCTTTCATTGACAGCACTGCTGAGAATTCCCTCTGGTTCTCCGAGAGGGGCTCAAGAAGTGGAATCACAGGCCCAGCTGCACCGAGACATCTGTGGGACTGCACAGCTCTCCTCTGCCATGGAATAAATTTTTGGAAAATTTCTCCCTCAAAACGTCTATCACCACCTTTTTTTTTGCATCTTTGAAGGAGGGTTACAGCTTCCCAGAGTTTGACAGCCATGATAATGAGCACCATCGCAGGCCAGCAGCAGATGTTCCGCTCATGACTGAAGACCATGGAGCAGCCAGGGAAGTGACCTCGGCGGACACTACAGCCTGAGGGTGCCGCTTTCAGGCACCATGGCATCCAAGGAGAGACTGTACGAGGTGTGGATGCTCTACTGCACTAAGGTGAGGCTTGTTCCTGTGTGAGGGAAATGTCATCAGGTGAAGTAATGGACAGTGTGATGACGTTTCCTTCCTGGCATAGATGTTTTTCTCTCTTGCATGTGCTGACTGATTTTTAGACCAATCGCTGATTGCCATTGCTTTGTGGGAATGGTTAGCATCTTTTTATCCCACTAATTACACATTTCAGTGTTCAAATGCCTGAGAGAGAACACATAGAACATTACAGGATTCTAAAACACTCGGGTGAAACCCAAACTAATGAAATAGCTCGCAGATTTTTGAAGGATTTATTGGTGGGTGACACATTAGGTTTAAACATGAATAATTAACCCATACAGAACCAGTGTACCTCGGTGTCAGTTTCTCTGCAGCTGTGGTCATCACCATCACTGTGCTGGAAAAAAAGCCAATCTGTTTTAACTCAGAATAAACATCCAGCAGTTAAATTTTCATCACATTAACACTGGCTGGGCTTTAAAATCAGTTTATGGTAGGATGGACTCATAATGTGGTGGGCACTGCTGCAGTGTGTGTAGGATACTGCTTTGTTTGTACAGTGGGGATGAATGAATGACACTCTAGTAGAGACAGCACCCCTTGAGTCAGCTGTTGGCTAGATTTAATTCACTTGGCGATAAAGCATGCGCACGTCCTGGCATCCAATCAAAAATGCCTGCCTGAGCCGCTCCTCACGTGAGCCTGGCTGCAGTTGCACACATACTGTATTTTCCACAGTAATCCCTCACTATAACACACACAGTACACACAGTACACAAACCTCACTGAAGTATTTACCCCATAAAAGCAAAGCTGTTTTCTGCAGCTCTGATATGAGACATCGAATAATCCTCACCCTGAGAAGTAAAGCATCCAAGCTCGAATGCTGACACGAATAGAACATCGAATGTGAGTGTTGTGGGTGTTTTGGGGTTTTAAACAGATGTATACAGACACACTGCTACCCACACACACTTGTCACAGTCACTTGTGAAAATGCCAGCAATTGCTGCAAGCATACACATTGCATTTGTTCTAGCAGGAGTGTGTATTTGCATTGACTACTGCGAGGAGGGATCGTTTCAGGGTCTGCGGGGCCAATATTTTTCTCTGCATGAGGCAGAGGAGGCGCAGAGAGAGGCATTCAAACATACATGTTAAGCGTCTTCACTGTTCAGTGATTTGTTGGGTATGGCAAGCGGGGTGTCTCTGCACTGCGTGAGGGTTGCAAGGGTATGTAGGCTGTGAGGAGACCTGCAGTCACAAGGCCTAAATCAGATGAGGAATGTTGATGTGAAAGCCCTGAGACCGCCTGTGTGCAACTGAAGGGTTAATTGTTTCCCAGCCAACCTGGTTCCTCGCTCCCCTTCACAGCCTCTTGTTGTCTCAGCTCAGCACAACGCGTTTCTTATTTTACAGTGTTCATCTCCGGAGCAAAAACGACCACACTGCCACTGTGAAGGCTGTATAAGCATAAAAAACAGAGTAGTGGACAAGATATTGCTATCTAAACTAGGTTGTTTCATGCATGACTTCCGGAGTGTATGTTTTATTGTTGTGCTCATGCCCATTGTGTGTTTAATGATTGACAACATAGAGACAGAGTCAGAGTCAGAGGTTAGCACTGACTCTGCTCTCTGAGGAGGAGGACTCAGTCTGATATGTATTGTTGACAGTAAAGCTCGTACAGGAGAACGAGCTCAACCTGCTCTGTCAGCTGGACATCAGCTGTCTTCTCTTGTCCCTGTGTGTCATTATTACTCACCTGATGGTGACCCAGTCTGGGGCGCTGAAGGGGGCCGGGGTGGGGTCACTGTTTGAACAGATGCCCCAATTAAATTCTAGGAATTTTGACATGTGACATTGTTTAATAATGTCAGGCTATGTTTCGAGCCAGCTGTGGCAGCTGTTCACATATTGATGATGAGGTCACAAGTTGTTGGGTGAGCAGCTGTGGCATCAAAGTCCGTGTGGAGGATTGTTGGGGTTGTGGTGTTGATGGGAGACTGGTGCTGCACTGGGATTGTGTGGGAAGAAACACGATGATATTAACTTGTTTTCAATCCTCTCTTTTTTCCAGGCTGCCCTCTCTGTTCTTAGTAATTCATGCACATATTTGAGTTTTCACTTCATTTGTTTGGGACTATTTTCAGCTGCAGGTTAATCCATATTTGGTACTCTAGTACTTCTGGCAGCGAGACGTGTATGCAAAATAAATTACAGTTCCCACATTTAGATGAAAAGGGAACATGCCACCCAGGGCAACAACAGATTTTGCTCAACAATAAAGCTCTGTGGCATAAAATTATGGAACGTTAGCAGACTTAACCCATACTTTCACACTTCGATGCAAAAAAGAGGACTCAAGCAAGAAGTCGTCTTCCCACAGGTTGTTAGCGAGGTGTCAATTTGACTTTACGCCTTGCAGCACACCGAACATTGCTACTTTAGATTATATGTGATGAGATGTATGAGCAGTCCTTTCATGTAGGCGGTTTATATATTACATTTTTTTTAATCAGCCTGCAGAATATTATCTGTGTACACTCGTAACTTTTGTGAATACGGCTGTGAAAGGCTTCAAATTTTTTTTACCTAAGAAACACGTTAAAACCTTCTTTTTATCTATATGACAAAGGCTAAATCATTGCGTTTGTGAACATGCCTGTAATGTATAAGGTGGAAAAGGTGCTGAGTGAGCAGTTAAAAATAGACACAGCTGTCCCACTTGCAAATTGGATTGCTACATCTGTACATGCATATAACATTTAAATTTATTATACCAGGTTTTAAAGGGGATGCGTGGTGTGATCATCACAGCCTGCAGGTTTCCACACACAGTAGGGTTTCATGCAAGTGGGGATTATATACTGCATATCACACAGCAGCACATTATATTGAGAACTATAAGGAGAAGCAGCAGTGTTTGCAGAGGTTGACTCCATCTCGCTCGTTGTAGTTGTAGAAGGCTGAGAGGTCACAGACGGCACTAAAGCTGTTACGTAACCAGCGATCCTCTTAACGGCCTGTCATTGGTTGGTGGCAGCGTGTTGTCTCCAAGCACACTGAGCTGCTGGTTGCTGCTGGTCTACAGAAGCAACAACACAACGCTGCAGTGGCTCTCCTCTTCCACCAGTCTGTCATCCAGAAGGACTTGTTAGAGAAAGTGAAGGGTTTAGCAGGCTTCTCAATAATGCCAGTTACTCTCTTAAAGCCTTTGTCTGCTGCAGAAAAGCCCTTTTAATGCCCTACAACAGGGAACATGCCTCAACAGCCAGAGGCATCATTTCAGCCAGTCCTGTATCTTAATTGTAGAGCTGGAAGCCTCACTCCTTTTAATTGTCTACAAATGAGGGATTTTTGGTTAACATTCACCGGATCGTCATCCTGCTTCCCGTCACCCCACCCTAACATGCTCGAAAGTGCCCCTCTGACTGGATCGGAGAAAAGACGGTCATTTACATAAACCCGAACACTTATGGAAGTTGGGATTTAGCAGAAGGATTGAAGGCAAAGAGGTGAAAACAGTTTGTGGAAGAGAAAAACGAGTTGGGAAATCAATCCGCACGGTTGAGCCGGAGACGATGAAGGAGGAGAAAGTGCCGCGGTTTCACATATTTGTTCAAGTAGATTACTCAGGTCTTTTTTCCGGCTCTGCTGCTTGTTTGGTTGTTACAGTCTAATCTCTGTAGACACACACACACACACACACACGCATGCACACCATGCCTCACACACTCACTCAGGCTTTGGTTTATGTGCTGGTATGCAAAGTTTGTTCCCTCAGGCGAGCTTTCTGTCTCACTGCAGTTTATTTCATTCCGTGTTCCCTTCTTGCTTCTCATTTTCCCTCTGTGCTATGAATATCTCTGGAATAACACTGATGTCACTTACATTGTGTGTCAGATATGCCTCATGTGGTTTTAACCCCTCCCACCGGTCTCTTTAAATACACCCCTGGCAGTGACGTCATGGCTGACTGGGCGACTGGGCCGGTCCGTTGAGCTGTGAGGGTGCAGAAACAGAATGACCACAGCCGTCTTTTCAAACCTACAGGGAGGAGACCTTTAAACATTGTGGTTTCAGTGACTCCATGCCACTTCCACCCAACCAGGTCACCCTCCCAATTTAAGACGGCAGCCAGTCACCTGACTGGCCCGCCGACCACGCCTGTCTGAGGATTGTGGCTAAACAAATCTGCAGTGTGCTACATAATGTCAGCTAACGTTAGCTCGCCAAGCTACACAATGATAAATGTCAAATGCTGACAGGACATTTTATATGGTTTGGAATATTGGAGAAAAAGTTACAGCAAATGTAAAACTACAGTACATACATGCTTGCATACTACAGAAAGGCAGAGGTGTAGAGTTACATATCAATGAGTGAGGCATGAAGGGGTTTATTTCATGGAAAAACTTCTGAATATGTCGTTTTGCTGAACAGAGATGAGCTTCTATGAGTTTTACCAATGCCTGGAGAGGAGCTTTAAAGGAGAAGTTTGATTTTTTGCACAATAAGCATTGTCATGGGGTTCATTATGATCACATACAATGTCCAATAGCGACATTATGACGAATGGTGCAGTCCTGAGAGCTGGAGCTCCTTGCTGATGTCACCACTGGCTGAAAACAGCAGAGGTACATGGGCCCTGGAAGTGCTACGACAATCTGTTGAAAAACTCAATAAACATTGGACATATAGTACGAGAAACTTGCTGAATGTTGGTTGTTTGTTTCCTGAAGCAGCTGAAAGAGCTATTTCTGGGTCATATGTTGTTGTTTGTCCTGGCATTTTAGTGTCAGTACTTGAGAGGACACAACAACACATTCAGTGAGTGTCTTGTTTTTTGAAATGAGTGTTTATTGTGTTTTTCAATGGATAGTCTGAGTGCCGCTGCGCCTCGATGTTTTCAGCCAGTGGTGACGTCAGCAATGAGCTGCGTTCACCAGACTGCACCGTTCATCATATTAATTCTGCAGAACATTGTGTATGATCATAAATAAATATCCTTTCAATAAGGCTTAATGTACAAATCACAAACTTCTCCTTTAAAGAACTATTCACTTTAGTGGAATATATATTTAGTCTGTTAGCTTGGTGCAGTTTTGTGTGTTAAATGGTTTTCCACCTTTTTAAAGGGCCTTTGTCTGTTGTTATCAGTTGCTGGGAACATATTGTCATTTGAAACGAAGTCATATCGCGTAGCAGAGCCTGATCTGCTAACCCAGGTCAGTATCATAGGTATCTTATGTTTTTCAGAGCATGATGTCATCGTATGTGAATGACTGAAGGCTGTCAGTGGATCCAGACTTTGATCCTTGCTGTGGCCATGTATCACTTCCACCGTTTCAGTTCCTCTGTGGGTCAATGAGGCTCTCAGTTTTGAGAATGAATATATTGATCTGTGTAGCTTGTGCCCTTGTTAGCTTTACAGAGGTCAGTTCAAACAGATCGTCAGGAACGTGTTGTGGTAGCTTGGCAAAGAGCCTAATAATATAATGAATGTCCACAGGAGGGACATGAGATTGTCTCATTGGGATTGTTTCTTTTCACATCGAGACACAAGATGTTTGTAAATGTTGGGACAAGGTGACTGTTGTTGCTTCCAGATTCCTACGTGTGTGTCCTCATCATTATGTGTGTGTCGGGCCAGTGATGAAGGCGAATGATAAACAGAGCCATGCAGAACAGGGTGTGTCCCTGCCTGCCACAGTCCAAACCCTCAATGGGCATCTGTGCTCCCAAGCTGCTGCCTAAAAGAGGACATTCTTTCAGACACACACACGCACAAAGTCCTTCAGTCACTGCGACTAGCAAGCTCGGTCATTGGAGAGCAACGTCTAATATTCTGCCAGAAACATCCGTAGAGACGATTCAGTATTTATGTCTTTAGTTAAAGAACAGTGTAAGCAGTAGGACCAAATAAATGAGTTTTTCACACTCTCGCCTGTGAGTCATGCAGATAAGGTAACGCTGGAAAAAGAAGCACACAGACAACGGGCTGTTTTCTCCCTGCAGAACATATTATTCACACGTGGCTGTCGCTGAGTCCGTTCAGATGTCTCTCTCACTTTTCTTCTCCCTGTCATCCATCTTTCTCTCCCTCTCACACACACACACACACACACACACACACACAGAGTCAGGCGAGCGTCGCAGGATTGTTCTGATGACTTCATAGCGATTGCAGCGAGCTGACTTCCTGCTCCGTTCTGGCTGATTCCCACTCTGACACGCAGACAGAAGCACTCAGCCTCTCAACCCCTCTCACTCCTGAGAAAACCCATTTTTTCCAGTTGTGTGTTTTTTTTTCTTCAGTTTCAAGCTTTGTTCTGCAGAGTCTTTTACTTAACAACAACAGCTTCAGAGGCAGTTGTAAAAATAATAAATAAATTGTCCTGTCTGTATGAAGTCGGTGCAGCAGGTAGAATCTCAAAATGTGTATTTGTCCAATACACTGGTTTATGACCAAATAGATATAAAGCCAATGATAGTCCTATCAGCTGTTGTTGTGTTGCAATACTTTAAATTAAGACTTGCATGTAAAGCTGGGTGTAGAGTCTACGATTTTTTTGACCTGATTTTTGAGCCCTAAGGCTCATTTTTAGAGTTGCGCCGACTTACAGCTTTGTCCTGTTTTGTTTGCTGTGCAGTGTAAAAGGGGAAGCAGGAACACATCATCTGCTCCTGAACAACCATCAGACGGTCGGATGAATTTCTAACATGTCAGAAATTTTAGTCGGCCAACTCAGGCTCTCACACAGTTGAAGCAGAGCCACAAGCCACTTTTCTTTAACTGTGCCTGTGTGAAGTGGCGTCTGAAAATGCCGTGGCGACATGCAACTGCACAACAAGAAAATTAGTAATGAAGGAGCGCCATATGCACCTCTTTCTTTAGAGGTTTCAACACACAGGATAGCACAAATTATCAAGACAGCACGTTTCTGCCTTGTTAGCATTGTTGCTAGTAAACAAACCTGACTTGGAGCTTTCAAACAAATCTTTATTGACAATTGTCAATAGCCAGGATGGTCTGCAGGGGCTGACAGGCTGTTTTTGCACAAACAGTTTGAGCACTGAGCTGGAGGCTGATGATCGGACCGTTCAGTGTGAGCATGTAAATTGTGAGCTTTGGCTTTACGTCACGGCTGATTTGCTTGTTCAGTGTGAGTTGGAATTAAACAACAACATTTATAAAACCGTACAGTGTATGGTCAGCGTAAGTGACGCCTCACAAAGCATGGCTGCTCAGTCTGGAGTCTGCAGTGAATTAGTGCCATTTGCCTGTGATGTGATGATACAATTACAGATATAATTGAGTTACACATTAATTATATTATTGATTACTGTCTGTCTGTGTGGAGTCCAAAGCCTGAATTGATTTTTGCAAAAAAGAAAAAAATGTGTTTTGTCTAGAGCCAGGCTGTGTTTTTGTAGGTCTTTCAGTGATAATTAATCTGTTCTCAGACGCTCCGCCATATTGGATGGATTGCTGTGAAGTGTACTTTGGACTTTCATGCTCCCCAGACAGAGTTGTAATGGTTTTAACACGAGTCAAAATTTCCAGTTTTCCAACGTTCAATTTCTATTCAAAATAAATGAATGACCTTCAAACCTCAGCTGGTCAAACTACTCAGCTAAATGCACAATGCACTGTGTGGTGGTAATCTGGCCTGATTACCTCTTCAGCCGTCCTTGACCTGAATTTCTCATTCACACCTTCCAGATGGCTCAAGTCTTTATGACGGGATATGCGCGGCGGGGGGAGCCATCTACTGTGTGTCCTGCACCCTGCTTGTCTGGGGGGTGTTCAGCTGAAATGATTAATTAATTAATCCTTCAGGTGATTGACTGTTTACGAGCAAAATGCCAAATATTCAATCATTCTGGTTTCTGAATTGTGGATATTTGATGCTTCTTTTGTTTAAATGAAGATCTTGTGTTTTAGACTGTTGGCAGAACAAATTCAATATGTCAGTTTCAGCTTCAGGAAGTTGTAATAAGCTTCATGTCACTGATTTATAACATCATTATTTTAAGTCCTGTGGTATATGCTGTAACAGCTCTACCTCTGCTGCAAATGTAGAGCTGCAACAATTATTTGAAGCAACAGAAAGATGATTGCCAACTATTTTAACAATTGATTAATCTTTTAACACATTTTTTTGATAAAAAAGCAAAAAGAATTGCTGGTTTAGCCTCTTAAATGTGAAGATTTGCTGCTTTCTGTGTCATTTGTGATAATAAATGAGGAGTCTTTGTGTTTTGGGCTGTTTTTGGGACAAAAGAAGAAATTTGAAGAATAATTGTGACAGTACTCGGTGGTTGCAGCCCTATTACAATGTCATTGCTACAGTACACAACCATTAATTATGTTGAGCATCAGGAAAGATTACATAATAATATTACAGCATGAGAGCCTCTGGGTCAAAACCATCACTGGTGATGATTTGAGTTGATGAAATACAGATTTAATGATAATCATAGCTGAACTTAAATTTGTGTAAGTAATTGCAGAGCAATTATGAAGATAAAAAACAAATGTAAACTTAATGTAATGAGTTAAAATGACTTAAAGTCCATTTGTATGGAAAACCATGTAAAGCTTCCTTTGAAACAATAAATAAAAAGCCTCCTCATAGTCTCTCCTCCTGCTGACAAAACTTTGAGTTTCTCACCTCAGTGAAAGTGTGCATGCTGACTCGCTTTTGTGTTCTTGGGTTTGTGTAGATGTGATTTATTTTCTATATTTATTGTGAGTCATTACAATTATGGTTTTACAATAATGGAACCAACACTAATTTATACCATTTGTACAGTATTGTTATTGAGATACTTAAGAGTAAATCCTCCTGGTTGTGACTGGTTTCACTAGACCACATTTTCAGTCACATGTCTTTATGATTCCAGCTCTTGCTGTCAAAGCAGTTTTGCCCGTCGGTCACTCCTTCTCGA
>JAPZDX010000017.1:13714777-13729715 GCA_029783625.1 Naso annulatus | reverse complement strand
GAGGCCCTCAGTCTTTCAGAGCATGCAGAACTATGGGAAGTTTGTCGATCCCTTGCTCTGCTATTCAGATCAGCACCCAGGAAGTCAGACTCATTTTATAATGGAGGGACTGGGTGGAGTGGGGAAGAGGAAAATAGATGGTTAAATTCTGTTTGTTGAGCTTTTCATCTCTCCACTCTGTCATTTTCTTTTTTTTTTTTCTCCTATCTTGACTCATTTTGTCTCATCCTCTCCTGCTTTTTCTCTGACTCCGTCATCTCTTCCTTTGGCTGTCTCTTCGTCCTCTGTCTTCTCTCCATTTTCTTCCCTCCCCTCCTCTTTCCCTCTCCTTTCCTTCCTCTGCAGCTGCCACATCTGTTCTGCTTTCCCACAGACATTCATTGCATTGCTTTACCTCCCCTCTCTCTCTCTTCTTCTCTCTCTGTCATATGAGCAGTGCAGCTCACTTGATGTTTTTCCTCAGAATGAATGCCTGAATGCTTCAGGCATGTGTGTGTGACTGAGCGAATGCAGAGCAGGGTTCTTGAAGTTGCTCTTGTGTTTGCTGCAGTGACACCTCTGTGTTTAATCTCCATGACAAAAGCCTAAATTTAAAGTCTCTTAAACTCCTATCCACCTGCACTTTGCCAGTTTTGACATCAACCACTTGAGCCTGGTTTTTAAGCAACTGCTCTTGTTTTCCTCTGTGTCTCCAGGCCAGAGGAGGTTCCCCCGGTGTTGACGCTCCTGCCTGACAACATCCTGCAGGTTTTGCGCCACCAGCTGCTGCAGTGTGTCCAGAAAGCCTCTGATGGCCTGGAGCCTGAGCAGCAAAACCTGGCTCTGCTGCTGCTCAAATTCCTTATCATAATCTGCAGGTGTGGACAGTCAACTTACACAAAAAGAAAAATCTTTTGTTGGTAATTTTTCATAGATTGTGTTGTGCTTTATATCGTAGTGTTCTAGCAAGCATCCAAGACGTTGCTGTTGGTCAAATATCTGGCACTCTGAAGGCAGTATTAAAAAGCTAAATGTTGACTTGTTCTGTTTGTGTGTTTGTGTGTGTTTGTGTGTATGTGCGTGTGCATGCATGATTGGATGGTCTGAAAGGAACCTGTCCAACGTGGAGGAGATTGGCACTTGCTCTTACATCAATCACATCATCACCATGACAACACTCTACATTCAGCAGGTCTGACTCCTCCCTTTGTCTTTGCAGTGATCTATATGTCTGTCTCTGCTCAGCAAAAAATGGTCCCCAATGAATCAGCAAAAAACCACAACCTCTCCATTTTATTAATGAACTGGTGGTGGAATGGTTTTCTCATTTTGGAGGAACATGAGTGAGGAAGTGACATCTGTGTCGTTCTTCTATTTGGCAACAGAAAAAGCAATATGAATCATATGAGAATCTAAATTTGACACGTGAAAGCAGGTGTTAAGTGGCTGTATGTGTGTGTGTGTGTGTGTGTGTGTGCGCGCGCGCGTGTGTTACAGCTGAAGAGCAAGACCAAAGAGAAGGAGATGGCCGACCAGAGCCAGGCAGAGGAGTTTGTCCGTCACGCGCTGGCTTTCTGCGAGAGCCTTTATGACCCCTATCGCAACTGGAGGCATCGAGCCTGCGGGTAACAACATCCAGCTTCAATCAAAACATGCACTAAAGCCTCCGTGTCAGCAGTCACTGTGTTTTTGTAATAGGAAAATGCCAAGCTGAAGGATTAAAAGCTCAGAGGTGTAACTGCTTCAAACACGCTGAGTGAAACGTCCCCCTTTGCCCCCAGCTACAACGCACCTACACTGTAAATATGGTTCCACCTCTCTCTGCAGCAGACATTTTCATTTGCTTACAAGTTTGGAAAAACATTTTAGTATTTTTTAAGAAAAGAACATAAGGATAAGCAAACAAAGAGGGCTGGTGCAGAGAGAGGCAGAACCATATCTATTTGAGCCAGAGTTCACTGATGTTTGGAATAATCGTCACGCACGACTCCCAACGTTGGATCAGTTGTGTTGTATTTAGGAGCTTTTTAGCTGAAACCAAATTGTTTTGGAAGTTTTGAGCCTACGATATAATAAAGAAGACTTGAATTAAACCACATGAAGCTGTTGAGAGTTTTGGATGGATGTTTTTAGATAGTTTTGGTGTTTTGAAACTGTATCTCTGCAGACTGACAGCAAAAGCAGCTAAAAGTGAGTGAATCGCATTTTTAGAAAAAATCCATTTACTGTGAAGGAATCTAAGGGAGAGCAATTATTAAACTAAACAGAATTTTGCAGTGAAGTATCACTTTAACTAGTGTTGACTTGAGCCGATGTGCTGTATTAAGTACTGTATGTCTTGTTGTGTCTTACCTAAACTGTGTACATTTTTTTCCCAGGGAGCAGCTGGGCACAGTAGAGAGAAGCAGACAGAAGTACAAGGCAGCTCCTCTCACCGTTGAGTTTGTTCCTTTCTTTTACCGTAAGTTTTTTACTCTACTTCCCTGTCCGTCATGTGCAGCACAATTGTTAGTTGCATTGTGGGTACAGAGCTTAACTTATTGTGTAAAAAATAGTTAGATTGAGACAAACATCTACTGTACATGTATTTTTAGCAACCTGCGCCTTAAAAAAACACTTGTGTGGTTTGTGTGTAAGTTATTTGCATAACTTGGCATGTTGCATCATAACAGTGCTTCCTGTTTGAGGTCCATACTTTGCATCTCCTGCTTCAGTTTTCCTTCTGGGTGTTGACGTGGAAGTATGTGATCACTGAACATGACTCCCTTCTCTTCTCCTCCACCGTATTTTTTCTAAGAGCTTCCATGCCGTCACTCTCTGTCCCGCTGCCTCCTCCTCTGTCCTCTCTGAGTGCAGTTGAATCCACTCTTTGTGTCCGCGCTCTGTTTGCCAGGCGCTGAGATGAGCCGATAGTGAATGGAGTCTGTCGAGCCACTTCAACCACGCTGGCGGCCATTTTTAAACAAATACTCCCCTCTGTCCTGTGTGCGACTGCTGCGGTTTGGCACCACAGATAACACGCAGGGCCCAACCTGACAAACTGTATTTTCATGCTTGTTTGGTTTTTTTAATGTGACGAAGAAAAGGTTTTCGGGAACAATGCACTATGATCCAGTATTTTTAGAATTTAATTCAGTTTTAGCATGATTGGGATGAAGAAAACAGACATCATGGAGCCAACATGTCACACGTCTGCTCCCCAATCAAATGTGTTGACAGATGAGTTAATGGATGACTGGGACCACCATGACCCAGAGGTCACTGGCTGGACGGACACCTGCCTGTGTGTTCGGTCTCATCTGGTTTTTAGATTTCTTTAGCGTCATGCATAAGCGTGTGTAAACGAAACAGTCTGAGAAGATAAAGGTGTGTCTGCGTGTGTGTGTTCATCAGTGTTTTGTTTATAGGCAAAAATACAGGAAGTTAAACAGTTTGCTGTGAGCTATAGTTTCCTTATGTGGCTGTGTTTTATTTGCATGGCAGACATCATGCCTAATCATTAAACTAATGGAGTGTGTGTGTGTGTGTGTGTGTTTCCATGTTTCAGAGTGCTTCCAGGAGAGCGAGCACCTGAAGGAGAGCCTGAAATGCTGCCTGCTGCACCTGTTCGGAGCCATAGTAGCTGGTGATCAGGTATGACTCTGGGTGTGTTTAAAGAGAGTTTCAAGGTGGCTGCACAAACGTTTATTCCAATAAAAACTGCTCAACCAGGCTTCCATTTAACCTAGTGTTCATTTAAACAAAATCAGTGTTGACAGCTGTTTTGTAAGGCCCATTGTTATTCTTGCAGATGTTTTTTGTTTGCACAATTGAAACATCATGTTAAAAGCCTGGAATGGATCTGTGGCGGACAGTGTCACACAACCTGCAGATCAGACTGTGACCACTTTCGTGCTCTTTGAGTGATTATGCAGAAAGTTAAAAAGTTAACAAAAGGGCTGTTAGCGTTGATGCGTTATCGTTGTCAGAGTTAGAACATACCGTGTTATCTTTTTTTTAAAATCTAGATTAATCACATGCTTTTATGTCCCTTCTTGGCACCCTTATGCCTTGCCTGAGCTGTTGAACGTTGCCTGTACGCTGCAGTTTTGTTCTGTCCTACGTGTGACTTTTTACAGTCTTGTTTTAGAAGCTGAGCATCGTGTCTTTGTGAACTTTTAATTGTGTTTATCGTTCCTACATCCTACAGTGACTGACATGAATAAAAGATTTGTGGCTGTGGTTTGGTTAAAAACACACTCATCTTGATAATTTTACAGACAAAGAATCATAAGTCTGGTAAATCACAAGTATTAAGTGGATTAAAGTGCAGTATGGTGCAGTTTGAAGCTCCTGTTGTGGTGGTCAAATATCCTCTTAAGAGCTTCTGTCGGTCTGATGTCTTGCCTGGTGTCACACGTCGTGACGTTGGTGTGGTCAATATAAACACAATCTGCACAGGGTGTTTTATTTTGCAATTTGACTGGATTTTCTGCTGTTTCTGTGTCTGACTTCCTGTGTGACTTGATCTGCTCTGTGCAGCTTCTGTCAAGAAATGCTCTATGCATATTTTTACAAAACAACATCATCAACAACAGCAGACATATTCCCTCTGCAGGGAGCAGCTTGTTTGATCGTAAAAAAAAATAAAAAAATTCTTTGTGTTCAGTCAACCTCTATCCCTTTCTCACTCTGCTCTCATGTTGTTCCCTCTCTCCATCCTCCTCTCTGGCAGAGGAACGCTCTGCTCGCCATCTCTCCAGCCACCATGGAGGTGTTGATGCGAGTGCTGGCCGACTGCTCCATGGGCAGCTGCTCCTCGGACGAGGGAGAGGACTGGGATAGCGAGGCCCCCGACCGTAAGGCTCTGCTGACTCTCGGCTGTCTGCGTGAGGTGGTGCAGCGCCTGCTGGCCTCGAGCTCCGACCAGCGGCAAGTGGAGATCGCCTCCGTGCTGGAAAATTACTTCAAGCTGCTCAACTCGGACCCAGCGGCTGTCGTTGCCGCACGACAGCAGCAGCACCAGCAGGCCAAAGGCCGAGTGTTGACACTGGGTCGACACTGGGAGAGCCGGTTTGTGGCACTGCAAGTACACATGTTAGGTACTGTCGGCTCTAGCGGGCTTCTATCAGACAAATACAGTTTGGTTTTAGTTTATTTAGCTGTTACACTGCGAGCAGCAACTAAAGCCAACATCTTCTTTCATGTCTGTCTTTGCTTTTTCTTGTTCTTTGCTTTCTTATCTGTCTCTTTCTCTCTCCATCTTTGTCTCTTTGTTGCTGCGCCTCTTTGTCTTCCTGTCTCTCAGACACTATCAGGGACATGTTCCTGTGTTCAGACAGGCCAGTTCTACAAGCCATCTTCCTCAATAGTAACTGTTTCGAGCATCTGACTCGGCTACTGCAAAACAGCAAGGTAAGAGCACAGATCTTTTCTTTTAAATACAACCTGAAGATCAGAGTGTGAGTGACTCGGTCTTGTGTTTTTATAACTCTGAGCTCGTGTTTGTTGCTCAGAACAGGGTCAGTTTTACTGCATTTATTATATTGTGTATCTTATATTTAAAAAATTGCCATTAAAAGTTATAATCTCACATCACTTTGACATCTCTAATACACCATTTTTTTCCTACTATCATTTCTGAAATATATTGTTTTATACTTTCATACAAGGCCTTGCAGTGTAGTAGTGCAATGAAAGAGACCTTTCTAAAGAAGGAGGTTTTAGTTTTGATTAACTCTTCAGTTATGGAAAAAGTACTCAGATCCTTTGTTCAAGTAAACATGACAATATCACAAAGTAAAAATACACTGAGGTTAAAGTACAGAAGTTTCATTAACAATATGTACTTAAAGTGTTAAAAGTGAAAGTACTCATTTTGCAGAATGGCTTCTTTATAAATAGCATTCGTGATGGTTGTAAGCATTTTTTGTTGTTGATGTGGATCTAGTTTTAACTGTTTAATACACTTTTGGATCATTTAAATTAAACATTTACATTCCGTGCACCAAATCTAAAGGCTCCTACACACCAAACTGATAACAAAGAACAAGCTGACAGTGATTAGCTGCTGTATCGTGTTTTGTCTGCCACTGTCGGGCCAAAAAGTTGCTCTGTTCACACAGCGAAGACAACAACTGATGACCAACACTCGTGTGTGCTGCCCCTGCACCAAGACAAATCCCTCTCCACAGATATACAAACCATTGTTATGATTACACAGCATTTTTTGAACCCACTCTCGCTAAGATAATCGCTTTTAACGGATAATAAGTCTGATAGAAAGTTACAAATGGCGCTAGTGAAGAGGCAACACTGAAAAATAAGGAAGAACGGTGCTAAGTGTGTGTAACCATGGGAACAGCGACAGGCTCAGCCAGCTTTCCCTCTCTGTTTCCGAGTCTTTTTCCTGTGGGCTGGTCCACTTACCTGAACAGCCAATCAGAATACTTTCTCTCACTGACGAGTCACTGCCGATTCTACATGTTGAACCAAACAAAAAGCCTCCGACAAGCACAAAGCAGTTCAGACGCTGCTGTTCACACACACACACACACACACACACACACACACACACACACACTCACACACCAACCAGAGGCACCGACTGTCTGACAGCCCTGACAAGTCCCGCCCCTGAATGTCGGCTCGGTGTGTGGGAGCCTTTAGGCTGCATTAGCAGCAGCAGCTGAGATACGATAAAGGAGCTACTTTATGAGCTAAACCACTTTGAGAAAAAACAGAAACATATATATCCTAAACAGGGCTGACACAGCTTTTATTTTGGCAAGCTTGTCCACTACACTTAGCCCTCGGGTGTTTGGTGAATATGGCCTCATTTACTTAACATGTAATTTGGATGCATTATTGTCAAGTTTCAGTCCAGTCTGTGTGTCATGTTTAAAGAAAAAAACTTCTTTCAGTGTGAGGAAGAGCATTTTGCCACCTTGCATGTTTACCCCCCCACAGCAAGGCTGGCTCACCAACACGCAGTGACCCTGCTGAGGGTTGCGGCTTCTAACCTCTCACCCTCTCCTCCACTGACACCATCTCTCCTCCTCCTGCATCATCCTCTGCCTCTCCCCTCTCATCTTTCTTCTCTATCAACCCCCCTCATGCTATGTTGACGTGTTGCCTGTTGTGTGTGTCAGCTGGTTAATGCTAGGTGCACGGCGGCAGACAAGGACCAGAAAGATTTAACCAACAACAGGTTACTGACAGGAGAGAGGGACACTCAGGTACCGCCGAGAAAGCCCCCACCTCAACTCACCTGACCTCCTCCCCCTCACACATTCCATCCACCTACCTGCTCCTTTCCCTCACCTGCTGCCAAGTTCCCGAGACCTCACAGAGCCACTCCACAGCAAGACACTGACACCGCTCTGTTCCACATAATAATTTGTAATTGGATCAGGTCACAACGAAAAAGCTTCTGAGTGGTTGGACTGCCAGAACGCTGACAGGCGACACACTATAAGCTGCGTGTTCTATTTATTTAACAGATTCTAACCATTACACCAGCATATTTGTGGTGTTTAAGGTTTTCCACTTCAGTACTTAACTTCCTGTTATGCTAATTAGTTACACCTTATTTTGTATGTGGCTTTGGAAAGATTATAACTAGACTCAGAGATCAGTTTTAGTGTTTTATATAAAGATACTGTCGGTCTCATTGTTGTTGCTCTGCTTTAAAGTGTATTAATCTCTTTCTTGAAGACATAGTTCAGCATTTTTGGAAATTTACTTATTTACGTTCTTGCTAAGATTTGGATGAAAAGATTGACACCACGGCTAGTTAGCTTAGCTTAGCATTAAGAATTATGACAGAACTTTTTATGCAGTGTAATCACGTCTTTAACTGTTTGTGGTGCGTGACGAGGATTTTTTTTTTAACATAAGAAGCTGATGTTGATGCTGGTTAACATCACGGCAGTTAGGTCTCCCTTAAATTTGCGACCCTGGCTCACTGTATAAAGTGACAGACAGGAGCGGCTAAAAGACGGCGTTGCTTGGTTCTGTGTAAGTTAACCGAGGCTGAGGATTGGCGAGGCTTCAGTGTGGTGCTGAGGCAAAGTATCTGTGTTAAAACAGCTTCTGTTCAAGGTAGCAATATTGCTTTGCCAAGACTTCCTGTCTTCAGAACTTCAGAACATAAAGAAACAGTTCGGCACATAAACTGCTGTGAAAACCACAACACCTCTAAAATCAAGTCAAATATGTATATATAGCGTCAAATCACAACAAATATGTCTCAAGACGCTTTACATATAGAGTAGGTCTAGACCACACTCTATAATTAAAATATATAATTTTTTTTGGACCCAACAGATTAAAAAAACAGGATATAACTTGTTAATGGGTGTCAGAGTTCCTGTTTGGTGGATTTTGTTCCGACAGAGCCAGGCTAGCTGCTTTCTGTGCTCCTGGTCTCTATGCTTGGCCAAGTTTACCAACAGCTATCTGAGGCTTCAAATACAGTGAACATTCACGAGATCGGCGTCTTTCTTCTCATCTAACTCCAAAGCAAACATTCAATTTTCCAAAAGGTCAATCTTTTTCTTTACCAGTGTGCTACAAGCAGGATAGAACAAGTGTCAGCTAGTTGCTAGTGCAGCATTGTTAAGGTCTCTCAAGCATGCGCCTGAATTTAGGGCAACAGAACGGTGATCTGACCGTTCTTTAGGCTACCAATTAATTGTTTTGTCACTTGGAGTGCTTGTCTGATGCTTCTTAAGTCGGTCTGTTGTGTGGTGAAGTGTCGACTTTCAGTCAGAGCTCTTGATCTAAATGATCTCATGTGCACAGAAAGGTCACATGTTCTCCTCAGTACCAGCTTTCGTTTTACTCTTTATACTTTTCTAACCACAAAGCCGCATTTTATGCAGCTTTAATCCTTCCATTGATCTGGATAATGTGAATCCAGGTGGACGATCCAACATGAAGACACACACACACACACACACACACACACACACATACACATACACATACACACACACACCAGGTGTCTTTGTTGTTGTGCAGCTGTAACCTGATGCAGCGGCAGATGCTGCAGCCTGCTCGGCAGGTTTTTGCACATCAAGCTTTTGCTGTTCACAGTGTCACCTGTTGAATTCTAACTAAAGCAGCTTATTAGTTTGTAAACGGCAGAGGGAAATTTAAAAATTTGGATTGAATTAGAAAAACGTTACAGCAGATATTCCAAAATAACTTTTATGCTGAATGGCTTGCCTTGCTGTGGAGTGACCACTTTGCCTCTTTCACAGCTATGTCACTTCATTTATTTGATTGCCGTTTTCAGTTCCCCCACCCCCCTCCCCCTCCCACAATGTCCTGTGCTCCAGGGGAATGCTGTCACATTGGCCTGGTGTGTGTTCTCACAGAGTTCAGTGGTTTGAGGTGATCTGGACTCCGTGATGATGATCTAAGTGTCACGTTTTCGCCACAGTCCCTCTCCAGCTGGTCAGACACTCTCTGTAGGATCAACCACTCAACAACTGCTGGTTTATTCTACTGGAATAACGGGTTCAGTGACCCATAAACATGTTGGACATGAGCAGGACTGAGCTGGATAGAGATGTGTTTGTGTTTATTTTCCATGTTTTTCTTGTGTTTTATGGGCTGCATGCTTTTTTATGAATGTGAGGGAAAAGAGTGAGGTATCTTCTCTGTGGCCATCTGTGTGTGGAGGTGGGTGTTTTTGTTTTTTTTTAACAAGGCTTTGAGAGCTTTCTGCTCCAGTCTGATCCCTTCTTGTGCTATTAAAAGGGTTGTTTTCTACCTGGAGCAGTAAGACAACACTTTTCTTATCTGCACTGTAACATCTGCAGTACAGGCAGTGATGCCAGCTCCTACTGCAGTGACAAACAAACCATCAACAGTGATTTTACTCACATTTTCACACACTAATTGAATAAAACTCCAAGGCATCTACTTAAGTCTGTCTTTAATTTGCCCACGTGTGATGCATGTTGAATTCAGTGCTTTAAATAAGTTGATCATTATCATTTAAGCATTGCAAACCTTATGTGTGAATGTGGCCATAAATAGTATGCATGCTTATCACCACTCAAACTGCTGTAATATTTATCTGGAATAAGAGATGATTTGACCTGTCCAATCATATGTTAGAATACACTCTTCCCACTAAAATGTGATTTGCTGCAGTCAGTGACTGACGAGTCTGATTTTCCTTCAGGTGTTTCAAGGGCGACTTGACTCCCTCGCTGTAGCAGCCATCAAAGCCCTGACAACAGTGATGCACAAATCACCAGCTGCAAAGGTAACAAGAACACAAACTGATGAAGCCGAATGAACTTATGTTTGATTCTAAAATCTCATATTTTTATGGACTTTTGCAATTTGTCCACCGCTCCTGCAGGAGGTTTTCAAGGAGAGGATTGGTTACAACCACCTGTATGAAGTGCTCACCTCGCTCGGCCAGCCGTCACGGCACCTTCTCAAAGAGCTGATGAACATGGTGAATATCTTTGTTTGGCGTTTGTTGGTTTTCATGCACTCAGGTCTGCCTTGTTCTGTGCATTTTTCTTTGTTGATGTGTGTGTGTGTGTGTGTGTGTGTGTGTGTGCCCGTATTTCTGTGCATGTGTGCAGGCAGTGGAGGGGGAGCACACCTCTGTGGGGCTCCTGGGCATCAGTAACGTAGAGCCCTTGCTGCTGCTGGTCCAGTGGCTCCCAGAGCTGGACTCATCGGAGCAGCAGCTTTTCACTGCCGACTGGCTCCGCCGCCTCAGCTGCCTCAATCGTCAGACCCGAGCCACGTGTGTTAACGCTGCCATGGTCATGCGAGCGCTGGCCGCCCTCGAGCGCCACGAACGGCTACATCGAGCTTGTGCCGAGAGCCTGCAAGGGCTGGTGGGCTCACTAGGTTCCCAGTCCTTGAGTGCTAGGGAACTGCTGGGCCTTCTGCGCCTCCTCAGGCCTCCAGAGTCCACGCAAGCACACCCCTATGTCGGTCCTGCGCTTAGAGCGCTCCTGGCCATGGTACGGAAGCAGGGCCTGGAAAGTGCTATGCAGTATTTTGACCTGTCACCCAGCATGGCGGGGATTGTCGTCCCAACAGTGCAACGCTGGCCAGGCTCTGCCTTCAGCTTTCTCGCCTGGTTGTCACTAGATCAGGACCAGCTGGGCCCACCCAGCAAGGACAAGAGGAAGCAGCTCTACAGGTGAGAGGGAGAGAGGTACATGCAGAAGAGTAACCACAGCAGAAGGTTCTGACTCTTGCTCCAACTATTTTCTCATATTTTATCCCATACAGCTTTTTTACCCCGGGAGGGACGGGCTTCGAGGCGTTCATCAGCGCAGCAGGTGTACTGGTGGTGGCTGTATGCACTAAGAAGGAGTACGTCACAGTAATGTTGCCCGACTACTGCTTCTGTGACTCTCTCTGGGTGAGTGGAGTTTGATGGCTTCTGTTGTTTACATAAAATAACTGAAAGGATGCCGCCACTTAAACATGGAAATGTAGACAGAATAAAAACACTCAGCAGCACAGTTAAGCTAAACACTCTGGAGTCTGACAACACTGATGAGGCCCGACATTTAAAATACTAACCCCTGATTAGAGAGAGCAATGCAAAGGATTAAAGAGACTAAACTGTCTGATTTCTGCTCACAGCACAGCATCAGTGTGGTGCACGTACCAGGAAAGAGGCCGTTTGGACAGAGTCTCGTATACATTTATGTGGACGGACAGCAGAAACTCTCAGCCCCCCTCAAGTATCCCACCATGACAGAGGTGAGACTGCTTTGCTTAAAAACCATCACCTCTACTCCCACCTTGCAGTAAGATGCTGTCATAAATCTTAATCCTGAGGATAACTCTATGTATTTATTTTTATTCCGTCATCCTTCATCACCCACAGCCATTCACCTCCTGCTGCATCGGCTCAGCAGGCCACCGGACCACCACTCCCCCGCCCTCCCAGATCCCAGACCCTCCCTTCTCCTCTGCTACCACACCCACCACTCGCTCCTCGCTGGGCGGCATCCTGTCACCACAGACCTGGGGTGGGCTGCTGGGGGGGAAGTCTGAGTCTGTGACGAAGCTCATCTCTGCAGGGACCCAGGACAGTGAGTGGGGAAGTCCCACGTCATTGCAGGGCCAGCTGGGGAGTGTCATGGTCTTCCACGAACCCCTGCAGCCCAATCACATAAAAGCCATCTGTAGTGCTGGTAAGCAGGGGGAGGAAGAAAAGAGGAAGACTGCAGATCATGGATGGACTAAAAATAATGTTTTTTCTTTCTCTTTCTCTGTCTTTGACTCAGGTCCAAACTGCATCTCTCCCTTTAAAGCCCAGGAATCCGAACTTGGCGACCTTTCTGCCAAACTGCTGCTGCACTACTCACCCAAGGTGACTGGACCGCTGTGTCCTCAGGCGTCCCCTCTCAAAGCTTTAACAGCAGCACATACAGTGTTGAGTGCAGTCGATTGAGTGGAGATAAAATAATGATTCTATCAACATAAAGTGTTATTTTCACCACAGTCTAATAATGCTCACCTGACTGAAAATGGTCCTTTGTCAACAGGCATGTAGGAACCCCATCTGTCTGGATCTGTCCCCAAACATGCTGCATGGACGCCTGACTGGGAATAAAGTTGTTAACTGGGACATCAAGGTGGGAGGAGCATCCAGCTCATGCTCGAGGATGATTCAACTTAAATTGCTCATGTGTATTCATATTTGAATGTGTGTGTGTTGCAGGATATGATCAACTGTGTTGGTGGTGTGTCAGTGCTCTTCCCAATCCTGGAGCAGTTGACCCTGGTGACCCCTGATCAACAGGCCAGCGACGCTGCAGCTGGGTCGGATTACATCACCCCTGATGTGACCACGCCAGCCGACGGAGATTGGGTCATTCTCCCATCCAACAGGGCCTCAGGTATGCATGGCACATTTCTATTAACTCTACAATTGCCTGTGAAACTGCAGCACACATGAAGAAAACAACAAGTGTTTCTTTATTTTTCATTTCAGAGGCACGCCTGGAGAAGAACCTGGTGGCCACCTTCTTGTTGGTGCTGAAACATTTCCTGCAGAGACACCTGATCAACCAGGAGAACCTGCTTCACTCGCATGGCGTCGCTACTCTGGGAGGCCTACTGCAGAAGGTCTGTGTTTAATCCTAATTTTACAATTTAACGAGACTCTAGGCACTGCTTCACTCACACAAATTAACACATTTGTGAAAGGAGGAGTTTAGTTTTTTTGCACATTAAGCCCTATACTAATTGGATTTACAATCACACACAATGTTCTACAGCATTATTATGACAACCGGCGCAGTCTGCTGGAGTCAGTTGGAGCTCATTGATGACGTCACCGCTAGCTAAAAACAACAGAGGATGATGCGCACTCAGACAATCTGTCATAACACACAATAAACGTTTTTTAAAGGTTTCAAAAGACGTGAAACTCGCCGAGTGTTTAGTGGTGTCCTCTCATGTACCGACACTAACAGAAACAAAAATCTCATACCACTCGGCTATTTGTGACCTTATTACAAACCAAATTACCCAATCATCAGTAGTCTCCTGATAATACTAATCCTGCATGAGTCACACTAATTAATTTAGGCTCAGACTTAAATTTTCCCTGGATGTGACTTTTATATTCTTGCCACTGATGTTTGGTTTCCATCTTCCTGTAGTTGTACAAAAACAAGACAAGGCTGTGATAAAGAAAAACATTTTAAAAATATTTTCTGGTTATTTTCTACCAGTGGTGTACGTTTCACACAATGCATTCATTACACAAGATCTCCACATAAGCCTCTTTTGTTTTTCTTCACATTCAAACTGGATTAGTTTGTTTCCGTAGAGGAGGAATTAAGACTCTCTGCTGACTGACAAAAGGCCACTTGTAGCTTTTATTGCCCTGTTCATTCTGGCAGGGACTCATATTGAGTGAGAGGTATGAATGTGACTGGACCCCTCACCCTCAGTGACATGAACTTGCCATAGATTGCTTTTGTCGTGTGTGTAGGTTTGTCTCTGTTTGCTCCATGTCTGTGTTTTCTTTTCCTTTGTGTTGTTTCCCTCGATTGCTCGTTCTTTTTTTCCCATCCTGCCTTACTTTTATCTTTTATCTGTAAATGCTTCCGTATTTATTTTGCGTATGGAGGGGGGAAATACCTCAGTTTATTCATCGTGATTAAATTAAAGCCTCCACAGAGACCCAGATAAACGAAAACATCTAGATGTGGTAATAACTGCTGTAAAGTAACCACACCCTGTAAAATTTAGAGTGCAAATAAACTTTGATGTGTTTCCCCATTCCACCATGTTTAGTATCTCTGCTGTCGGGGAGAGTTTTGAGTGTCAGGCATTCATTTATATTTGCTTGTTAACAAGCTTTGTCGCAGTAATGACTTTTTGTTTTAACCCTTATTCATACAGGGACGCCCTAATCACATTCACACAGTTATACATTCACCCCTGAAAGCTGCACAGTACGACTACAGTCCCAGCTGCAGCCGCTGAGCAGCTCCACTGGAGCAGTTGGGGTTAGGGGCCTTCCTCATGGGCCCTTAGTGGTGGAATACGGGTGGGGGGAGCAGTTTCCTTCACTTTCACCGCTCAGATTAATCCTGCCGGTCAGGGGTTTGAACCAACAACCCCCCAGTCAAAGGCCCTCTTTTCTCACTTGTTCAGTTAACATGCATTTAACTATAATCACCCCATTGTCTGGCTTTGATTATTTTGCCAGTAAAAATGCATATAATTGAATAAATGGTTGTGAGTGACAGTCTGTTGTTTCTGAATGTGTTCAGCTGCCAGCAGGTCACGTTGACGTCAGCGTGCTGGTCGCTATGCAGCTTCTGATCGAGCAGGTGACATACGAGAAGAACCAGGCGCTGCTGCAGCAGCTTCACACACATCTGCTGTTCAACTTCAATATCTGGAACAAAGGAGACTTCCCTCTGCGCATAGGTTAGATCTGTTTGTGTGTATGTGGGAA
>JAPZDX010000017.1:13699586-13711333 GCA_029783625.1 Naso annulatus | reverse complement strand
AGGCAGGCTAGCACTTCCCATTGACTACCAGTGTTTGAGCTAAGCTAATTAGCGGTGGGCGAGCTCTGCCTGTCTCTGCCTTGTTACTGCACACACAGTCCAAAGAATGGGATCTATCTTCCTGTCTGGAACTCAGGAGGGAGGCAAATTACAAAAAGAAAAAAAAGTTGGCATATTCCCTTTAAGACTGGGTTAAATGCATGAGTCATTTCCTGTGATACCTCAATGTTAACCCCAAATAAAAATAACAGACTCTGAAGGAGTTCCAGAGGCATGGCAGTGTGAAAACTTTTACTTCAGTACCAACTTAAATCATTGAGCTATTCTTACGGAGTGTCAAGCATGAGCTTGTCCTTTGCTGTAAGTCAGACTTTGCTGTAAAGTTTGACAAAACGAGCCGCTCACTCGGGCAAATTGATGGCTGCGTAACACAGTTGTCATACCACGATCTTCAGTCTTCTCTCGTGTTGTGAAGATTCTCGAGATAAAAGATGGTTTAAAGTATGTGGACAGCTGAGTCGCTCTACCGAAGCGCTTTTGGCTTAATATTGCTTATTATAAATAATAGTGTTTTAATAAGTTTAACACCCTCTATTCATGTGTTTAAATCTGATTCTTTTGGCCATAACCACTTTTATCCTGTGTAAAATAATAATAATTTATTATAAATAATGTGAAACACTAATAGTTGAACTAAAGTCATGAAGCAGTAATGATCAAAGTGCATCACTTAGCAAGCAACAAAAGCAACAGAGAGAAAAAAGTGAATTAATCATTTAAACATTAGCAGTTGAAGTTTAGCTTTGAAGATTGTTTTTCTGTTTCATCTTGATGCGACCTGTCTGAGTCTTCCTGCAGGTGTGATTAAACTTTTATATTTCTCCTCCTCTGTCCTCAGGTGTACCAGCTGCTGCAGTCCCAACAGGATGCT
Organism: Naso annulatus; assembly: GCA_029783625.1. Classification (NCBI taxonomy): domain Eukaryota; kingdom Metazoa; phylum Chordata; class Actinopteri; order Acanthuriformes; family Acanthuridae; genus Naso; species Naso annulatus. Next base: position 13,710,402 of record JAPZDX010000017.1, on the reverse strand, counting down.
GCCGTCCAGATCTCAAGGCAGCAGTGTTGGCAGGACACTCTGATGCGGCTGTACCTGCGGGGTGAGGGGTCCTCGACGCTGCGGAGCGCCGACACTGTCAGCACCTGCAGCCTAGACTTAAACCGGTCCAGCGGCAGCGGCACCAACCGCCTGGAGCTGCCCCTGGACAAGAGAGCACGCGCAGGCAGCGCCACACGCCTGGACCGGCTGGAGGACGACCGTCTCAGTATTGGGGACACACGTTCTGTAGACAGCTTGGAGAACGGTGATGTCATCTCGTTGCTGGACACGCCCTCTTCCTCCGCCTCCACCGAGCCGCAACTGCACGTCAAGCCCTGGGTGGTGGGGAAGTCAGGGGGCTTGACGTTGGATCTGTCCCACCTGCAGGCCTACGAGGGCGGGGAGAGTGGCAGCCAGACGCCAGGCAGCATGCCCAGCACACCGTCGCCTCTGGAGACCTCAAAGCCTTTCCCAGGATGCACTGGTGATCGAGATGCTGCTTCCTCTCTGACTGAGGACAGCTTCCTGTTCAGTGACAACATCTCACTGGGAGAGTCCTTCAACAGTGCAGAGGTGAGACGGATGATCATTTGATATGTTTTCTCTTGATAAGACTGTTATTGGATTGTTGTTTACATCACTAACTTGATGTTTTTGTTGTTGTCATCAAATCCCATAAAAATACTAAAATCAACTACAACTAAGCCCTTCCTCTTTATTTTTTCCTGATATTTATTTAGTGGTTCTAGAAAATCATATAAAACATACATCATGTGAATATTATGGGAACCAAATGGAAAAAAGATGAAAAAAGAGAAAGAAAAATAAAGACACCCCCACATTCTTCTTACAACCTGGATCTGCAGAGAGGATCCTGGGAGCCCATTCATGATTTTCCAACGCGGGCTAATCAGAAAAATAATAATTACAATACATAAACACTCAAATCTCTAAATTATAGTTTCAGCACTTCTGCTAGCTAATTTAAACAGAGCCCTCACACTTGTCCACACTTCTGGACTGTCCAGAACCACAGGAGTAACTTTTTATACCCTTCAAATCAAGAGACACCTCCCCAGCCGCTCCTCAAAACTGTCCATTTGTTTGTGTTAGATTGGTTGGGCCTGTTTTGTTTTTTTTCTAACCATTTTTCTGTTCTTCGAAATTTGTTGTGTTTATGTTCTTCATTATTTGTTACTAACCTGAAATTAATTTCAGATATTCTAATATTCAAATGCTGAAGTTTACAAGTCACCCTCCTCTCACAGCATACATGAAAACATGCGAGCACATACCCACATATACACTGTTTCCACTAGAAAGTCCTGCGTGGTGTTTTTTCATATTTAATTAGTCTTCGTGGTCCTTTCCCATCTTTCAGTACTTTCTAAGCCTCAGTGTTTCCCATTGCAACAAAACATTAAACTGGAATAAATGGCGAACTTGTTGGGGACTAACTTCAGCTGCACATTTGTTACTCTAGTGAGTGTTTCCAGCAGGAGGATGGTGTTTGTCGGATCAACTAAAATAAACTACTGTGCCAATATTCAACATGACGTGTGTATTACTTTAAGAAGGGATTTATTCTAGACTTGGGCAATATCAAAAATTTAGTATCACGATATTGTTCTACCCAGATATCGGCATCGATAAATATTACTGTCCTGCCTTAAACCCAAAATATTATCAAACTGACGAGCTGGCATTTTTCTTCGAAACTGAGTCCTTCATTTATGTATATAAGCGCTATATACATGCTTACATCATGCCAAATAACCTGTAATAACCTCTGCACCTCATCAAATAGCAACCTGAATCCTTTTTATTTTAATTTCAAAATAAAAGCCCCGAAATATTTGATATTGTGAAAAATATCCTCAATGACTCAAATATCATGACATTTGATAATATGTAATATCAGCCTAAGCCAAATTTATTCACTTTCCTCCCCATAAATGACCTCTAAAGCAGCAACATAATAATATGCAGTGTGTAGCAGCTTGAATGTTGGAGGTACAGGCCACATCACAGTTTTTAATAAAGTCCCCAAAAGAGTACACAGCTGATGTCTTTATGTTAGACGATGGTCTGAATTCCAAGGATGCCTTGATGCTACTAAAGAACACAAGCTTCTGACTCTGTGGGTGAAATGTCACTGCCGCCTCAGGGAGCCCAACGCTGACTTTCATCTCATAGGATTGTTTTCGTCCTTTCAGTGAGTCACTTCAGAGCGGCGGAGGAACAGAGACAGCCTGCCTCCTCTCTCAGCAGGAGGCTGTCGCTTATAGAATTAAATATGTCATCTGTGACAAGTGCGAGAGTTACAGAGTGTTCGATTCGCCCGGCAGTGTAAATGTTGGAGAGTCTTTCTTAAAGACAGAGCAGTTCCTATAGAGGGACGTTTGTTAGGGCTGTTATCAAGCTTCGACAAGTATTTTTGATAGTATCTGCATTAAGATTGCCCTATTGTTGGTGACACTGTATCTGTCATTTCCTTAATGTCGTTTTTTTTCTTTGCTGTTTCCTGTCACCTTCTCCTGCAGTTATGCGTCAAAGCAATCAATCAAAGTTCATTCAATCTGTTTTCTTGTCGCTTTCTCGTTTGGTGCTGTGGCGCCCCCCAGCGGGCGGAGGAGGAGCTGTGCAACATGCTGCTGGAGATCGTGCTTTGTGTGATGTGGCGCGGCGTGGAGGGTTCTGATGATTCTGCGTGGCTGGAGCGCGGCCAGGTTTTCTCAGCTCTCACCAAACTGGGAACGGCCAACGAGCTGCTGCTTCCTGTTGACCAAATCAAACTCAGGTCAGTCCCCCTTCGCTGGAAAACATGATGAATGCTTCCACAGCTGGAGAACACTATTTAATGCTCTCTCTTTCTCCTTTAAGTCTCATGGAACGAATGCTGGAGTGGGCGGTGGGTGATAACCGTGAAGCATCAGCCGCCACGTTGCCGCAGCACACAGAGAACGCAGTGCGGTTGCTTCATATGGTACAAGACTTCCTACAGGCGGAGGGGCTCGTCAATCCAGCTCTGTGGACAGAGAAGGTGCTGGAGGAGACGGTGACGCTGATGGACAGCCTCATGGTGTGGTACTCGGCTGGCATGCAGTGGTTCCAGCTGTCCCAGGTTGGACTGAGGCTGCTGCTGGGATTCATGGCCCAGGAAGACCCAGAGGTAAGAGATTTTTACCATTTTCCACCAGTTATAATCAGCTCAGTGCACACCAATCAATAAACGACCTCTGTCCCAGGTGTGTGCCATGGCCACTGCCAAACTCAACGGCATCCTGCAGACTAAGGAGGTGTCCAGCCAGGACGAGGCCTGCTACCTGCTGGGGAAGGTGGAGGGAATCCTGCGGCGCTCCATCCAGGAGCAAACGGAGGAAAAGTACTCCTTCCTGGTTCCCTTACTGCGGACGTTACTCTCCAAAGTGCACCGCCTCCTCTACATGGAGCTGCACCTCCCGCAGCTCCCCGATACCAACGGCAGTCCGTCCTTCTTTGAGGACTTCCAGCTGTACTGCAACTCACCTGAGTGGCGCGTCTACCTCGACAAATATGTAGGAGATTTACTTGAACAGTGTCTCCTTGCTTTCGATGATATTAGATACAAAAATACTAGAAAATGTCATAAAAATGTTCTCACTTCTCCTACCTTTGTTCCAGATTATCCCGTACATGAAGCAGTATGAAATTGAAATATTTAGCCAAGGCCATGAGACCATGGCTCTGTACTGGAAGGAGTGCTATGAGGCGTTCATGATCAGCCTGCATAAAAGAGAGAGGGAGAGGGGTGAGAGCAAGATCCGCTTCCAGGTTGGTTTATAATAAAGAAATAAAATAACTGAAGCCTTTTTTTCTCTTTTCCTGACCCAGTGTGGACCTGTCTAATGTTGCATTCCTCTTAAAGCTTCTTCTCCTCCTCTGTTTCTCTCCAGGAGCAGTTTGTGGAGCCTTTCTCGCGCCGAGGTCGCCAGGAGAACCTCCGCTACAACAGCATGTTGAAGCAGCAGCATAGCCAGAACAGTGCCACCCTCAGGCAGTGGAAGGCAGCACGCCGGGGTCTGGTGTGTGAGAGAGGACCCTGGGCTGACAGGTACCGTCATCAACCTTTTCCTCTACTGTACAAAAACAAATAAGATCTCATTATGGGCTGGAATTCATTCTTTGTGCTGGTAGGAAAAACAGAAAAAAGAAGGAAGTCAGAGTGTAAAAACATAAATATGTGCAGATGCAGGTCACAGCTGGTTTGGGGGAAAGTTACATGTGTGTTTCGCTTGCAGGCAGCAGGATGAGATGCACTGGAGGGTGTCCAGTGCTGAGAACTTCTCCCGCATGCGGCTGAAGCTCGTCCGCAACTACAACTTCGACCCGCACCGAGAGGCCAGCGCTCTGAGAGACAACCTGGGTGAGACAGCGTCGCCTCTCTGTGGACTACCCGAATCCTTAATGTGTGCTCTAATACATGTTTAGACTAAATTAAACCTGAAGTGACTTTAAAGCTGCACTTGGCAGCAAAAAGTACCTGCTCCAGTAGAGGTATGCAGAGAATGGATGTGATGAAGAGAGGTAAGTGTGTGTACAGTGTGTCGTGAGCACACTCATCCTGCCTGCCCTTGATAAACAGATTAAAAACAACTGACCTTGAAAATCCACTCTAAGCCGAGCTTGTGTCCCTCAATCTTTATGAGGAGGACGATCCACTGTTCTCGGTATTTTTTCCTTCTTTAGTTGTGTTTAGGTTGTGATGGTGTTGCAGGGCTATTCTAATCGGAATTACAGTAGATTTTGTTTTAAATTTTACAGTATCAGTGTTCAAAATGTTTAAAATGTAAGTGACTCAGTTTGTCTCATTGAATTGTTTAACCAACTGCCACACCTAAATTCAAACACATTAATTCTTTGTGAAGGGCTGAGCTGTGCACACAAAACAACACAAAGGCAAAATGACTCTTATCTACCTGCGGCTGAGATTTCTTCTCTCCCTCTGTTTGTCCTTCCAAAATAAAGTGAAAAAGTCTCATTAGAAAATAAGCAAAAAAGGAAACCGAAACAACTTCACTTTGCCTGTGTTTGATTGTAGCTTCTTAATACAAATCTGATTAGACAAATACAACTGCAAGCAGTAATGAGGGGCCAGACAGTCAAAAAGCCATATAGATCTGTATGAAATGATCCTCGACCATTCTGCGAAGGTTCCTAACAACTGATCAGTTGATTATAGGTGTTTGCTGTCGACTTCCATCACAGAATAAGACTGCATTCAAACCTAATCAGGTGATCTGTTGAAAAAACAGGTTTTCTCATCATTTGACTGACGCTCGTCTGTTTAGGTAGTAAAAATGTCATAATACCCACAGACAGCTGTTAGTAAGTGACATGGTCTGAGAGTATGGCAAGATTTCTGTGTTTTCCCATCATGCCTCTGTATGCAGGATTGGTAAAAATCATATTGCTCCCGTTTTATCTGTCCAATCAGTGTCGCTCTCTGTACTCTCTGTCCTGATTGGCCGGTCTACACAGCACTTCTTAGCGACAGGTGACGTCAGTATGAGCTGATTGGCTGTTCATGCCTTACGCTCTGACTCGTCTCTGCCAACAACAGAGTGTCTGTGAGCCACACCGTCACACACTCGAGCTCGAGCTGAGACGGACCAGTTTACTCCACTGCAACTTTCCCTGCAGTTGTTTGGTCTCAGTTCAAACTGGACTTAAAAGAGAGAGAGACAACAAACGACAGCCGGAGCAAACGGCCGCAGAAGTGTTGCTCCTCAAAGAGTCTCATGCTACAGCTAACGTTAGCTTGTTAGCAGAAGTTACCAACTGCAACTTTAAGTGACACTCCCACCGCAGGACAACCCTGCAGTGTTTCACTGGATCACTTGATTTGGTGTGAATACAGAATAAGAGCTACATTTTAAGCAGTGTTAGAAATTTAGCCACGTGTGTGTGTGTGTATATATGATTGCAACAGCTGTGGGTAGACATAAAAGACATCTGGCAGGTCCTTGATTTCAGTTTCACCACTAGATGGGGCCAAAAACTACACTCTGCTTCAAGATTTTTCATCTAAGTGTAATTTGCAAAAAATGTAATGTCTGGTGCTTATAGGTCCTTATGGGAAACTTGTTAGACTTTGCTACTGAGTCCTTCATGCAGGGCTTGTTTGACTCAATCCTACTGATCTGGCATTTTGCTCATTGTTCACCCTTTAAATGGAATGTTTATATTCTAAACATATAACAGTGTCGGGAGGTGTTGAAATAACCACAGCATGTGTCAGCTTAGTTTCAAAATGTAAGTCTTCTGCTAATGCAAAAAAGCACAGTCTCATGTTTCGGCAGGAATGTTTTTGTAGTTTGTCAGCCCTCATCAGCATGCTAAGATCTTGATTTCCATCACTCCCTTGTGATATTAACCGCAGCTCCACCTCTGGACACCTCCTTTCAGTTTTTAATCATCTCTCGTTTCTCTGGCTTTGCTCAGGCGTCCATCAGCAGCGTGTGAACCCCGAGTCTCTGCTGCTGGAGGCTGTGAAAGTGAAAGTCAGCGACCTGGAAGACGACATCCTGGAGCTGCCGGAGGACGACCCTGCTGCTGCCAACAACCAGTCAGTCACCAAACAGGACAGCCACAGAAAAGCCATGTTCACTTTGTTAGACACTGAGAATTCATTGTCTGTCTGTGCCCTGCAGGGTTGAGGCAGAGGAGGCTAGCCAGAAGGAGAAGCTGGTGCTGTGGGAGGACTGTGAGCTGGTGACGGTGGTGGACGTGGTGCCAGGCCGCCTGGAGCTCACCACCCAACACATCTACTTCTACGACAGCAGCCAGGAGAAAGAAGAAGGTGAGGATGCAGCTAGAGGTGCATGATGAGACTAAATATAAAGAAACCAAGCTTTTGCTTCCACTAACTGTCTTGTGTCCTGAAGGAGTAGGTCATGACTTCAAATGGCCGCTGTCTCAGATCCGAGAAGTTCACCTGCGACGTTACAACCTGCGGCGCTCGGCTCTGGAGATCTTCCTCATCGATCAGACTAATTACTTCCTCAACTTCAAGAAAGAGGTGATGAGCCACACATTTAGCTTACATTTAATCTCCTCTTTTATTAGTTTATATGTAATAACATTGATTTTTTGTTTATTTATTTTTTCTTATTAACAGGTGAGGAACAAGGTGTATAGCCGCATGTTGATGCTGCGATCCCTCAGCCTTTATGGGACTCGCTCCCCACAGGAGCTCCTCAAAGCCTCTGGACTCACACAGGTCAGTGCTCTCTGTTTGAGACGAAAAATATGATTCTTCTGAAAGAAAGTTTTGTGCTTCTACACTGGAGCAGTTTGTACATATTTCAAACTTGGAGGATGCGCATGGTTTTAAAAAATGTTCTCAGGCCAAATGAAGAACTTGGGAAAATAATTAAAGGAGCTAGATACAAAGAGAGTGACGTTACGCCCTCTTTGTGTTGTAATCAAGCTTCTCAGTTTCTTTGTTTTGGTAGCCGGCACGGCTGCACGTTCAGGTTAGTTAATGTGAAGCCCCTCCCTTCAGAACCATAGGCTCCACCCCCTTTATAAAACACCACAGCGAGTGAGGAGCAGCCAAGCATATTTTTATATGTAACCCAGGTCTGACTTATGTTACAGACAAACAGGAAGGCTAACATCACACGCTGTTCAATATATAGTAATTCTGACCCACCATGCATTGTGGAAGGAGACAACTAGACGTTTTTCGCTTGAAATAAAACCACATTATCATCGAGCAGATGCAGTTATAGCCCAGAGCTGAGCACGAACAGCAGCAGGTCCAGCTCAAACATCATCAGCCCACAGAAAAGATGAGTGGGAAGACTACCTTTAGTTTTCCACAAGCTGTAAGATAATCACATAGATGTTGTATTGTGTTGTGACAGCAGCTATTTACGTCAGTTTTCAGGGTTTTTTTCATGTTTTTTTAACATGTTGTGTTGTACCGAGGCTGTGTGAGACTCAGCTTGGTAAGCACTCAGTGGCTTTGCTTAGCTGAGTCTCAGGTCGACACCGCACGCAGCGGTAGAGAGACTCCTACTAGAGGCTCCTATTCTTCCCTACGTGTAATAATCACTAAAAACAGTACTTGCTGGGTCGCGAAGGTTTTTCTCCGCTGCATTGGATTATACCTTTTATTTAACATTGCATAGTTTTCAATAACGAGGGGCTTTTGGCCCGTCAGAGCCTGAAATACCTCTCAAGGCAAACATGGCGCTGCCATTGAGCAGAGTTGCTGAGAACAGGGGGGAGGGCGGCTGGAGGATGACCGACACGCAGGTTTGTTTTTGTGTACAAGTTGACACTGAACTGCAATGACCAGCTATGAATTGATTTTGTACAGAGCTCCTTTAATGAATTTGTCTCTGCATGCTAATTTTTATTTCATGTCTGGTCATTTTGTACAGAAATGGGTGAACCGAGAGATCTCCAACTTTGACTACTTGATGCAACTGAACACGATTGCTGGCAGAACGTACAACGACCTGGCTCAGTATCCAGTGGTACGTTGCTCACTGAGCACATCACTGTATAACTGTGGTGAATATCGACATTTTGGGCTAAATTGCTGCATGTGTGTCTCCAGTTTCCCTGGATTCTGTCTGACTACACTTCAGAGGAGCTCGATCTGTCTGATCCTCGGGTGTTCAGGGATCTGTAAAAGCCGGTGGCCGTTCTTAATGAACGCAACGCCAAGGCTGTTAGAGAGAAGTACGTTACATTTGTCCACTGTAGATAATGAAACAGATACATAGAAAATTGTCAGCAGCTTGTTGGATGTAAATTCTTTAAATGTGGTCATCAGGTATGAAAGTTTCGAGGACCCAACAGGCACAATCGACAGGTTCCACTACGGCACACACTACTCAAACGCTGCTGGGGTGATGCACTACCTGATCAGGGTGGAGCCCTTCACCTCCCTGCACATCCAGCTGCAGAGTGGACGGTAAGAACAGCACACAGCCGGACATCCTCAGCTACTTCCCCTCCATTTATCCTCAGCATTCATTAGCTTTGCCGTTTAGATGTGTGTGCAGCTCCCTCTAGTGTTAACTGTTGCTCGTCTGTCCGTCCTGCCTCGGCTCAGGTTTGACTGTGCTGACCGCCAGTTCCACTCCATCCCGGCGACATGGCAGACCCTCATGGACAACCCCAACGATGTCAAGGAGCTCATCCCGGAGTTCTTCTACTTCCCAGAATTCCTTGAAAACCAAAATGGTGAGGTTTGAGTGTTTGGTGTCCTTTTGAAATGCTTTAAATATTATACAAAACAGATGTGATCATTTATAGAAGTACAGTGTTGCAGATTTCATTGTTTTTAAGCAACATAATGCCTCAGCTTGCTTCTTGTTCTGTGGATTTAACTTTTTTCTAAAGGACAAGTCCAGTGTTTTTTGTTTGTTTGTTTGTTTTTTAAGGTGGTCATAAATATATTTTATATTCATTCTCTGATCCATTTCTTCTTTTCTCTCCCACCTTGCTCCTCTCTTCCTGTTCCTCTGTGCTTTGTTCCTGCTGTAATCCAGGCTTTGATCTGGGTCGCCTGCAGATCTCCAAGGAAAGAGTGAATGATGTTATTCTGCCCAAATGGGCCAAATCCCCCGAAGACTTCATCTACAAGCACCGCAAAGCCCTGGTGAGATGCAGTTTTAGTTCTACTGCTCTGCTGTAATGCTAACTGTAATCCTAACATCAAATACATGATGTCAGAAAGTGTGTTGATGTGGATTTTTGCAATGGATAATTTATCACCACAGCGTGTGTGTCTTTGTTCCAGGAGTCGGAGTACGTATCAGCTCACCTTCACGAGTGGATAGATCTGATCTTCGGTTACAAGCAGAGGGGCCCTGCAGCGGTGGAGGCCCTCAATGTCTTCTACTACTGCACATATGAGGGTAAACATCAGGACAGCTGCAGGACTGTGTGCAGAAAATGCTTTGGCAACCGCTTATTGACTAAAGAAATGTAAATGTAGATCTAAAAGCATTTAGTTAGACTCCAAACTGAGAGGAAATGGAAATAAGTGAGGACCGTATCATCAGACACACACTGATTTTGTGTTATTTTGTTCAACTGTGTTGTAATAACTTTATAAAACACTTAGATGTTACAGTTTAGGGGACGACTGAGGTATTGGTTTGGTGTTGCAGGAGCGGTGGACCTGGACGCCATCACTGATGAAAAGGAGCGTAAAGCGCTTGAAGGCATGATCAGCAACTTTGGACAGACACCCTGCCAGCTGCTGAAGGTATAAACACACCAGATGCATGAACTCATGTAACTTAAAAACATAAACAAAAAGGACTGAAACCACTTGGAAATGACTTTGTGTGCCTGTGACTGCACAGGAGCCCCATCCAGTGCGTCTGTCGCAGGAGGAAGTGGAGAAGAGGAAGACTCAGCTGGATTCGTGTCCTCTGAACATGTTCGAACACCTCAGCGACCTCAAATCCTTCTTCGTTGAGGTTTGACCTCTCTACCTCTACCCACAACGTCAGGAAAATTTTCTTTGACATGACTTGCATTTGAATGTTCTCCTCTGTTGTGTTGCAGGGAATCAGTGACAGTGTGCCGCTGATTAAAGCTGTGGTGCCAAAGAATCAGTCCCATTCCTTCATCACCCAGGGGAGCCCCGACACCATGGTGAGCCTGGAGGCTTCACAATAATAATCACAGTTAGAGGAATAAGAAATGTGACAGATGGTGATGTTTGTTTGGTGCTTGCTCTGTAGGTGACGGTCAGTCAGAACTGCCTGGTTGGGACTCATGGGTGGCTGCCTTACAACAAGAA
>JAPZDX010000017.1:13654348-13664945 GCA_029783625.1 Naso annulatus | reverse complement strand
AAGAACAGTGAGAACAGTCTGTAAGTTCAGAAAAATCACATCTTCAGCCGCCACTCGTCTGTCTGAACTGATGCTTCGTGCTGTTCCCGCCGGGGCGACAGCGAGAAGCAGGAAGCACTGCTGAGGTGAAGTGAGCGGTCAGAACTCCTAACTTCATTACACACCTGCTGTGTGTGAAGACCTTTAAGAAAACATCTTTGTTTGGTACAGATCCCTGCAAAAATCACACTGTATTCATTTTAACCACATGGTGCATACTGATGACTCGTATGGGAACCTCCTTTCATTTTACTCCCTGATCTTCCAGCACCTCATACACTTTGAGCTGGCTGGAGCGGTAGTCCTCCTTCATTAATATGTTTTCAATGAACATGAGAAAAATGACTTAAAAATGATCATTCCCTCTAATATTACAAATCATATCACAACTGCAGTATCAGTCCAAATAACTGTGATGACATATTTTATAGTTAAACACTAACTAAACTACTACATTAAACACATTCCAATGTGTGTGTCTGTGTCTTTATGTGTACAGATTTATGACATTACTGGACTGGTTTACGTGTGTGTGTGTGTGTGTGTCTGACAGTTACCTAAACATAGCGACATAGTTGCAGGTGGGCCAGCCCATGACGAAGCTCCTCTCTGGGTTTGTGCTTCCCTCACACACCTCGTCCATGCAGCCTGCCAACCACATCTCACACACACGCACATGGGCCTTCTGCTTGAAGTGGTTGGCTGACCTTAGAGAAACACACACACACACAAACACACTAATTTTAAGCTTAGGCCCAAGCATTAGCCTGATTCAGCAGTGAAGGGCGTGAGGAGCAGCCAAAACGGTCCTACACTCTTGTGCTTACTTGGCTTTGGCGATCACCAGGATGTCAGAGAACAGGAAGAGGTGTCGGTCCTGAGTCTGCATCCCGGTCTTTAGCTGGGCGTGTCCGTGGAGGAGAAACGACCTATCAGAGCTGGCGAGGAAGGACTGGACCAACTGGCAGGTCTCTGGGCAGACAGGAACTAGGAAGCTCTCTCTGGAAAAACAAACACATCCAGGAGGAAAAAAAAAAATCACTGATGTGTTTTTAGAAGGGATTTGGACCAGAAATCACAAAGAAATAGCAGATATTCTTTTTCCTTATTTAATGTTTAAAGTGCTAAAAATGTAACCATTAAGGTTTCAGTATGGCATTTTTCATTTATTTGTAACATTTTAAAATCTGATGCTAACGTCAAGGCCAATTTGAACCAACTGAACAAATAAATAATGGAGAAAAAATGATTTTTTTTCAATCAAACACATTTACTGAACCTGAGAAAAAAAAGACACTTTAAAAACAAGTTTTTAGAGATATGACTTCATATTTTCTTGAGCGTCTCCACACACAGATGAGAGTTATGTCATAAAACAGGGACGTGCACCCTGTCAGGCGCTTTTTAACAAGGTTATTTCTGCTTCACTTTCCAGCTCCATATGTTCAAAGGCAGAGCTTTTAATAGACGCCTGATCCTCTGATAAGTCCAGTTACAGGAGGATTATCTATCCGAGTTGCTTCAACACTTCACTCGGGGTTGTGCCAGGGGCATGTGAGGGTGTGTGTGTGTGTGTGTGTGCGTGCGTGCACATGTGAGACGGTGTGGGCTCAACTGTGTGACCTTTGTGTAAGAGAACTAAACAGACCTGCTCACTCTGAGGAGAGCAACACTGAACATCAGCGAACAGCTGCAGAGGCTCGGAGGGATCGCCTGCTCGATATCCTTCAGCTGATCGTTCTGTTTCCTGCTCTGTATTATCGTCAAACTGCTAACGTGGCGTACTGATCCAAGCATCTGCAGCGGTCTGAAGTTTGTGTTTGCAAGGTGCAAATTTGAAACAGGATGTTTTGGTTGGAGTGTCACCTCTCCTGCCTCAACACTCCCTGAACAAACTGCCCCACTGACACTGTTATGAGATCCAGACTCAGTTAAGGATGAACTTTTTTATGAGAAGTAAATATTATGGATCAAAATCACTGTGTTACAATTTATTCTCAATTAATGTGTGATCACAACATTCATTTATTTTAAAAACTGAAATCTGGTCCCCTCACTTCTCCTTCAGTTCAGAAGTCGACCACAACGAGCTGCTGTCTGAGTAAATTACGGCGCTGAATACGAGCACATTGCTGCAAACCACTGCAAACCACTGCACGCAGTGAAGCTGCACCATTTTCAGTAAATGGAGCTTTAAATGTGCGTCACATTACCTGGAGAGAGTCTTGGACCTGTTGAGAGCCTTTGTGATGACCAGAGACGGAGCGGACTGCCGCCGATAACTCTGAGACTTCATCCGCTAAACGAGGAGGAGAGACAACGTGAGGTTCATCCAGAAGAAAAATATTATCCAACCACCACAACATAAATACAGATAGAACATCCATCTAGAAAGATTAATTCAATTCATACTTGTGTACATCTAAAACCATTTGCATCACATCGGAGCGACTGCAGTGCGAGCTGTTTACACTTTCCTCTCGTTACATAAGCCAATGTTCACCACATTCATCACACCAGCGGGACGGACGGTGGCCTCCACACGGACGGGAACAGCAGCACAACTTAAACAGAGGAATGCTGCAGCGCGGACATTAACCTGGCGACAACACTTCACAGTCTGTGTGACCTTCAGTGACCTTCCTGACCTCTCTCACACTTCAACCACTCTGCAAAGAAAGCTGGGAAATCTGTGCATGTAGGTGTCACAAATACATAATGTCTTTTTCAGTCCAAAATCTTAAGCATAGGATGGGACAACACTAAAGGCCTTCAGTGCTGAATTAATCCGCTGTTCCCGCTGTGCCGACCCCCACCAGCTGCAGCCTGCATCCTATTATCCTGTTTCCCCCACGAGGATCATTAAAGTTTCATTTAATCTAATTGCAGAGGGATTTATGAATGTGAAGCAGAACAAACAGCCATTACATAAGCACAGCTCTTTCACTGTATGTCAGATTAACACTGTGTGCTACAATCACCAAACTGTTTATTGTTTACTTTGATCGTTTTAGGTGCAGACAGGGTGACGAGGAACCTCACTTTGAAGTTTACTGACTGAACTTTAGTGTGAATAATCCTGAAGACAGAGACACTGACTGCAGGCGTCCACCCTGAGCTTTTATAACAAACGGCAGGTTGGAGGGATCACTGCGACCACAGAGACTACAGAGTTTCTGTTCAGTCATGATGATAAACCTGATTCTGTTCTTTAGCAAAACAGACTGTGTTTCAAACAAGATGACAACAAAACAAACTGTCGTCATGAATCTTGTTTTTCTGCTTTCATCTAGAAACAGTTGAAGAACATTAAAGAATATTAATGATGCCGTGATTCAGAAATCTTAGTCTACATTTACGCGAGCAGAAAACATCCTCTCTATGGAAATGCGCTTTTTGAATACTTGTGAAACGTTGTTTTCCATCGTCTCACTCTTCTGTCGCCTTTTGAGAACTTTTTTATTTAAAGAGGCCACGTTATGCTCATTTATTAGGTTCAGACTTTATTCTTGGTTACTACTAGAGCAGGTTTACGAGCTTTGATGCTCAAAACACTCATGTTTTCTCATACAGCCGACTGCAGCAGCCCTGTTTTTTTCCAGGATTTTTGCAGAGAGAAACTATGTTTTCAAAAAATATCCACACCGTGAGGAATATTATAATTCATCTCCAAGAGGAACATGAAGGTCTGTACCACACTGTGCAGCATCCATCAGATATTTACCGACACATTTCAGTCACGCTGACATCACATCACTATTCTGTCTGTCACCTTCATGACCTTTCAGTCCAAAAACATTCAAACCTCCATGTGAGAAGATCAAACCCCCTCCTGCTAAACCCGCCTGCACCTCCACACATTTCTGACATTTCACAGTGTAATATGACTGATTTAGCTCAGTCACACGGTGGTGAAACATTCCCTACAAACGATGCAGCCACAACATGACAGAGTTACCCTTCATTCCTAAAAATAAACTAACACGAACTAACATGGGGATGTGGGCGACGAATCGACTGACCAGCAGCTCTTATATTACTGACTGTGTTTCAACACAAAGCAGCTTAACAGGAAATGCAGACTGTCATTCTGCCAGCAGGAGCCACAGGTCTAACAGCAGCAGGATTTCACTAATTAATGTTGAGCTCAAACTGCCAGATTCACACTATTAACTAAGATTCTGAGCGAATTCATAATAAGCAAACACAGATTTCTGTTCAGTACAGATGGAGCTGCTCATCTCCTCTGCTCACTGACTCACACCGTCACATGTTCACACCACCAGCAGGGATCAGAGGCACGATGGTGGCCGACTGAAGCTGGAAGCCAACGCGGCACAATTACCAATCATTAATGGAAACAAGGACGCAGCACATGCATCTGCATCACTTTGTATCACTCGAGTCTGACAAGCAACCCAAGAACAAAATACACTCAGTTCACGGTGACATCAGACATAGAGAGGTGGCAACATTAAATGTTTAACTTCAACCTTCAGTCGATTCTCAGAACGGCTGGTGATTAATTTTCTGACTTGTGTCGGCTCATTCACATTAAAAAAAAAATAATAATAACCTACACAACTACACAACACTGAGCGCCGACCAGTGGATCTGATTTTACGACCACCAGATTTTAGGATCCTTTAGCTCGTCTTTAAAACATTAAATGATAGTACAGGAAGCGTGCAGAGCCCTCAGGTTTGCTCAGTGGTACTATGATCAAAACAAAGCCAGGTGAAGCAGATTTGAGTTTGTCATGCTCCCCGCCTGTGGAACGAGCGTCCTGAACACCTGAGACCCGCCACAACCGTCAGCTCATTCAAATCATAAGTTAAAAACAAAAGTTAATTTAATGTGTTGTTGTCTTTGCTCCTTTCTTGCTTTTGATGTAATACTTTTATTTGCAAATTCTTTTAATCACTTATTTATTTGTCACTTTCTTGTCTTTCCACTGCAGTTTCTATCAAACTTCAAATTATTTGTTGAGTTTCGTTTTTATCGTTTAAATCAATCCTAATGTTTTCCTGTCATTTTTCATGTGTGTTCTCCGCCTTCGTAAAGCACAATGAATCATCTTGTGTCTTAACACGCTACACTAATAAACTTGCCTTATGGTTATATATGTATGTATTTTTCATAACAAAAATGATTAAAGAAAGTAACACATTATTATGCAAAACTACTTGTTGAAAGCTACATATTAAATTAGCTCCATTTGACTGTGATTGACAAATAATCAGAGAACGTCTGACTTGTGACTACAGTGTAAAACGCCTCCACGGGTGACATTTAATCTGATGCTAAGACAAATAATTTAATTGGCAAATTTTATTTAAACACTCCTTACTGAAAATTCATAACAGGTATTTAAAACTCTAATGATTAAAACAGAATTTGAGTAAATATGACACTATGCTGATGACTGTACTCACAGTCAATGAAAGGTAAAACACAGATGCTGTAGTTACACAAGTCCTGAGTGTGTTAATAAGCTTCTACGGTTTAATGACGACACGTCGTCATATGAGCGAGCTGTCCTGTCGTCATTCTTTACACACCAGCTCAAGTTTTAGCTGACAAAAACATTTATAGACCCTTAAAATGTCCATAAATGTTTACAACAACACTACAGTGTGTTACTCACTGCTAATGAAGATTATTGGGGACAGGATTAAATAACATGTAGACTAACAACTGAGAAATGAGTTTAGATTTTACAATATTTTATACTTATTGAACTTTTGACTATTGATCACAATTTCTTATTACATTAATTATTAGTTATATAAGTTTAGGGCTGTGTGTCGGCAAGAATCTGGTGATAGATTACATAAAGGCTCTTGGTTAAGATGTGATATACTGTCAATTTTTGTCTAATTTTAGGAAAACGGTCACAGTGTAAAGAACACACCACAATAATCATAAACTGATGAAAAATAAGTTTACTTCTTATATGCAGTGAGAATATCACAGCGATATTTGTTTGTGCAACAATGATCAGGGTTTGTAAAAACACTAAATGAACCACTGCCATGAATTCTTTCAAGAAAATTATTAATTTAAAAAAATCTGTTGTGTTTTTGAGAATTGATACAATATAAAATTATAAATATGTGCTTTTTTTAAAAATAAAATGTATGTATAATACGTTCTGCTGCTGTAGGCTTACTTTCTGCGGGCCACTTTTTCTTTTGTTTTTACACCTGGAGCATTTTTAGCCAATCAGCTTGGACCGACATTATAAACACCATATTTATTTTTTGTTTTGTTTTTGCTTTTGTTTTTTTAACAGACAGTTCATCACACATTATGAGCTCTTGTTTCCTTTGGCGCGGCACCAAAACAATATTCTGCCGACTGTTGGACAGTTCAGGCCTTCTTCAGTGTCCGTCTCTCGGGTTCAAAACTTGAACTCTGACGCGACCGCGTTCACAACAAAACCATTCATCTGTTAATGTTACCAAAAACTTCAGTCATTTCATTCCGCAAACAAGCCGCGAAGGAAATAAAGACACTAAAAACCAAATTGATTGGATAAGGTTCAGGATCATGGAGACAAAATGTTCCTCCTTTGCGCAAAATAAGATTAAAGTTGATTAAATCAAAAGAATTTGCGGAATTCTCACGTCAACTTCTTTTCCAGCGCAATTAATGACTGAACATCGATCTGGATCAAATAAACTGGAGGCTGAAGATCTGAGTTTCATACCCGCTTGTTTTCATGCTGTCCTCCGCCTCGGCTGACGCTGTCCTGCTGCTGCTGAGGAGACATGCCGTCCATCCAGCCTCCAGACGTCCCGCGGCTCACTGTCCGACTGTCCTCAGGTGATGCAGGAGGGGAAAAAATCCCATTAACAACCTCCGTGTCCACAGAACAGAAACCATCTCAACACAAACTTCTTAAAAGTCTTAAAAACTTTTGTCTGCCACCAGAAAATTTGACCTGAGCAGGAAAAAAATCTTCAAGTTCAAAAAGAAGGAAGCTGAGAAGAAAGCAGCTCCGCTGATCCTCAGGTCCGTCCGTCCTCCTCATCAATGAAAGGCTGCGCTGTGAGCACAAACACCTCCGGTCTGGATTACACGCTGCTGTCCCGCATCCAAATGCGTCTTTACGCACGGAACGAGGCGGCGCCGACGCGCGGCAAAAAATAGATCTGCCTATTTTTACCCACACTGCTCCATTGATTCAGCACACAATCACACTTTCCTCCGACAAACAACGAAATGATAAGATTATTGGGTAACAACACGTGTTTACTTTGGTTCAGTGTGTTTGGAAATTTGCAGGAATCCCGCGGAGTTGACGGTGAGTTTTACTCCAGACACCAAACTGCGTTAGAAACTTGTTGTTCCGCGCAGAAACAAACCAGTGTTCGTCCGTTTTCCATTACCAGAAACAAGATAATGCAGTTACAAGATCAGACTCTCACATTTCTCAGAAGGCTGCGAAACAAATCTCCTATTATCTAACGCGTAAATATTAACTTCAACTGGTGAGAATTTGTCATGATTTCATATTTCCTTCATTCCATTCTAGTTTTGAAAATGATACAAACGGCTAAAAAACAAATGAAAAACACTTCAACAGATTTTAGTGTTTATATGTTTAAACAGACAACTGACTTATGGAGTCTAAAAAATTCAACAGCTTAACTGTCATTTCAGAGCCTTGACTCAAGAACAAACTGCTGTAAACAGAGTTTTGTACGGCACCGTTAACCCAAAGACTGTACAAGGCAGTTGTGCAAGTTTATTCACTCAAATACTGCATTGAAGTACAAATCTGAAGTATTTTTCACAGAACTTGAGCTTTTTCTTTCAGCTTGTTCATAGGAAATGTTGGGATTTTCACTTCACTGTCTAGGAGATACTGATACTTGTTTTACAAACTAACTGTTTTTGCACACAAAGCTTACAGATTTTAGAAAATGTCTTATAAATTTAAGTACAGCAAAAACTTCAAAATGTATCATTTTGCTAATCGAAGTAATTTTTCATTAAAAAAAACTTTTCAGGGTTCAAGATTTAAATGAGTGAAAGATTGTTTTTTGACTATTCTTGTGAGGATTTTGAATTTTGGACGGACGGTTGTACAAAACAAGCAAAGTGAAACTGTCACTTAAGGTTCTGAGTGCCGACATGGTGTTTTCTGAGTGACACACACCAAGCAATCCATACATGGAGAAAGAAATCAGTCCTACACCAAATGCTCTAAAGTTGGTCCAGCCTTCACAACTTTATACTAGTTCACAAATTAAATGGAGGATTTACTTGTGATGGAGTCTCGTTACCATGTGGTGCTTGTACTTTACTTTCAAAAAGATTCTGATTACTTCTTCCATCCCTGCAGGTTCTTTGTCCCGGATACCTCAAGCACTCTTTAGTGTAAAAAAAAACAACAATGAAATAAAACACATCAGCTCATTAGGATCTCACTGGATATTCAGGACATGCTGTTAATTGGATCTGATATGAGGTCTAACAGGAGTTTGACTTCTTTAATCTCACTGACCCGTCGTTTGTAATTTCACTGATACCATAATGTACATTTATTTATCTTTGAGTGACATTTCGGCAAAGACAATTAATATATACAGTACGTGTACACATGTACGGAAGCCCTGAGTGGCCATGGTGCCCCCCCATCTCGAGATCACAAAATAATCATCTCATTATCACAGGATAGCAAAACTCGTTTTCCTGTGATAATGGGACAACAAAATAAAATAAAAACAAAATAAAGGTTGTTTCTTCTTTACTAATAATGCTGATCAGAGATCAGGAGGCCACCAGCATGTAAAGGCTCTTTACACCCGTACGCAGCTGAAAACGAAGAACCGAGTGTCTACAGATCAACACATCAGACTTCAATCAAGGTCTGACACAGGAGGAGGTCACGTTCAGATCAGCCCTCGTCGTTCACGGAGAAGACGAGCTCGTCTCTGTTCAGTTATGAATCATCCCAACGGCGGCGGCGATCTCAAAGGGTCAAATCTGCGTGATCATGAACTGACGCTCATAAATATCCCGTGATCTTGAGATGAAGGCTCATTATCGGGTGATAACCAGATAAATTATCCTGTTATCACGAGAAAGTGAGCCTTATTATCCCGTGATAACGAGATTATTTAGCAACTGAGACAAAGTGGAAAGAAAAAAAGACAGCGAACATGGCCGCTCTCAGCCTCCGTACACGTTTGTACATAGAACACAAATATGAAATGTGCTTTTTAAAGTGTTCCTGTATGGTTTCATTTTGCCTGAAGGACTTCAAGAGAGTAAAGGATTACTGCTGCAGTATTTTCCATTTTGCCTTAAAACAAAGAAAAAACAATATCAGATTTTGCGGTTATGATTAATCAGGCATACAGCGCTGAGGTCTGAGGGGCTCGAACAAAGAGAGATGAACAAACTCAAAGAAACCCAACAGATAAATTGTGGGTCGACAGCAGGAGTCTGATGCCGACTGTCTGTACAGTAGCTCCAGGCTCTCCATCAGTCTGACGGCACATTATTAGATTCCAGTGTCTCTGGGAAACAGTCGTGAATAGTACCGACAGCAATCTAGGCCATAAGGTTGTAATGTAGGGCACATTGATCCTTAAATGAAATCATTCTCCTTCAGTTCTCTCTACAAAGAGACATCAGCTCTGATTTATACAGAAGATATTAATGTTCCAAGGATGAAAAAAAACTTGAGTAATTACATTCATTTGGGTCTGTATGCACAGTGGATTAAAGTAAACACGTGACTTTACGGAGGGAGGAAATCTTGATTTTTAAAGGGACAATTGCCCCAAAGTTGATTTTCCTTCTAGAAACAGAAGTGGGCCATAAACTGGGCTAGAGAAGAACCAGGCCAGAAAGTGAAGAACAGAGACACCGAGTATTCATTCCCCAAATTGGCCGCAATCAGCCCCGTTAAAATTGGATCACTTCAATGATTACCTTCCCTCGTGTTGATAATGAACAGCCTTGGGCATGGCGAAGAAAAGCAGCAGCCCCTCCTCATCGGCTCCCAACCTTCCTGCTACAAACACACTTTTTGCACCCTAAAAACATCAATCAGTTTACTCAAACTGTTTCACAGAGGACACCGAACGTCTGAGAGAAATATGATCCATCACGTCTCACTGTCTCTCGTCTGTTGAAGTCAGTCAATATGCCGAGAGCCCAGTGAGTTTGAGAAGAGGAAATCAATAAAATGAAACACATTCAGTACATTAATGATCTTAAAAGGAGATCCATAAAGAGACAAATCATTAACATGTGTGTCCTATTGTTCTGTTCAAGTTCAAATGGACCAAAAAGTCGCATTAACCTGAAAACAATACAACAATTATTTTTGTACATCAATTACAGGCACGACCCAATTCCCAAATTAAATGTTTAAGGATTTAATTTGGATGAGTGTAAAAGTCATTTATCTCATTTATAGTTTGAGTTTTAATGGGACAGGCAAAAGTTTTGACTTCATAAACACCACTGCTTCAATTATCTGAACTCAAATTAGATTTTTGCACACTTCACCTTTTTAACTACACTTGCAAATAGC
>JAPZDX010000017.1:13597059-13609214 GCA_029783625.1 Naso annulatus | reverse complement strand
AACAACTCTAAACGGTCCTGTGTGCTTGTTGTGACTTGTTTATTTACCACGTTATGTTATTTTTAGACTCAGATTAGAACTTTAAGTCATTTTAGAATAAAATATGTACTGCAAGTAAACTGCAGGGTGCATGCATGCCAGTAAACAGCAGAAGAAGAAGAAATACATAAAGCACTAATGTGAGTCTAAAAATAGCGTAATGTGGTAAACAAACATGGCAGATTAGCATAGTTGCTAAACTATTATTAATGTCAAAGTTTTTTTTTTCCAAACTATGATTTTAGCGGTTTTGTTATGAACATTAAATGTCACCTAGAAAAAAAAAGGGGGTTATCCTTAAAAATCCTAAAATATTTTAAATATATTTTAGAGGGATCCACTGGAGTATAAATATGTCAGAAATTGAATAAAATATCTATACATTTGTGTATTAAGCGTGAAATCCCTTCAAAATAAAAATCTTTGTGTTTTTTATTACCTTAAAAAAGCACATTTTACATCTACAGATTATGGAGGATAACTCGAGGGATATTCATTTAGTTGCAGTTTCTAAATTTACCACTAGATGTCACTAAATCATTCACACTGGACCGCAAAGATTTTCATCATATCACACACTGACATTATTTGTTACCTTTATATAAAGTATTTTTGCTTTATCAGTGGTGGAATTTTCCTTCCTTCAATTAAAATGGTGAGCAGATACACAAAGGATTATGGGAAATGACTTATGCACTTACAGGAGGATGTTGTTGTCATTAATGTATCTGTTCATATGTCACATGATGTAATCAGAAAGTGTGGAAAAGCCTGATCAACACAGTAACATTTTTAAATATCCTACATAATTTCTGCAAAATGAATAAAAAATATCACGTGCAAATGTCAAAAGCCAAATTCAAGCAGCGGCTGAACCGAATTAAAGCACCACCCAGCAGTTTCACAGAAAAGACTAAAGCAGATTAATTGAAAACAGATATCATGGAGCAGGTGCAGCAGAATGTATTTCACTAATCCTGTTCCGGGTTAATCTACGAGTCAGGTTCAGCAGACACAGATGTGTCATTACACGGTGCAAAAAAAGAGCTTTAATTGGATTTTACTGGATTTCAGACATTTTAATACTTTGTAAGGCCGTGTAGGGATTTTTCAGACTTGTGTAAAACCCACAGACGAGCCAGAGGAGATATCTCCTCATTCAGAGGCAGCTCGTACTGACAGCACTACAGTAAGAGGAGTTCAGACATGTCACAGTGCACAGCACCAGACGAGGGCCTTTGTTCTCCATTTGCAATAATTAGGTGTTCATTAATTTTAATTGTCCTCTTTTCTTAAGCAAGTGTTCATTATTTCCTTTCACATACCAGCGAAGTCAGAGGACCCTCAGTGTTGTTCAGCTCTCGGTATCCTCCACTGATGAAGCCACGAACATCCTCATAGTCTGTCACACACACACACACACACACACGCACACAGAAGATATATATGCAAATGCAGAATATATGTTTCCTGCAGATGACACCTTAATGATGCAAAATGAATCATCAGCTCATTAAGCACAGATTGTTTTAGATGTAGCGGATCTTTTATGCACAATGTTATCACTTAGACATAATGTTCATTCAGGTGCAAATGAAGCCGCCTTGCTTCTGATGAGCACATCACACTTCTCTCACCTGCTCCGAAGGTGGGGTTACACTCACTGGCATCGATGAGGCCCAGCACAGCCAGGGAGCCCCAGCCCAGGTAACACACACGCCTGCCACACCGCAAACTTGAACACACAGGGTTAAAAACATGCAAAAATATCATCTCACACACTTTAGATGTCTGCAAATTCTTTATGTTTAGTGAGAGGAAGAAGGGGTCTTGTTGCACCTGTGTGGTCTTTCAGCATTGTAAATCAGAGTTTCCACTGTTAAAAGGCAACGCTGATGGTTTTTCACCTTCTCTCTATCTATCTGAATTAAGGATGTAATGTGAAACTAGGGCTGTCAGTGTTAACACATTAATCACACTCAAGTAAAAGGCTGCGATTAACACATTATTTTTTAATCACATTAATCGTGTGCTGTTATTTTGCCCCTTTGACGCACTCTTAGTCAAGCCGCTGTAGAAGAAGAAAGACAACAAAGTGCTTCTGAATGGCTCATTTTTGCTGTTTGATATTTGTCTCTCTCTCAAGTTCCAGTCAAGAAGATAGATCCCATTCTTTGGACTGTGCGTGCAGTAACAAGGAAGAGACGGGCAGAGCTCACCCACTGCTAATTAGCTTAGCTCAAACACTGGTAGTCAATGCTAAGTGTTAGCCTGCCTCCACCTAAAGTCATCAGATTGTTTATTTACCACATTGTGTTATTCTTAGACTCAGATTTGCACTGAATTTTAGGGTTAGTAAACGGCAAGAAGAGGAATGAATATGTTAAGTGGTACATTTTAGACTCTAAAGTGATTTTATGATATTTTACGCGCATTAATTATCATACAATGGTAAGACTACATGAGGCTGATGTACAGTGACATTACACAGGGACTGTATCTCCACTCTTTGGCCACCTCATGAATATGAATGGGGATGAACTGCATTCTTTGTGGTATTGACTGACCAGTCATTTCAAAAGGTCAAAATAATCCATGTGGACCAGGAGTCACACTGAAAGAATTTGACTAAATAGAAACAATTAAACATATAGGATCATTTGTGTGACAGAGAGAAAAGACAGACAGGGCTGGAATCTAATTAAATTGGCATGTATAATGAATATAAAGTAG
The DNA here is from genome assembly GCA_029783625.1 of Naso annulatus. Classification (NCBI taxonomy): domain Eukaryota; kingdom Metazoa; phylum Chordata; class Actinopteri; order Acanthuriformes; family Acanthuridae; genus Naso; species Naso annulatus. Next base: position 13,606,442 of record JAPZDX010000017.1, on the reverse strand, counting down.
CAATTATTCTGTCAAGATTAGTTCAAAGTTGTCAATTAAATTAATATTGAAATAATTCAAGAAACATTAAATAATCTTTGACATATTTAATCCACAAAAAAAAAATCCATAATTAAACATATTAAAAAAGAGGAGAAATGCCGTCAAACCGTTCTAAACTAGAGGACATTTTGTTCCAGTCCTCTTATTCTTAAGTCTCCCACTGGATTAAGGTCATTGATTCACCCAGTGCACTTCGAGGTCAAAAATTGGCATTTTGCTCAATCAATGGCCACCTTACTACTGTCTGTCTGCCAATCAATAGGCCTACCTTCTTTAATCTCCCACAGCTTCCTCTCAGCATGTTACCCAGCATCCATCCTCGACGTGGCACTGCATCCTCACCAGCAGCAAAAAAAACCCTCACAATGGAGCCCAAATTGGTGAGAATCTCCTGAGGAAGAAGTTTAAAATCAATACTTTGAGAGAGAGAAGCAGTAATGGAGGAGGCGATGGTGCCTATTATGATCCTCTTCCAGTGAGTCAGTCATAAGCTCATCGTTGTTGTGGACATAATGATGGTTGAGTAAGAAATGACTGTAGAGGCATCTACTTTTAAATTTTCTTATTTTAAAGTCTGATGGACAGAAATATCCTGTAGAGGGAGCAAAACACAGCTCAACTTTAAGACATGTTTTGCTTGAAAATATTTCATTTTCAAAGTGTCAACTTATTCTTCAAGAGGCCTTCACCCCCTCAAATCTGTATAAACTACATTACTGAGTGAATAAAGACATTTGCCAGGCTACTGAACAGCAGATCATCCCTACAGTTGAACACTTAGCTTTTAGTAAAGTAGCTTTTTTTACACATCCAGCAATACAACACAACATGACTGTTAATGTGGGAACATCCTGACCACCTTATGGGTGTAAGTCCAATATTTAATGTGTTTTAGCTTTGTTTTGAGAAAAAATACTTGACACAATGAGGTTTAGATACTAAAACTCAGTGTGTGGCTGCGGAGCTGCAGAGTTAGTGATAATTCTCTGTGTTTATCATCCGTAACTGACAAATTTTAACTGGTTTATAGTTAATAAAACATTGATTAGGAGCAGTTTATTAAGGTTTTTTGCTGCCTGCCATGACTGATTGAATCCCAGTTAATTAAAGCTTTTGTGGTTGTTTAACAGGAAGTGATGTGTTTGCTATAAACGGTTGGAATAAGCCTCAAACTCAGACTTGATAAATTTGGTTTGTTTTAGAAACAACCGCTTTACTAACAGCAGTTTGGTAAAAACAGATGATCTTGTGAATTAGCACACAGTAAGAGACAGTGATGTACAGCACCAACCCCACCATGCACCCACGGTGCAGCAGCAGCAAAGCCAGATGAAGGAGGTAAATAGGTTTTGACAGCACATTACAAAGGCTCTCGGCTGGGCTGGACAGCAGCATCGTGTGTTTTAAAGGATGATGGAGGACACACAACACACACACAGACAGACTGATGGATTCTATATTTAGGGTCTCTTTATATCACAGAGTGTGTAAGCAGGCTGGCTTACAGGTTCACCAAGATATTTAGATTTTGAACATGCAGCAATAGCATTAGACACAATTTTATTTCAATGTGCTATGTGTAGTATGGTTTTAAGGAATCAAAAACATTTCTGTCTTTCCAAGAATAATTAAGGAATTAAGTTTGATTCCTGCCAGAGCTTGAAGAGGAGACTGATGCCACTCTCATGCCTGTATGCTAAATATAAAGATACAGTTAGCCGGTGATTAGCTTAGCTTAACACAGAGACTAGTGGCAGGGTAAACAACTAGCCTGGCTCTTTAAAGAAGTTAAAAAATCAAAGCACCTTTGAAAGCTCACTAGTTAAAACTTTACATCTTGTTTTTTAGTTTTAAAAGGAGACGCCAACTTTTTTTTTCAAGCCCCAGACAAGAAGATCGATCCCATTCTTTGGACTGTGCGTGCAGTAACAAGGAAGAGACGGCCAGAGCTCACCCACTGCTAATTAGCTTACCTCAAACACTGGTAGTCAATGGGAAGTGCTAGCCTGCCTCCACCTAAAGTCATCAGATAAACTTTCCAACAACTCTAAATGGTCCTGTGTGCTTTTTGTCACTTGTTTATTTACCATGTTATTTTAAGATTTTCCTTCTTCTGCTCTTTACTAGCACGTATGCACCCTGCCATTTACTTCTGGTACATATTCGATTCCAAAAATTACATAAATCCCCCATTCTGTTGGTTGCTATTGGACCTTCTTCTGCTGACCTACCAAGCTACAAACAAGTTAGCACGCAGCTAGTGGATTCCATGTTGAACAGTGAAAACATGGACAGTTTTACAGCGCTGTACGCTTTGTATCTACACTTTACTTTTGATACAAATGAGATGCAAGTCACCCTTCGTGTTCGTGGTATTCTTGTGTTCCTCCTGGATTTCGTCTACAAATGTATGCTGTTCCATTTTGAGTCAAAGACCCTGCAAGGCCCATCGACCATGTGTGGAGCGCTTAGGCCAGTCCAGGTCCAACTGAGGCGTAAACATGCAAGAGTGAATCGATTCCTACCCACTTCACCTGGGTGTTAGACTGACTTTGAAAAAATTCAACTCAGTATGATTTCAGTTGGACTAACATCACGTACATGGAGTGAATATATCTGAAAATGTATAAATAATACTTGAATATACACATTTCTTTTTTCTCTAAGGCCTAAGATGAAAATATATTTTTTAAACCTCCATGCCTGCAAGAGATATTATCGTCACAGTGTTCCAGTGTTGCATCTCTTTATTTGCTAATGAAACTCAGCTCAGCTCACACCGTCACTGTTGAAACTTGCTCCCAAATGAAAATACAACAAATTTGTAGACACTTGTCCTCCTCCCATTCTTTCCGGAGACAATCACTTGATCAAGGTCATACCAGCCCCCCCCCCAGCTCGGATCAAATTAAGCCAGCCGTCTGGATGTGCAGGCATGTGTGGAATCTATTATCCTCTTCTCAGAGGAGCCTTGAATGATTGTTGGTGTAAATGTTGTGATGCACTGCTCCTCCATCTTCTATAGACTCGCTCTGAACCAATCAAGATTCAAGATTCAGCTACTTTTTCCCGGGCGCTCTGCTCTGCAAAGGTTAAAAAAAGCCTCTACCCTTTACCTCTGCACACACAATGTCGCCCTGCATTGCTTATTCATGCGCACACACAGACAGGCAAACACACACGCAGCGGCAGCAGAAGATGAGGGTCAAGGACAGGTGGGACCTTCAGAGACATTGTGCTTGTTTTTTAGAGGCCATCAGCTTACAACAGAGGCTGGGATGCAGGACGAGAGAGAGAGAGCAGCAAATGAAAGAAAGCTATCAGAAGAAGCAGCTGGATCGGTTGTGACAAGGCACTGATGGGATAGAGAGGCTCCACCAATACAGAAAGCCCTGCCATCAGCAGTTCTGTGCCTTCAGGTAATGGGCAAATAACATGAATTCACTTCCTCGCTGATGCACTCACTGCGACACTCTGATTCCAGGGAGAGAGCTTTCCTTTGTCCCTGTGTGAGGCAGCAAACGTTGGTGGGAGACGCAGCCGCATCTGGTCGCTCCGGCAGATAAACTTCCCCCTTTGTTTTCCTCACGTTCGCTGCCGCCTGCATGTTTTGCTGAGCACCAAAAACGAGGAGAAAAACTTGTAATTTCAGGCTGCTGCTTCTCTTCTTTTGCTGCACACAAACCAACCTTGATAATAAAAAAAAAAGCTCTGATTCACTTTCCCCCGACAGATTGAGGTGAAACGCCTTCTCCCATTTGCAGCTACCAGCCGAGCTTCACTCATTTACCCAGTGGCATTTTTGTGACCTTGCACGAGATAGTAATGACCTCGTCGTCCCGCTGAGCTCTTCCTTTTTATTTTTTTTTCTTATTCTTCTTCCAGTGGACGGCAAGTCCTCCATCACAGCACGAGCTGATTGATGCCTCTGATGACCGACCTCATGTTAGACAAGATGACAGCAAATCCATTCTCAAGTCTCATTTTCAACCTCTCTTGTACAGTGCATCACTTTTTTTTTTTTTTTTTTACAGCTAACAGACTTCCTGGTTTTCATTTAATTTTTTTTAGATTTTTTACATCTTGAATCCAAAAAGTAAATGGGATTTTTTTCTTTAAATGGGTACCATGCCACACATAAACTGCTTTGATAACCACAAACATGAGAAGGTATTAAGACCCTGTTTTGCAAATAAAAACATGACAACTGTTCTGCTCAAACGTTGCATAAATTTTAAATCCACGTGATCATGCTAGACATGTCGAGTTTAGTAACCATAGAGTTAGTTCATCCTATTTCACAGTCAAACTGAAACTATGTTATTACGTGCTGTGTTTCAGTTTGATCATTGTAAGGCAGTTTTGCAAAGATCACTTCAAATTCAGATCATTTCTTGAAGCAGAAACAATGAAAAGGCACATGCGTGGCGTGCAGAGCTTCCATCCTAATGAGATTACCTAACACGCAAAATAAACCATGTTTTGCATTTTTCATCATATCCTCATTATAAAAATGTGATGTGGTTCCATTTGAGGAGAAACACGGCCCTACCGAACAAAAAAAACTTAACAGAACATCTGAAATTCAAGCTTTTGGAGGACAAAAGGACGTGACCTTTGACATCATCTGTGATCACACCAAAGGCTCTCCTGTTTATGCCGTTGGAGGAGGAAGTCATGATGCATGAGCACCATGAATTCACATGATCTTTGATCTGATTCAGAGTCAGCAGATGCTTTGCAATGTGCATTGCTAACAATGTGTACTGTTGTTTAAATGACTGCAGACAATTCACTGATGTTTCTAGTCACAGTTTTGGTGCCCAAAATGGAGACGACTCTGCAGCTGCTCACATTTATCTGAAGCAACTCATCATTTTTTCAGTCTTTAGTCTTTGAACTAAATAAAATAGCATCATGTTCATTAATAAAGACGAACGCAGGGCAAAAACATGTGAGTCCAAAGTCATCTGGGGCACATCTGGTTTTATCCAGACATCTGCATCTGTCTGCTTTTAAGGTCACTCTGCTTCAGCTGGTTACAGAATGTCACTAATCTTCCTTATTATTTAATATTTTGTTTGTTTTGCACAACAATTATTTTATTAATTGGTATAATCATGCAAATTTAACATTGCACACAGGCACAGTTTTAACTATATATTATGTATGTTTTGTGCACTGCATAACAGGAATTAATTCATTAAGAAAACTTGATGTGGAGTCGTTAAATATACAGATTATTTTTTAAAGAAGTTTTTTGGAAATCATTTTGTTTTTAATTATTAATCAAAGAGAAAACGGAGACAATGTTCTGAGAGAGGTGCCAACTCGTTTCTCGGCCAGAATCTGTAAATGATGGTAGTTAGAAAATTGTGTTAAAATGATAGTTGGACATTTTGGGAAATAAGCTTATTCACTCTTTTCTTCTCTTTTTTGCCAAGAGTTGGATAAGAACATTGATACCACTCTCATGTCTGAATGCTAAGTAGATTAGCTTAGCTTTATAGTGAGGATGGAAACAGGAAGGAACACATATTTCTCCAGAATGTTGAAGTATTCCAGTCATTTACAGTGCTAAAGGCCTCTACACATCAGGTGCATTTTTTCTTGCAATTAATTCGCACATAAATAATATTTTCCACCTGCTGATTGGTCATAAGTATTTCCACACAGAACGCAAATATCACACTGCAAAAAAGCGACCTTTTTATTTTTCTGATCGAGGTCTATTTTTCCGAGCTTTTGCACTGTTAACAAAGGCATCAACAAATCACGATTGTTGTGCAGAACAAAAGTCCTTTTACATAGCCAGCGCCATCTTTGTTTAGAGAGGAATTTCAGGCTCCAACAGACCAAAAACCCCTTGTTATTGAGAACTACGCAATATTAAACAAAAGGAATGTTCCAACAAGACAGAAAACAACCTTGGTAACCCAGCAAATACTGTTTTTTTAATGATTACTACATGTACAAAACACAGTTTCCCAGTTTCCTTTTACATGTTTTACCAAGTGCAAATACAACTGAAAAGTTCTTTAAATTATTCTGTTCCAGAACAGTCATATTAAGAAGATGGCCACTTTGTTTATAGCAACAGGAGCTCACTGAATGAGTTTTCTCCATCAGAACACATTTATGCTGTTAGACTCACTTCATTACTGCCTCATCCTCCTCACATTACTGCACAGCAAACAGCTTCAAGCTGCACAAACATTAAGCTATAAAGCCCTGATGAGCAGTGACAGTGATCAGAGCGCAGCGTCTCATCCAAACACACAAACGACACACACCTAACCACAAGATATGAGCCGTGACAGTCATTGCTGTGAACTGTCTAATGACGTACGGCGGCTTTGCTCCATATTTAATATGTCAGCCACATGTGTGTCAGTGTGGAACTAAACTGCTGTGACTCTGCAGAAGGGGTCCCGATACAGTAGCTTTCTGTTCGGCAGTGCTGCACTGACACCCTGAGGCCTCCGTGTCACTCCTCCTGTACGAGATGATGAAGTCATCACCGAAGAGACTGCAGCTTTCTCTTGTATGGCTGTTCAGAAAGATTTACATTAACATAATGTTGTTTTAAGGCTTGAAAATCAGGAGAAATTTATGCAATTTGGACTAATTTATAAATGGCAATCTTTTAACATTTAGTGTAAAAAGATTATATTGTGTTCTGGTGGTGCAATAAAGTGGCACATGCACCAAATTCACTCTGAACTGATGAAACACATTCATTTAAAGGCAATAAGCGGCCTTATCACCATTTTACAGAGTCTGCAGAACGTTGGCTCAGTGAGATATCATTTTCAGCTTCCTGGGGGAACGTGCCACTGTTCATTTAATCTGCAGCTCCCTGCAACACTTCCCTCAAAGAGGTGGAAAACAAAGAGGCAAAGAGAGAAAGGAAAACACAACTCGTATTTCATTAAATCAGTAGGAAACCGGAAAGCAATCAATGCAGAACACGACTTTGCCATTTTCTTATCCACTGACTCAGAAATTGAAGGGCCGAGATCTTTTAATTTGAAAGTTGAATATTAATTCTTTTTGAGTGACAGCTACAGCAGTTTGTGCATATGAAAGAGTCTGTACATGTCTGTAAAAGTGCACTTGCATCAATATTGGACCTAAGCTGATATTTCATTACAATTTTGCTAACATTCAGAGAGTATAAACACACTGTCTTATTGATTAAAAGCCACAACAGTGTAAAAAGCAGCTCTGCTAGGGTAGAAAATCTATATTTTTTTGGCTGGAACTGGATAAAATTTGGAGATAATTAGACATAAGAGGTTTTCCCACCGGTGGCAAAGTGGGAGCCTCAATATAATATCATTTAAAAAGCAAGATAAAAGCAATGTGATGTTTTTTATAAAAAGTTGGAGGTGGAAAAATAACTAATGAAATGGCAAACAGAACATTTAAGGGCCATATATTTATCCTTTATGCTTTTTGTGCATCCCTTTTTAATCCAGAAAGATGGAGCAGTAATATTAACACACATATTTTTTGATATTTCAAAGACATCTCTCTCTGCTTCGCAGCCTGCACTGAGTGTCACAGGATGTGACAGCAGGCTGTGGAGACCGCTGTGCTCTGCAGTGACACTCTGTCCACTTGCATCAGCTGCATTGTTTCCTGCAGCGGCCTGTCACTACTCTGCCTTTAACCACCTGCTCAGAGGGGGAATAAAGCAGCCATGGCAACACCTGCCCACATCTGGTGCCTCTGCAGCCACGCAGTCACTCTTTTTATGGGTCACAAGATGATGGCTGGTCATTTTTTCTGTTGGCTGGGTCCAAAATGCTGGCGGGCTGCTGAACTGGAGCAGGGCTTGTAGTTAGCATTGCTACATGTTTTTGAACGACCATGGTTTGTGGTTGAAAACAGTTTGTAGCTTTTTTGCAGCTGGAAATCCCTAAAAATATGTTAGGATCCATAAAACTATGACTGTCATGTCTGTATGTTGAATAAGAAGCTCGAGCTAGGAGATTATTAGCATAGCTCAGCTTTTAAGACAGATAATAGGGCAGCAGCTAGTCTTAATGAGGGTATCTGTAAAACAGTATTCAAGAAGTTGGCCTAAATAGCAATCTTCTTCTTAAATACTGCTAGTTTAGAGGTGTTTGCGTTTCAAATTCTTGCCGGCGGTGCAACATGGAAGCATTTAGCAGCTCAAGTTAGCAGCCGATTCATGAACACACTACAGTATTTAGCAGCTCAAGAGCCAGGTGCTTTTTTTTAAAGAGTTTAAAAGAGCTTCAATGAGAGTGAAGATATGGCTTAATTAATACTAACATCTGCTGGATGTGCTGTTATGTAACTGTCTGATAACACAACTCATATAAACTTCTTAAAGAGATCAAGGTAATAACTGCAGAATACTCTTAAGTGTTACCTTGTCTAATTTTTGAGCTTTAATGTGTACATCTTCTTCAAACAACTACAGTATCAGTCAACTGAGACCATAATTATTCTCCTCCATCAGGAATGAAACCCTGCGATGTTGCCTGATAAGCCTCTTGTTTATGTGTCAGGACTGCAGTGGATGATGGTGATTAAATTTCAGCACTTATCTTTATCATCGTCACAGTTGGGGTCTACTTTTATCGAAGATTAAATTAATTCAGATGTGAACCGATCTAACTGCGATGGGATCAGTGGGCCGCGCTGTCACACACACACACAGCAAGAATCAGACACGGGGAGATAAAAAGCGTAACATGAACTGACTTAGTTTTTAATGAACTGGCTCATATTGAGTGTTGAATCGATAAGGTCAGAATGGATCTGTTGCAAACTGTTAAATCTTTCATAATCAAATGAACAATAAGGGAGGGGAACAACAAAGCAGAAGTCTGTATACATTTATGTTTTTTCTTCTACAGTCTAAATTTGTGTGCTTCGAACATCCTCAGCCCTGAAACTGAATTATTCTGAAGCTCATGTGAACCTTTTCTAGCTATAAGAAGCAGAGGTAAATTGCAGCAGATGGTTTCCATTTAAATTCACTCTGTACTTCAAGCATTGAACAAACTACCTGTGCAGGGACGTGTCTAGAATTTTGATGCAGTATCAAGTGGAAATAATATCTTCAACCTGTCTCAGAAGTTATTAACAAACATAAAATGCTGCCAGTGTTTAAAGAGGGGATGTTTAGTATTCATCTGAGCACACTGAGCTGCTTAATCAACTTGGACCAACAAAGTTGGGAAAATGAGGCGCTAGTGTTAAAGGGATACAGCAACTTTTTTTCTTTTTGTTATTTGCCTCCCTCCAGAGTTCCAGACAAGAAGATAGATCCCATTCTTTGGACTGTGTGTGCAGTAACAAGG
>JAPZDX010000017.1:13568830-13580709 GCA_029783625.1 Naso annulatus | reverse complement strand
AGGGAGGTCAAGGCAGAGGTCGGGGTGAAGATCAAGGTGGAGGTCGAGGTCAACGTCAGGGTCATGTTCATTTCTCCCATAAGAATGAATGGACTCAAGACTGCTTCCTGTCTCCTGAAGGGGCCAGGCTGTGGCGAAACCCATGTGACACTGACACAGGAAGTGAACGGTCAGTAGGAGGTCTTGCTTTCTAACAACGTCTCTGCCTGGTCTCTGCAAGATCTCTATTCGTTAGCTAACTTCACTAAACCTAAGAAACACAATCCTGAGCAGTCACATGATGCTGCTTATCAACTCGTGACGTCAACCCAGAGTTTCCAAATCTAGACATGATAACATGAGAGAATTTGTTTACAGCATGTGAGCGATCACACACATGGCCAAGTGTGCTGGCAGCAGAGCGACATATTTCACAAACAACACATATAAACAAGTTGAACACTTTATTATCTGCAGCTGCTACAAGGAGGGATGGCGACTGTTGCTGGGTTTCTGTTAAAATAAACTGCAAATTTTTACTGGATTTTTAGAAATTTGGCAAAAGAAAATGAGCATTTACGCGTTTCCATCCACTACTGTCGAGATAAACATTTGCCAGTCGGGTGTCACTTACCACAGCCGAAGAAGATGGAGCAACTCAAATCTCATCCTTTACTTGCTAAATCTGTTTCCATTGCACTTATTCACATTTACCCTTTGTCGATTTGCCAACTTTTCCATCTCCCTCAAGTGTAAAAACTTTTTTGCGATATTTTGGGATTTTTTCGATTTTGTTTTTGGTTTCCATTCAGGCGTTTTTATGCGCAGATCGAAAATGCACATAAAAACAGGCTGATGAAAAACCCAGCTTGTGTGAAGCTTAAGAGATGATATTACAGCTCCATCATCGGAGCACGAATATATCCAACTATTTATAATGACTTACTGCAATTACATGTGTGTGTTCCATTGAAATGGTGAGTAACTCTGATGTATTTGTATGAGATGTACTTGGTGTAGTTGCGTCAAAAAGTCATGAGAGCAAATAAAAAACAAATAAAAACATAATTTAAAGCATAAGTTACCATAACTTTCATATCTATATATAAAACTACTAACTTTCGTGTTCGTTGCAGAATAATTTTGGTGTAATAAAGCACAATGACAGGACTTTAACATTACTTAAAGTCAACAGGAAAAAAAAGACAGTAGGGGGCGCTCCCACGCTCTTGCTGAGGAGCTGGTTCTCTGCATTAATGAAGGTTTCTTTCCCTCCTTAGAGACGCTCTCATGATCTGCACACCGAGCTCCGGGTGACCGTCCATGCTGAAGACATCACAACTGAGGGGTCAGTGGGCGGACCTTCTCTAAGCCTTGATCTGATGCTTAGGAGCAGGTTGATGTGTCGCATGAGTTACCATGGTGATGTAACCCATTAAGACCCATCGTAACCCTGGAAACACAGTGTTAGACCTGAAGTTACCTCGCTGACCACAAATCAGCTTCTGGCACTGACCCTGATCACCTGATGGCCCATAATGCTTCACTTCAGTTGCTCTGCTCCTTTCTCCTCACATGCTGCAGCCCTTTCTTTTTACTTTTTCCGTTTAGACACACACAGCTGTATGTACACACAAACACGAGGCAATTATGATGCTGCCATATCAAGGCTGAGGTGTGTGATTCATGGCTGCAGGGAGGCTTTCATCAGCGACACTTTGTCTGACTGTCAACACTGCACACTGCACACACACACACACACACACACACACACACACACACAAACATGATGGACATGAAGTATCGCTGTGAGGGTTTCTAGTTTCATTCTGAAACACATCACATGAGTTTTTCATCACATTGATATGATATTGACCTGATGGTGGCGCAACATGAGGTCACAGGATCAACAAACATGCGTGAACCACATGTCACACACCTCCAACTCTCCAGATGTTTCAATACGAAGAGTTACGCTGTTGATGGTTCTGAAGTCTGAAACTCATCAATAAACCAACACACTATTGCATCATCAGACACTGAAGAAGAGGCTGTACGTTTTAACTCACACGGACAAAGACAGAAGCACAGCGCCCCCCTGTGGCTAAATCTTTAGTGTCTCATACTGACAGTTTGATGTTGTGATGTATTGTACGTGCCACTTCCTGCCTTCTCTAGTAGCTGCTAAATCGGGCCTGTCTGTCATCTTCACACCTTTTCATGCTTGTATCAAAGTACAAATTGAGTAAATTCCATTTTCTATTTTTCTGAGTCACTGATTCTGATGGCCTTTTGTTCACAGCTTGTTCCAGGTGATAAAAAGTCTTATCAACCCTGTTTTAACATTAAAAAAATAAAGTGTTTATTTTGGCAGCAGATATGTGTGAAGTTCAAACTGAACGGTTTGGTGTTAATGTCGCTGAACTATGCAGAGTTCATCTTGACCTGAGGGAAACTCATTTCCCCCCTCAGCTGACATCACACCTGAGTTTCATCTCCACTCACATCTCTTTACTCCCTGCTCTCTGCTCCCCACACGACATGAGGAAACTCATGTGGACACTGAGACTCATGTTCACAGAACACAAACCTGCTGTTAAGCACAAATCAGCCGCTTGTCAGCACCTTGTGTCTCATCTTTAATGCTGACCTCTCCCTTTGATGTGAGGGTAAAGATAATTGCAGCAATGTGTTTCATTCAGTAAAAACACATTTTAAAATGGAGTCCTCTTCATTCCTGCCTGTCGGCCTGGAGCTTCAGTGTTTTCTGCTGCTTTGACGCTTTGGGAGTAAAAAACATGAATGTAGTGGCCATGACTCAGCGTGAATCAGCTGGGTACATTTTCTCAAATATGGCAATATTTGTGCTACTTGTGTTTTACTTTAGCATTTTTTCTGATGCTCTACATGTCACTACAGTTCAGAGACTTATTTTATTTGCTACTGTGAGATCCAAATGTGACAGTAGCTTTAGGGTTGGTCAAGTTAAGTTAGTTAAGTTTGCAGATTCTCATGAGATGTATGTTTGTATGTATATACAGGTATGTACTGTATGCATGTGTGTATGTTATGTTTGTATGTATGTATGCATGTATGTATGTATGTATGTACATATGTATGTGTGTGTGTATGTATGTATTTTTGTTTGTATGGATGGATGCTCGAATGCATGCATGCATGTATGTATGTATGTATGCATGAATGTATGTATGTTTTTACATATGCATGGTTTGTGTGCATTTATATGTGTTTGTATGTATGTATGTATGTATGTTTATTTGTATGTACTGATGTACGTCTTTATGTATGTCTGTATGCTTGTATGTATGCATGTATGTATGACGCTTTGCCATACTTGCTGGTGCGCACCTCTTGTGGGGAGCATCACTTTGTATGTATTTAGATATGTATGCATGTTTGTATTTATGCATTTATGTATGTGCGGATGTATGTATGTTTAAATGTATGTATGTATGGATGTACAGGTATGTACTGTATGTATAAATGCATGTTTGTGTGTATGTATGTATGTATGTATGTATGCATGTATGTATGTATGTATGTATGTATTTATGTATGTATGTATGTATGTTGGTATGTATGATAGATAGATAGATAGATAGATAGATAGATAGATAGATAGATAGATAGATAGCCTTTACTGTCCCATAGGGAAATTTGTTTTCACAGTCTGTCACAACACATAACACATAAATACCACAACACATCAACACCAAAAGCACATTCACAGAAAACCTTCTAACCCCCCGACTCCTGCTTCCCAACAATACACCCCATATTACACCCGTGAGAGGAGTGGACTGGACAAGGTTAGTGTGGTAGGCTGTTGAGTGCTGCTATGGCAGAGGGGACAAACCTCTTGCTGAAGCGAGTTCGTCTCCTTTTCACCGTCCTGTGTTTGCTGCCTGATGGCAGCAGAGTGAAATGTGGGTTGAGGGGGTGATCGGAGTCATTGGCTATTGTCCACGCGAGGCATGAGACAGCTCTGTGGTTCAGTTCTGAAAGGTTTGGTGTGGGGAGGTGGATGATTTTAGATGCAGTGTGTATGATCCTGGTATGTTTGTTTTTGCTGGTGGAGGAGAGCATTTTATAAAAACGGGGAGTAGTACAGCAAGATAAGTTGAATGATGTTTTTGTAAAGCAGTAACAGAAGACAAGGGGCAACAGAGAGAGCACAGAGCTGGCGAATGACATGGAGTCTTTGCTGGGACCATTTGTGGATGTCAGCGATGTTTTGATCAAATGTTGATTTATTGTCTATGGTGAGTCCAAGGTATTTGAGGTGGCTGACCCGTTCAACTGTTTTGTTGTGGATAGAGGTGGGGGCCAGCCCAGACGGGGGTGCGTGTGAAGTGTAAATAACCAGTTCTTTTGTTTTGTCCACATTCAGCTACAGGAAGTTTTCAGTATACCATTGTGTGAAATGAGAAACAGAGTGTCGATAGGCTGCAATAGTTATTATCGCTGAGCAGACCCGGTATGGCAGTATCATCAGAGTACTTGTAGTACGAGGTGATTAGTGAGGGGCTGATGTACTCATTAGTGTAAAGAGTGTAAAGAAGGGGGCTGAGGACACAGCCCTGAGGGGCTCCGGTATCGGTGATAATGGTTTGTGATGTAACTGTGTCTATCCTTACAGCTTGTGGTCTATTTCTGAGGAAGTTATGGACCCAACAGATAAGGGGTGGGGATATGTTAAGGTGGAGAAACTTCTTAATCATTTGGTGACGTTGAATCGTGATGTTTCTTAGTATATATGTATGTCTGTATGTCTGTATCTTTGTATGTATGCATGAATGTATGACGTTTTGTCATACTTGCTGGTGTGGGGGGTGTCACCTTGTTTTCTTTTTGCTGTCACTGTCTCCCTCCTCCTCCTGCCTCTTTCACAGGTTCATCCAGCCTGCAGACAATCATTCAGTCAGGAGGGTAGAAGAAGCTGGAGTAGATTAGTCATGGCTGTCTCTCCTGGGCAGCACTCGGTCGCAGCAGCACCTCTCCCCTGATTTGGTTACCTGGCTTGAAATGTCAGGCCTTTACTTTTTTTCAGTTTGTTGTTTTAATTTGGGTTGGAGATCTCCAGTAATCCTGTTTTCTTCATGTTTTGGTTTCATTAGTGCTTAGATTACTTGATCTTTATTTTAGGTTTAGGGGGAAGAGTTGGGTTCGACGGCCCATTGCATAGTTGGTCCATTATCTTTCCCCCTTCTGTTCCTTTTGGCCAGGATCTCCTTCTTTATTTGTTTCATTTATTTGATTATGCTTATTTAATTTGCACTGAAAAAAAGGTACTTTGTGGTGCATCTTATTGCATGGTGCCCCTTTTTATATGCTGCGGATTCATTTGAGCTAAAGTTTGTGTTTATGAGGCTATAACAGTATGTATGTATGTATGTATGGATACATCCATAAATCAATGAATTTTAAACGCAGGGTCATATTCTTGGTTTTTGCATTAATTTGACTGGTTGAGAAATTTTCTAAAATTAAATTAATTAAGTTTCAATAATTATTAAGAAAACACTTTATGGGGTGCCCGGTGGCTCAGTCGGTAGAGCGGGGGCCCCATGTACAGAGGCTGTGTCCTTGTGCAGTGGACCCGGGTTTGATTCCACCTGTGGCCCTTTGCTGCATGTCGTTCCCCCTCTCTCTCCCCTGTTTCCTGTCCACTCTTCAGCTGTCCTGTAAATAAAGGCACAAAAGCCCCCCAAAAAATAATATCTTAAAAAAAATTAATTTAATGTTTAGGTTCTTTTAGGTTTCAACTTTAGGGCTTGAGACATCACCCATAGACGCAGAGGAGGTCCTAAAAGATGTCTTATATTTTTGTATGAATGTTTGACAAAAATAGCAAAACTTCACATTTGAAACAGCAGCAAACAAGTACATCAGTACTGGACAATAATGAACAAGATAAGTGTTAAAGACTTGACTGTTGAAATGCTTATTTTAAACATGCATGTTAGCATGCTAATATTTTCTGTTTAACACTAAATGACTGCTGGGAATGTCAGAGTTTTGCAGGTATTTTCATGCACCAAAGAGTTGGACACATTATAACCCTCAGTTGCACTGATAGAAGAAATGTAAGGTATCACCAAAGTTCATATGCTTCTTCTTCTGGGGTCAAAAACATCCATTTAAAATTTCATGCCAGCCTTAAAAAGCTGTTAAGACTGACTGTCATGGTGTTACCGTCAGCATTTAGTACTGCGTTACTAGAACACCAAAACATGTGTTCATGTGTCTCCAGTGGATCTCTGCCTGCTGCTCAGAGTAGCAAACATGCTGCTGACCGATGTTATTGCTATGAAGTAGATCAATTCAGAGTTAAAGCAGGCGATAAGGACTATCAGACATGTGTTGAGTCAGGCAACATTTGGCCCCTGACCAAAAAGGCCAAGCCAGGGAGCAGATGGCAAGGAGAGGAGAGATGCAGGAGGTCAGTGGTGTGGATGTAGCCCACGGTGAGGATCAGGCATATGGCAAACCAGAGAGAGGAGGAAAAGCTAACTGAGAATACAAAAATCTGTAAATATTCAAACACAGCTTAATGTCAAGTTTTAACCAGCTCTGAACTCTGTCGTCTCAGCTAAATTTGTGCAAAATTCCCCCTGAACAATCTGGCGGGAGGTGGCTTACTGGCAAACTGTGGCTCCATTAAAACATGAGTCAGGAACTTTTTTTTCTTTGGAAACGACGCTGCTCTTCACCGCAGAAAAATTCCACCAAGAGGCATGAAAAGGTTTTCCTGTTGTTCCCACAGTCCTCTCCAAACTCAATCCCCCATGGAGGGCAGCAGTGAGCCAAGGTGAAGCAGTTTCCAGTTTCACTGAAACAACAACTGATCACCGGACTGAATGAAGAGAAAATGGTGCTTATTAGTGAAACGTCTGCACTGAGATCATGTTCCCGGCTGAAATAACAGATTTTCTTAGTGTTAAAGTTCTCTGTAAGATGATGACAACAGCCCATACAGCAAATATGATCTGATAATGAAAAAAGATAATATCGCAGATTTGACACATTTGCAAAATAATGCGTATTCTAAATTAAGATAAAACTTTCGAACTTTTTACATTATAAAGCTCATACTGAGGCTCCACCCTGTTACTTTGCCTACTTGTGTCTGCATTTCAGATTAAGCCGCATTTTTCCCATGTTGCATCAGTTCATTCACAATGAACTGAAGGCTTGTCCTTAAGCCCAAGCCGTTTGCTCATCTCTGAGCCGCAGGGAACACGTTCTCCTCTTCATCGTCTTTTCTCAAGACCTTCAGCCCCTCTCCAACGCCAGCTTTTTCTGTAAAATCGCCCATTGTTTCCTTTTCAGTCCGTCTCTATTTTACAGCTGTGCATGACTGATTGTCTGAGGCAGGAGATTTGTGGGGGGAAACAATGCACCACCAGTTTAGACCTATTGATCTACATGCTCCCAGTCTGCGTCCGTCCCAGCTGGTCCTGCAGGAAAATAGGAAAACTGTGTGGGGGTTGAATTTAGCAGCACACACACACACACACAAACACACACAAACACTCAGGCAACCAACTTGGGCGAGCCTGAAGATCTACATTCAAAGATCTGTAAATATGTGTAAGAATATTCTGTTGACTTCTGTGTTATTGAGCAGTTTGCATGAAGGCCGACAGCTTGCTTTAACCTCAGCCTTGACTTCACCCAATTCAATATCAAACAGTCGATTGCCCTTAAAAAAGCAATACGTGGGTGATAAATGATCATTTCTGCCCAATCAAGTTGTTGCTGCAGCTATAATTGTTCATCCGAGCAATTCTACTTCTTAATCAAGATGAAAAAAGAGCTTCTCAGCTTCTACGAACACAGTGATGCATAGTGTCCTTCTGCCTTGAAGCGTCTTACTGCAGACAGATTAAGAAATTTGTTTTACACTGGACGGTCAGAAAAGGAACTTTGGCTTAATATTAAATCTATTTATCAAAATGGAACACGCCCAAATCCTGACTGATAGTCTAAAGCGGTCCTAGCCGATTTACCCTTAATAAATCAAAGTCAATTAAGCAATTAAAATGACAAAAAGCCCTCTTATTTGTGTGCAATTAAGAAAAAATAGCTAATAAAGAGTGGCCCCTTCCAGCTCTGTTTCAAAGCCCATGGTTTGTCACGTGACAGATGAATGGAGTGGTGTAAACAAAACAATAAATCAACACAAATTCTCTCTCTCTTTGCTTTTTTTCAAACAAGTTCTGTCTTTTGCTGCCAAAGGCTTCAATGGAGCTCGACCCTTTTAAGCTGATAGGAACGCTTTCTGTTCACATGTCTGTCATAAATGCCGCCACTGTATTTATGTGTGAGTCATCATGACTGTGACAGTCATGTCAGCGTAAGCGACAGAGAATTTTGCAGTAAACAAGACTGGAAGCACAGGAGACCGTAATGATATTTAGCTCTGTGAGAGGAAAGTGGTGCTTTGAGCTAAATGCTAACATCATTAGCTACCGTGCTCACCATGACAAAACTAACAGTCACTTTGAAACACAAATTTAAACCTCCTTACCTGCTAATGGTATAGTATAAATAGTAGGAAGTTCACTAAAAACTTAAGGATTCATCCTCTGGGGGCCATGAATGGTTGTACAAAATATCACACTATCCCATAGTGACTGAGATATTTCTTTCTGGTGGATCAAACGGCATCCTTCAAATGGAACTTGTGAATTCATGAAGTCATGTCATGAAGTTGTGTGCAGGAAAAGCTTGGTGTTTAAGTGTTTAAGTATCACTTGTTCTCATAGATTTCTACATGAAAATGTTCCATTATTACTCTGTGTTTAAATGTCACACAGAGGAACAAGAGACGGGACAACGGAGGTGACGATTTATATCTAGACTGGTCCTGTTTGGGCTCCGCCACATCTCGTGAACTCTGAGTTTTCAGATAAATTTGACTTGCCATGTCATGAATATCACAAAAGGAGGGTGTTCATTTGGTTCCTTCCAGTGGACATGGTAAACACAAGCCTATTTGAAGGCACCACTAGCCTATGCTAGCATGGCTAAAAAACCTACTCAGTGAAGCTGACCAGCTGCAAATTATAAGGACACAACCTTGGGAGAATGGCGGAAATCACTCAGAGCACATCTGCAATCAATTGATTAGCTCATTTCACCTCTCATACTTATACAATATGGCTGGGTGAAATGAAGCGTAGTGGGATGCGTAGAGTAAGGACAGGGTGGACTGCAGACTTGCTAAGGCCTGATTTTTTGCCAAGTCAGCCCACCCATAGGGAGATTTTAAGACCATAGCTGTGCTCGGGCGCGCTGCTTTAGTGGGATTCCTTACTTATTACAGTATGTGGGTCAGGCTCTGCCATTACAGTCTGAATCCAGCTGTAGCATTAAGGTTAACAGAGATGTTTTTCTTTGCAAGGTCAGTGTCAGTGTGAGTCAGCGGGGAAATGTTTCAGGTGTAAACATTTATAAAAGAAAACAGCTACACAAAAGCTCAGACATCTTTGTCTGTAGCTGCTGTATAACACAATACAGTTCTGATGTTTATTTGCTGGCTGAAAATGTGTTGTAATTCAATTTGTGTGGTTTCCCTCAACTCCACCCAGACCAATTCAACCTTGCTGAGTTTTGTCCTGCATTTTCCAATATGCATTTAAACAAGCCTCACAGGACACGCCTGGACTTCACAATTCAAATATGTGTGCATGTAAGAGAAAGTGTATGAAAAAGAACAATGGAAGCAATAAGAAAGCAGGTTTTTCCAGTTAAGAAAAGTACAAGTTTTGTCCTTTACACAAATGTTCAACATGCCAGACACATTACACTCTGGTTTATGAGGCTGTGCGCTGGGTGGAGAGAGTGTTAGATGATCCACATCTTGCACAACAGACTACTCCCCTGTGTGTCTGGTGAATGTAGAGGCAAAACCAACCCTACAAAAAAGTCCTTGCTGAAGGACTGACACCGAAACCTGATTACAGCTGTTATACTGAGATTTGCCCTTCTAACTTAATATTGAAATGAGTGCCGAAACATCAGTTAGCTATTAAAGCTGAAAGGAAAACGTTTTTGAGAGCTATTTTTTTTTTGCATTTTTGTCAGTTAGATGAGAAAATCGACACCATATTCATATCTGTTTGTTGAAGTGAAGCATGGCCAGTGACTGGTTCCCTTGGCTTTGAACAAAGACTCTGCTGTAGCCTGTGAATGGGAAAAACTGCTTGCCAGGCTTTGTTTGTTTGTTTATTTGTTTAATGTGTACATAACATGAAGTGTATGACACCACCCTATTATTTTATAAGGGATTATGGGCCAGACAGTTTCTTAAGAATTAACTGACTCCCAAACTTCCGAAGGGCATTTATAGATTAACTAGCAAGCTAGTAGCTAGCTAGCTAGCTAACGGATTCCTCTTTTGTATTGTTGCTAAGCTATGCTAACCAGCTGATTATAGTAGCTGTAGTTTCAACAAGAAAACATATAAGCTTCTAAAAATGTTGAACATGTCCTTTATTTTGCAAGAAAAAATTAAATCTTTTATCTGGAATAAATCTAGAACATTATTCTACTGGGGCTGTAACTGTAGCTGCAGTATGTCAACTCACATTGAAATATAAGAAATGAGTCTTGGACTTTACAGTTTTGAACTTAAATATAATACTAATGCATGTTACTGAAAAAAGAAAACTGGCCATAAGGAGCACAGTTGTGCGTCTTTCATCTGACATTTATTTTTCACCTGACAGCCCTGTTTTCCTGCCCCTGACAAGCTAATGCATCAGAGACCTTCCATATGTGATGAAGTCACTGCATGATATATAGGCTTGCTGTGTGAGGGAAAGCAGTTTGCATGCTTGGCACCCCGGGGGGAATTTACCACGGCCTTTACCACATTGTCTGCTCGCAGTGATACTGCAGCTTTTCAAGCACATGAGACGATGTAGCCTGACTCACAGAGAGCTTTTTGTTCCATTCAGCTACTACAAAACCTGCTTTTCACTCAGATGTCAAGACAGTCAAGGACCCAAGTGCAACTTGTTTTTCTCAGAGGAAATTTTGTCATACTGAAGAGGAGAATGTTAACACTGATGTGTAAACCCTCAACTATTTTAATCAATTTAGTTTTGCGTCTTCAGTGGTTAATTATTCCCAGTATATTCAGTAAATACATTTGTTTCTTTTCATATACAGCTGTACATTTGAACTTGTAATGTTGTGCACCCTTAGAGCTAATGTTGCATTAGCAAGCTAAAATGAGTTTATTCTTCTTTTTTGTCTCTTTAAACACAGTTCAAATATTTATTTTTTGTTACTGAAGGCAACATGAAAATAGACAATAATTAGCACTTATATGCTGAGTAAACTTTAATGCAGCTGCAAAATAGTTATTTTAAGGCTGAGAGAGCACCTGAAATTTATTTTAACTATAAAACAAATCTGCCAAAACCCTTTCATTATGCAGATTATGCCAAATTAGTGTGTTTGTATCTGAAGATGACCTCATGTCTGGGGTTCAAGTGAAAAGTCTTTCTCCAGCTAACTGGGACGGTTTGGATTTAAGATCTTCGTGCTATGACAACAGCTCCATACAAACTCTAAGCCAGCATTAAAGGACTGAAAACACAGGCTTAGGTCAAATTATCAACAATCAAATCAGGCTAATTCAGTTATCTTTGAACAAAGAACAGGGCCCAGAGGATTTAAAGTATTCTTGACATGACCATCACTCAGTCTTCATGTTAACTTTCCCCAGTGGAACATAAATAAACCTTCCTCACATCTCATCTCCATTAAATTGGTGTTTTAAAATGAACCCTAAACAGTCTGGCAAAAGTAAACTTTGCATAATCCACTAAAGCGCTGGAAAATATTGACTACATTGATGGTTT